>OX463324.1:7824063-8424063 GCA_949820665.1 Scrobipalpa costella | reverse complement strand
GCTCCATCATCAGATCTTGAAACCTAATCGTGGTCAGAGTTCGTTTCAAGACTTTTCTAACAAGTCCAAACACAGCTAAGATACAATGTTCCATCATGAAGTTCCAGTGCCTATCTTCCGGCTCCATCATCAGATCTTGAAACCTAATCGTGGTCAGAGTTCGTTTCAAGACTTTTCTAACATGTCCAAACACAGCATAGATACAATGTTCCATCATGAACTTCCAGTGCCTATCTTCCGGCTCCATCATCAGATCAGTTCGACAGTACCATATTATTGTATTGTCATCAGAACTACATACAGCTGACAATTTTTACGATGATACAATCCTTTGAAGATTGTTAAATAAGTTATCTTAGATTCTTCCATGCTGGACTGGGAGAGATAGAAAAACATAGAATGTTCCAGCTGCCCTTCCTCCCAGGTATGCTGTAGAAGTCAGCAAAAGGGACTCGGGTTAGTGTATTGTAATTTAGGCGATGGGCTGACAACCTGTCACTATAGCAATACACATTCATTACAATTTAAAAGTGCCCTTAATTTATGTCAGACGTGGCGTAAGCGCCTTTTACGAGGCGTTTAACGCTCTGCCTACCCCATTAGGGATAAAGGCGTGATTATATGTATGTATGTATTGAGATAGCTTTACAAATACGAGCCTAGGACCACACCACGAACTTGGCTTTAGCTTTTACATTTATGTTTTTGGTGGGATTTCATATCATTAAATTTCCCTTACAATAGGTATAAGTACTTATAGGTCTTTGTATGTTATAATATAAGTAGGATACATGCTGATATAAGTAGCTTCCATGCTGGCCTGGGAGTGAGAGAAAAACATAGAATGTGCCAGCTGCATTTCCTCCCGAGCATGCTGTAAAAACCAGCTACGGGATCTGAGGGTTTTAGTATATTGTAATTTAGGCGATGGGCTGACAACCTATCACTATATTCACTATAAATCTATCTTAAAAACCCTTAAAACTTTGTCAGAAGTGGCGAAACGACCTTTGTTTGGGTCGTTTACGCTCTGCCTACCCCATTAGGGATAAAGGCGTGATTATATGTATGTATGTATGTATGTAGGATACATTATGTATAGTATTTCCAACTCAGTTTTAGAATAAAGTTAAACAAAGTTTCACGCCTTTACATCGAAAATCTTGTTTCTAAAATAAGTTTTAGCTATTAGATATGACAACATAATAAAATAGTAATTTTAGTAATTCAACTACATACATACATACATACATATAATCACGCCTTTATCCCTAGTGGGGTAGGCAGAGCGAAAACGACCTAAACAAAGGTCGTTCCGCCACGTCTGACAAGTTTTGAGGATTATTACAGATGATCATGACGTATATTGCTTTAGTGACAGGTTGTCAGCCCATCGCCTAAAATTGCAATATACTATAACCCTCGAATCCATTAGCTGGTTTTTACAGCATGCTCTGGAGGTGATGCAGCTGGCACATTCTATGTTTTTCCATCACTCCCAGTCCAGCATGGAATGAAATGAAAATGTAATTCAACTAATTTGCCAAAATATAAGTAATTTTTGAAATGTGTTTTTGAATAAAAAGACATGTAACTTTGTTCACCTATGTTCTAAAACTTAGTTGGAAATACCATTGCTCTGAAATCAGATAGTAAATTATACGGTGTTAATTTAATTTGCTTAGGGGGTGTTTCAGTAACGTAAAAAGAACCCATAAAAAATAAAAATCCAACAAAATATTAAATAAGTATTTATTATAATATTAATAATATTTTTTTATTAACAGACAACAAAGGTCCAGTTATGATTAGTAACAATATGCTTATCCTATGTTAATAAATCATTCATTACAGATTACAAAATGAATTAAAATTGGCATCATAATCAATTAAATTATATATACAAAAATTAAAAAAATAAGTCAAACGTAAAATCAAAATCTAAAATTAAAAAAAAAATTAAAATTAAATTTAAAAACAAAACTAAAATTAGATTCTTTTAATATTATGATTCCAAGAGCTGCATCTGGCCCCACAGCTATACCCGAGCCCGCGCAAGTCGCTATAACTGGTCGATAGCGACTCTCGCGTCGCGCGGGATTGGTTCTCGCCTTATCGCGCGCCACGCGGGATCGGTTGTAGCTGAGCGGCCTGACGCAGCTTTGGGCATCATAATGATATCATTATAAATACCCGCCGACTTTTTCTTACATACATACATACATAAAATCACGCCTTTATCCCTTACGGGGTAGGCAGAGCGTTAATCGCCTCGTAAAAAGCGCTTTCGCCGCGTCTGACAAAAATTGAGGGCAATTTTAGATTGTAATGTGTAGTGACAGGTTGTCAGCCCATCGCCTAAATTACAATACACTGTAACCATCGAGTCCCTTTTGCTGTCTTCTACAGCATGCCCGGGAGGAAGGGCAGCTGGAGCATTCTATGTTTTTCTATCTCTCCCAGTCCAGCATGGACTTTTTCTTAATTGTAATTTTTTTTATAGTCGTTATTTTATGTTACTGAAACACCCTCTAAGCTATGACACGCAATTAAATTAACGTCCTGTACCAGTAGCTTTCTGTCAGCAGTGTCAACCGCTGCTAAATAAGTTTTACCGTGGGAATCATGTATTTCTCCACGGTAAAAAGTAGCCTATGTTACTCAGGGTGAACGTAGCTTTTCAATGGTCAAATTAGTTCAGTTGTTTTTGAGTTTATTCGTTACAAACATACACACACAAAAAATACAAATATTTCCTCTTAATAATGTTAGTATATGGGGGGTGTAAGGGACAGAATCTCGCAAACTGATAGGGGTTGCTCAGTCAACCAAACTGAACAACTATCACAAGGATTATTTTTCAGGAAGTAAAACATAATGGCTTTTCCATACTAAATGTTCACCTCGATCAGACAATTTGTATGGAAAAACCAATATTTCTTTTCACTTTCTGAAAAAACCTGCTGATAGTTGTTCAGTGTCGTTGACTGAGCAACCCCAGTCAGTTTGCGGGACGCTGTCCCTTACACCTGGTATAATTCAAACTTAGAACCAACATTTTTCCATGTATTTGATTATCATATTATTGATTTAAGTGTTTAAAAAGTTTAAATAAAACTTATTTTATTTCCTGCATATTATACGTATATTATTTTAGGTTTATCTTAGGCCCGTATTGATAAACAGCGCTTGAGACTGACAGCTAGGTCTCACCGTATCAGAAATATCATTTCAGTACCAAACGGTCTGTCACATTTATACTTGATATTGAGATTGCTTTATAAATACGAGTCTTAGTAACCCTAAACGGAACTCCCAGTTGTAGTCAAACATACATACATACATACATATAATCACGCCTTTATCCCTAATGGGGTAGGCAGAGCGTAAACGACCTAATCAAAGGTCGTTCCGCCACGTCTGACAAAGTTTTGAGGGTTATTTAAGATAGATTTGTAAGTATATTAATGTAGTGACAGGTTGTCAGCCCATCGCCTAAATTACAATATACTGAAACTCTCGGATCCCTTAGCTGGATTTTACAGCATGCCCGGGAGGAAATGCAGCTGGCAGCATTCTATGTTTTTCTCTCGCTCCCAGACCAGCATGGAAGAAGTATAATATACAAATAATATATATTAGAACTACAACATGGACCGTGTTGGGCAGCAAATTAGGAGAAGGAACAATACATTTTCAAGAATACATACATACATACATATAGTCATGCCTTCATCCCTTACGGGGTAGGCAGAGCGTGAAACGCCTCGTAAAAGGCGCTTCCGCCACGTCTGACAAAAATTGAGGGTAATTTTAGATTGTATTTTGTATTGCTATAGTGACAGGTTGTCAGCCCATCGCCTAAATTACAATACACTGTAACCCTCGAGTCCCTTTTGCTGACTTCTACAGCATGCCCGGGAGGAAGGGCAGCTGGAACATTCTATGTTTTTCTATCTCTCCCAGTCCAGCATGGAAGAAATCATTTTTCAATCAGAAATCTGAAATCAATTTTCAGAAATTTTCAAGAATAAATTAATAAAATAGATACAGAAATACAACAGCTGGGCCCTGTTTTATTAAACTACAGGTTACAGGGCAAAAACCGGCCACATTGTGGCATCGTTCCCACTATCAATATTATCACGCGATATAAGGATTACGAACCGAATACTGATAAAAATACTGATGGATCATAGATTATCAGTAATACTGTTGGATTTGGTGATTCTAGTGTGCGTGGCATCAAATAACAATAATCATATACCGGTAAGGGACAGCGTCCCGCGAACTGATAGGGGTTGCCCAGTCAACGATACTGAACAACTTCGGACGAGAAAATTATTTCAGGAAGAGACATAAAAATTGGCTTTTCCATACAAAATGTCCACCTAGATCCGACAATTTGTATGGAATAGCCAATTTTTTTATTTCATTTCCTGAAAGAATTACCTGCTGGAAGTTGTTCAGGATTTTACAAAATAAGCTCGAAGCATATGAAATACGAGGTAATATTATCCTTGCTCTTTTTGAATCCTACCTTAACAACCGTAGACAATATATAAGTATCACAAAAATTTGCCCAATTACCAATACTGAAGTAAAATTCTTATCAAGTGATCGTAAAATAACTTTCGGCGTCCCTCAAGGCAGTGTATTAGGGCCCCTGCTGTTCCGATTATACATAAATGATACTTTTAAGTGACGGCAGCACGATTTTAATAAAATGTGAAAATCCAAACGAATACGAAATTCAAATCAACAAATCCCTAAAATAAATAATAATCTGGCTTAATACGAATAATCTACAAGTTACATACATACATATAATCACGCCTTTGTCCCTAATGGGGTAGGCAGTGCGTAAACGACTTAAAAAAAAAATGTCGTTCCGCCACGTCTGACAAAGTTTTGAGGGTTATTTAAGATAGATTTGTATGTATATTGCTGTAGTGACAGGTTGTCAGCCCATCGCCTAAATTACAATATACTTAAACCCTCGGATCCCTTTGCAGATTTTAACAGCATGCCAGGGAGGAAATGCAGCTGGCTCATTCTATGTTTTTCTCTTGCTCCCAGGCCAGCATGGAAGATACTACTAGATCTACAAGTTAATGTAGGAAAAACTAAGGGCGGTAGCAGCAGCAGAAAACGGGCAGCCGCAAAGGCCGCATCGGTGGTCTTGACGGCATCGCTTCCGGGCGTCGTAGTGGTCGACGGAGGTCGCGACCATGGGCGCAGCGCAAGCATGTGCTGCAGCGTGGAGCGTGGGCTCGTAGGCTGGTACACCTTATTGCTGGGCCGCCTACGACCGGTCTTCGCGGGGCTGACGGGCATGGCTATGCCGATGCCGACATCTACGGGTGTGGAACCTGGTTCCGCGCGGTGCGTAGCCTGCCCCCAGGACGGGCAACAACTACCGTACTTATATATAACTAACTATATAGGGATATAGGGACAGAGAAAGCGACTTTGTTTTATACTATGTAGTGATAAGTATGATGAAGGTAACTCTGTCTGTCTGTCTGCTTGTTTATGGCTCTTTCACGCCTTAACGGCTGAATGGATTTTGATAAAATTTGGTATGGTGATAGATGGTAACCTAGAAACAGACAAAGGCAATTACATAATCACGCTACCGTACTTAGGGGGTAGATAGTTGTAGATACAGAATTGAATACCACCAAAAACATAAATGTAAAAGTGAAAGCCATACTCAGGTGGTCTTGGTGCGTGAATCGCACAAAAAGTTGTGAGATGTAAAAAGGGAGTCAAGTCTAGGGTTTATTATAGTAATTCTTAGGTCTTCAATAAGGTTCATTTCATGTGACTTGGCCGTTGTAGAGAAGAATTCGACCTGTCACCTACAACGCCACTCTACAACGGCCAATTTCGATTTTTTTAGAATTAATATTTAAATTTTTGTCAGACGTGGCGAAAGCGTCTTTTATGAGGCGTTGAACGCTCTGCCTACCCCGTTAGGGATAAAGGCGTGATTATATGTACGTATGTATGTAATATTTAAATCACCGTTCGAATTTGAATTTAATGTTTAAATTACATTGTTTAAGGCCTACTGTACGTCTCTGTATACATGTAGCTTGTGGACTAATTATAAGAAAAATCGCTTGATAAACTGCGGGTGCAATGTAACGATGCGTTCAGGATGATGTTGGGGCTGCCGCGGTGGTGCAGCGCGTCGGCCATGTTGGATGGGTTCCCCGCCATGCTCCGCAAGAGAATCTGCGCCGGATCCGCGCCAGCACCAACACCATCCTGTCTGTTATAGGAAGTAGGTTGGACAGCTGTCACACTAAGCACTGGAAGGAGATGCATCAGAGTATGTGTGTACATGTAATTATATAAAATGGGTAAGCTCCACTTCTAACAAAATAATATAGGACAAGATTTCTAAATTATAGTTACTATTAATATATTTTTTTGTTCTATGTTTTATTAAATTTGGAGTACTTGTTTATCTAGAGGATCTAAATAAATAAACCATTTTTGGTGTATTTAAGTTTAGTAGTTTTCGAGTTATGAAGGGGTCAAAAGGCTCCAAATGGTTCCTGTAAATACAAAAATAAATAAATACACACGGTGCTGCCGGCCAGTTCTCTTCGTTTGGCTTGAGCTTGGCTTGGACACACTGCCGCGTGTCTAGATACTGAAGACTAGGCTGCATGGGATCATGCTCTTTACCTTCCTATCATAGCAAAACTTAAAAAAAAAGGATTTTTACGCGAGCTGTCAGATTTTGACTTGACAGTTCTTTTTTTTTTTTTTTTTCCTAGTGTTGGCATGTCGCGGTTTGCGCATTGCCACTTCCAAACACGGGGAACGAAAACGAAATAAAAGAATGAAACGGAATTTGGAAAAATCTATAGGATCAGTTTATTAAAAGTAATAAATTATAATAATTTATATATAAATAATCATAGGATACGAGGATATTAATAGATGTAGAAAAAAGGTAATATGGACAGGAGAAGAAAATATTATATAATTAATATTATATTGATGTAAAGGCGCAGCCGCATACGAAACGAATAATGATGCATGTAACTTCCAAGCTCAACTTTGCGAAACCAAAGCACAGGCAAAATACTTATATGAATCTGTGAATAAAAATCACTACTTGCTTGAGAAATCTCTATTCACATATGATCCGTATCTAAAAGATCGCGTGCAGATGAAGCAACTAAACCATGAATACAATTTTTAAAAGGACTATTGTCGTCAATGATTGTAACAGAATTATTTTTATTTGTGTAACGTTATGAACCAAGCCTCTTGCAGAGACAAGAGAAATGGTTTATACGAATTTATAAAATAAAAAATAACAAGTTTCTTAGGAGCTGCGCTTTTGCAGTTCCACTAGAGAATTTTCAAATTCATTTTCATTGTTGTTAGATTGATGAATGACTACATCATCTGATGGGGCAGCGTGGGACGGTGATAAATTAGATTGTAACAAAGTTTTTAATAGAATCATTATTTGTTCAATGGTAGAAGTGACTGAGAAATCTGAACTATTACTATTCGCTACTAGAGCACATCCGTTAGGTGATGACGGAATACTAAAATCTCTTACGAGAGCTTTATGCGCAATTACATCATACCCTTTAGAAGAAGGAGGAGCAGGAACACGGGGTTTTGAAAAAACTGTTTTAGTGTAGGACATGTTCATGTTCTGATTAATAGGACCATTATTTTGGATATTAGCTGATACTACAGGCGGAATGATTGGTGTAGAAAGTAATGCATCTGCATAGGATTTTTTAGAAATTTCCGGGTGCATTTTAGAAGCTTCTGCATATGACAAACAGTTTTTTGCCATTGTTTCTTTTATACATTTTTGTCTTGCAAATTCAAGACATTTTCTATCCGTTGCGTTATGAGATCCATTGCACAAGCAGCAATGGATGTCATCGTCACTAACCAGACATTTATTTCCCTCATGGGTTTCTTGTCCACACTTGAAGCATCGGGGTGTCCTTGCTCTACAATTTGCTCTTACATGACCGTATCTGCAACACCTGTAGCACTGAATCGTAGGGAATATATATAAATCAACCGGTAAGGCAGTAAAACAAAGAAAGACCCTTTTGGGCAAAGTTTGTCCATCAAACGTAAAAACGACTGTCTCTGTTGGCTTTAGTTCAGAATTTCCATTTGTCATAACCTTTTTCTTTAATCGTCTCACTTTCAGAATAGCACCGCATCTGAAAGGAACATTAACACTCTCTTTGATCTCGTCCTCAGACATGTCAACGGGTATACCACGAACAATACCCATTCGAGTAAGGTTAAAGGAAGGGACAAAGGCATTGTAATTATATGTGTCCAGAAGAGAGCTGTCTAAGAAAGAATTTGCATCTTCAAAATTTGAAAACGACATGGAAACTCTGTTTCTTCCAATTCGCTTTAGGCTTCCGTCAACAACATTTTTGAATGAATTTATTTTTAAAAATTTACCAAATGTTACTGGATGAAGTGTTACATTATCGTTTTGGGATACCATTTTTCTTTGAATATGCACAACAAATGGTGCAGCATCAGATGACTGATACCGTATGCGAGCCGGGTTAGAATTCCCTTGTAATAGGGGGGATGAATCTTTTTTTTCTTTGTTGTTATCTTTTGCCTGACTATGATGTCTGTTAGTTACATTTTCAAAATGAGAAGTAGATTTCGTCTGAATATTATTTTGAGTTTTGTCTGCGAGTTTAAAATCATTACCTGAGTTTGGTCTAGGATGAATATTACAAGGATGTTTCTGGTTATTCTCTGAATCTTTAACGGAATTTTTAAAAACCTCTTCTAAGCAATTGCAATCATCGGGTGTCAATTCCCTTCCACTTCGAGTTTTACTACGTTTTTTATTACACTGTCTGCAAACGCGACGAGAGGAGACACGTTTGCGCGCGCTTTGGTTTGTATCCTTGAATAAGCTATCATCAGTGTCCATACTAGCATCATTATATTCGTTCGAAATAGTTACACTGTAACCGACCTCAATAACATTGTTTACATTTTTTGTCCCACCAGGATCGTCAGTGCCTCCGGGATCATCCGGAGGCGGCATAATAATAAGATATCAAGAACTTACCAGTCGACAAAGAAGAATTTTTACACTATTATATATTTACAAGATATAAACAAAGAAAATAATAATAAACTACTATACTACAAATGTTATCAATTAACTGATCCTATTTTAGTAAGAATAAGGGCAAAAAACAATAAAAATTAATAAAAAACCGGATCGATCGACCTCCACCGACGACGTTTCCCGCGCTTTTTTTTTTCTTGACAGTTCTTCACTGTACAAAACACTGAGCATATAATCACTACGTTTTAATTGTAGCTATGCCAAAAGGACTAAAGTTTCCAGAGCCGTAAAACGATATATCAAAATTATTAATAATATCCTTTTGTGTCGAAATCGAGTATACATTGTCATTGGCAAAATACGTCTCACATCTTGAAATGTGAAGCCACAAAAAGAAAAAAAATGGTACTCTGGTTTCCCTTCAAAACGTATATATTATTTAGTTATTTACTCAATACTCGAGTTGCAATGTTTTGATGAATTTTTATAGAAAATCTAAATCTCTGAAAAATCTTCACTTTTGTGCTTTTGATATTGGATTTCCAGCCTTTAGATATATCCATCAGGAGTAATAGTGGTTCGCGGCTTGGCTGTATCTCCATATATCAGTAGTAGTTAGTTTTCCGCAAATACTACATATTTATCGTTTGCAAATCAGAATCGGTTATGATGGAACGGTGCTATGGGTGTTTAAGTAATAACAGCGAAAGGCGATTGCAAACATATATGATTAAAAAGTTGATATTCCGAACTATTTTACAGGTAAATCTGTTATGATATCATACTAGCTTTCCGCTCGGCCGTTTCACATACATACATACATAAATCACGCCTTTATCCCTTACGGGGTAGGCAGAGCGATTAACGCCTCGTAAAAGGAGCTTTCGCCACGTCTGACAATAATTGAGGACAATTTTAGATTGTAATATGTATTGCGGCCGTTTCACCCGCGGCAAAAAAGTTTCCCGTGATAATGAGGTACTTTCCCATGGTAAAAAGTAGCCCATGTCCATTACCTGTCTGTAGGCAGAGCGTAAAAGACCTACACAAAGATTGTTCCGCCACATCTGACAAAGTTTTGAGGGTTATTTAAGATAAATTTGTTATATTATTGCTGTATTGTTTGATTATAGCTGTAGTGACAGGTTGTCAGCCCACCGCCTAAATTACAATATACTGAACAACATAATACAATATAATACCTACAAAACTTCAATAAGACAAGCAAATCGTGAACAATGGGATACAGGCACTATCAGTTGCTACAACTGCCTGCCTGATTAAATAATATAATAATAATATGAGTATTGATGAATATTATTGCCCTGTATTTCAGACGGACCAGTTGGTGCTGTGTTATATCTGTCAACGGGTCGCCGTACAAACTGAGAAGTTTATTCATAACGTAGAAACCAGCCAAGAACTGTTTGCTGACAATAAGCAAGTAAGATGTGTCAATATTTTGGAAAATTTGACACTTAGGCCCTAATTTATAATCATTGCTCAAGTGACAGCGAGTTTAAGTTCATATCAGAAATGGACATGCATACAAATAATCACGCATTTATCCCTAATGGGTTAGGCAAAGCAGAAACTGCCTAAACAAAAGTCGTTCCGCCACGTCTGCCAAAGTTTGGAGGGTTATTTAAGATGGATCATGCTGGCCTGGGAGCAAGAGAAAAACATAGAATATGCCAGCTGCATTTTCTCCCGGGCATGCTGACCTGTGAAAACCTGTCCCTACAGCAATATATGTACAGGTATATCTCAGATAACCCTCAAAACTTTGTCAGACTTGACGGAACAACCTTGGTTAAGGTCTGCCTACCCCATTAGGGATCAAGGAGTGATTATATGTATTTATGCATGTATGACAAATCCTGTCAGCAGTTGAATATTTGCAAAAAGTATTTTTTTTTGTTATATTTATTGGAAAGAGAGAGGGGAGGCCTTCGCCCAGCAGTGGGACACTTTAGGCTAATATAATAATAAATAATATTTATTGGAGAAATTATATTAAAATTTACTTGAATTTTCAGCATTTGGAGTCTACAGTAAACTATAAGTCTCTTTTGCATCCGTTGCTAAACCTGTCATGTCAGCCAGTCAGACCGGAGAATGATATTATACTGATAAATGGTCAAACAGACAGGTGCGGAGTGAAACATGAATTTGAAGATGTTTCGCTTGATTTGCCTGGTAAATATACATACACATACACATATAATCACGCCTTTATTCCTAATGGGGTAGGCAGAGCGTAAACGACCAAAACAAAGGTCGTTCCGCCACGTCTGACAAAGTTTTGAGGGTTATTTAAGATAGATTTGTAGGTATATTACTGAAGTGACAGGCTGTCAGCTCATCGCCTACATTGCAATATACTGAAACCCTCAGATCCCTTAGCTGATTTTTACGGCATGCCAATGCCAAGAAAAACACAGAATGTGCCTGCTGCATTTCCTCCCGAGGATGCTGTAAAAACCAGCTAAGGGATCAGACGGTTTTGGTATATTGTAATTTGGGCGATGGGCTGACAACCTGGCACTACAGCAGCATACCTACAAATCTATTTAAATAACCTCTTAACACTTTGTTAGACGTGGCGGATCGACCTGACTTTAGGTCGTTTACGCTCTGCCTAACACATTAGGGAAAAAACATGATTATATGTATGTGTGTAAGGGACAGCATACCGAAAACTTGCTTAGTTAATGAAACTGAACAACTTTCTCCAAGAGAAGTCTTTAAAGAAATGTAAAAAAAATTGGCTTTGCATTCAAATTGTCTGATTGGACAAAGGAGGTGGTTAATTTGTATGGGAAATTAAAATATAAAATCGTCTGAAAGAATTTCCTGGTAAAAGTTTAGTTTCATTGACTGAGCAACCTTCTGCCAGTTTTACACCCGGTATGTACTTGCATTGCAGAAACCGTTGAAATAAAGAGGGAAGAACAACATCAAGTATCGGTCACCCATCTAAAGGATATATTGAACCCCGCTGACTTCAGCTGTGTGGGAGAAATTGAACTGCAAGAAAATAATACCGTTGACAATAGAAGTGATCAAGACGATGATGTTAAATGTTCTACGGACAGCAAAAAAAAGGTGACTGAAAAAGGTAGGTAATAGTCCTCCCACCGATTTTCGGTGCTGGGCCAACTGCGCAGGACTCGTTTTTAGTGCCCAAGTGTTTGCGCTACACACAGGTGCACTGTCTTTTCCTTCAATCTCTTATTCTGATGGGACAGATTGACTGACACGACCAGAGAGAAATCAGACGCAGAACCGACTATTTACATACCCATCCGACGGCATGGATCATCTTACTTTTCGGACAATCAGGTGATCAGTCTGCAATGTCCTAACCAAACTAGAAACAACAACACAAAGTCATTGTCCCCCTCCGGGAATCGAACCCGGGACCTCTCATCGCTCAGACCGCTACACCGCAGCATAAGCAACAATAAAGTTATGTACCTATAAGCAACTATGAGATGGCATTTTTTTCTTTTTAGGGTTTATTTCTATTAATTTATTGTTTTGTTTTTTCAACAATTCAATTTAATTCTTAGGTTATATGGCTTTTAACAAAACTCTTAAAAATAAACATCAAATTTGCGATTCTTCCATAAAATTTTGACATTTTAAATTTGCATGGCGCCTTGGACAGGCGCACTTTCCATTCAAACATTCTTCTTTTAAAAAAAAAACGCATTCTGCCTTTAAAAAAATAATATTGGAAACTTAACATAACAATAAACTGTCATCCATGCTGGACTGGGAGCGAGAAAAAAATATAGAATGTGCCAGCTGCATTTCCTCCCGGGCATGCTGTAAAAACCAGCCAAGGGTTCCAAGAGTTTCAGTATACTGCAATTTAGGCGATGGGCTGACAACCTGTCACTACAGCAATATAACTACAAAACTATTTTAAATAACCCCTTAAAACTTTGTTAGACGTGGCGGAACGACCTTTGTTTAGGTCGTTTACGCTCTGCCTACCCCATCACTACATAGTATAAAACAAAGTCGCTTTCTCTGTCCCTATATCCCTATGTATGCTTAGATCTTTAAAACTTCGCAACGGATTTTGATGCGGTTTCTTTTAATGGATAGAGTGATTCAAGAGGAAGGTTTATATGTATAATACATGCATAATATAGTAGAGAAACACTGATGATTTCCGTGCGAAGCCGAGGTGGGTCGGTAGTTACTGATAAACATACATACATACATACATACTATCACGCCTGTATCCCTAATGGGGTAGGCAGAGCGTAAACGACCCAGACAAAGGTCGTTTCGCCACGTCTGATAAGTTTTGAAGGTTGTTTAAGATATCTGTATTGTATATGGCTGGTCCTTCCATGCTGGACTGGGAGAGACAGAAAAACATAGAATGTTCCAGCTGCCCTTCCTCCCGGGCATGCTGTAGAAGTCAGCAAAAGGGACTCGAGGGTTACAGTGTATCGTAATTTAGGCGATGGGCTGACAACCTGTCACTATAGCAATACACTTTTCAATCTAAAATTGCCCTCAATTTTTGTCAGACGTGGCGAAACCACCTTTTACGAGGCGTTTATCGCTCTGCCTACCCCGTAAGGGATAAAGGCGTGATTTTATGTATGTATGTATACGGCTGTAGTGACAGGTTGTCAGCCCATCGACTAAATTACAATATACTGAAACCCTCGAATCCCTTAGCTGGTTTTTACAGCATGCCCGGGAGGAGATGCAGCTGAAACATTCTATGTTTTTCTATCGCTCCCAGTCCAGCATGGAAGAACTACTGATAAAGGCGTGATTATATGTATGTTTGTTGTCAGATTACTGTGCGGGAATAATAATACTAACAAGAGATGAAGTCGAAGCAGAAAGATTACGACGCAGTAAAGAACCTAAGTATTTAGAAGCCACGTTCAAATGTGACATGTGTGTGAAAGCATTCGTGATGAAAACGCCTTATGAGAACCACTTGAAGCTTCATAGCAAGGTCAGTAGTAAATAGGGAAATACCCGAGAGCCCGATGGTGTAGTGGATAGGGCCGCTGCCTCCTGAGCGGGAGGTCGTGGTTCGAAACCCACCACGTACCAATGTGTTTTTCGGTTTACGAATTTCATATGTACGTTTATTCGGCGCTTTTTCCGTGCTTCGGAAGGCACGTTAAGCCGTTGGTCCCGGTTAATATCGTTTAATACCGTAGATATTAGTCGTTAAGCCATGTCAGAGGCCAGTGCTAAGTATTGGCGGCTTGAAAACTCTGACCTAATCTAGGATTGGGTCTGGTTTCCCTTCTGGGTTGCGGAGGTCAGATGGCAGTCGCTCTGTGTAAAAACCAGTACACTCGTTCAATCACCTAGATTAGGTAGCCGACCCCAACAGATACGGGATAAGGCTAGGGAGATGATGACATACATATAATCACGCCCTTATCCCTAATGCGGTAGGCAGAGCATAAACGACCTAAATTAAGGTTGTTCCACCACTTTTGACAAAGATTTGAGGGTTATTTAAGATAGATTTCTACGTATATTGCGGACACCTCAGGCTGTTAATAATAATAACAATAAATTACGCTTTGCCTACCCCATTAGGGATAAAGGTGTGATTATATCATCATCTCCCTAGCCTTATCCCGTATCTCACGGAGTCGGCTTCCTAGTCTAGGGGATTGAACGAGGGTACTGGTTTTTACACAGAGCGACTGCCATCTGACCTCCGCAACCCAGAAGGGAAACCAGACCCAATCCTAGATTAGGTCAGAGTTTTCAAGCCGCCAATGCTTAGCACTGGCCTCTGACATGGCTTAACGACTAATATCTACGGTATTAAACGATATTAACCGGGACCAACGGGTTAAAAAACGGCGAAATATACGTAACATATGTAATTTAAAAACCGAAAAATACATTGGTACGTGGTGGGATTCGAACCACGGCCTCCCGCTCAGGAGGCAGCGGCCCTATCCACTACACCATCGGGCTCTCCGTGGTACAGAAATAGCGCGTTTCCTGCCCAACGGCTTAACGTGCCTTCCGAAGCACGGAAAAAGCACCAAATAAACGTACATACGAGGGGTGGCTGATAAGTAATCTACCTAACTATGAAAGAAAAGACATTGATACATACATAACGTCACGCCTCTTTCCCGGAGGGGTAGGCAGAGGTCACATCCTTCCATTTGCTACAATCCTTGCAAACTTCTTTCGCTTCATCTACATTCATCAATCTTTTCATGCACGCTCGTCGGTTTAGGGTACTCCTGACCTGACCTTTCCCTAGAACGTCCCCGATTTGATCGCGGTACGTTCGCCGAGGTCTTCCCCTTCCAACATTCCCACTCACACTAAAGACATTGATGGCTAGTTTATTTTTTATTTTTCTATGTAGTCTCCTTCTATATTTTTTCCTAAAAGGAATAAATATAGAATATGATTTTGCAATGGCCAGTTCGATTTTCAAAACTTTCTTTAACAAAGTAGATTTTATATCAGCCGCCCCTCGTATGAAATTCGAAAATCGAAAAACACGTACGTGGTGGGATTCGAACCACGACCTCCTGCTTAGGAGGCAGCGGCCCTATCCACCACACCATCGGGCTCTCAAAGGTGTGATTATATGTACTAACATAAAATGTTATCACCAGGAGCGGGGCCCACAGGAGTGTGATATCTGCAGACAGAGATTGAAGACGAAATGTCAGCTGGAGAACCATTACAGATATCATATCGAGTAAGTGGTTTTATATTTACAAATTACGTACAAATTCCGTTTTTCATGACATATAATATTATTTTATTTTATTTATAATATATTTTCTGTGATTTTGAATGTAATATTTTTATCTTCCATGCTGGACTGGCAGTGAGAGAAAAAATAGAATGTGCCAGCTGCATTTCCTCCCGAGCATGCTGTAAAAACCAGCTAAGGGATCTGAGGGTTTCAGTATATTGTAATTTAGGCGATAGGCTGACAACCTGTCACTACAGGAATATACGTGCAAATATTTCTTGAATGGCCATCAAGACTTTGTCAGACGCAGCGGAACGGCCTTTGTTTAGGTCGTTTACGCTCTGCCTACCCCATTAGGGATAAAGGCGTGATTATATGTATGTATTTATATTTTAATTTTATTTATGCTGGCTAAATTATGACATTTAATGAAATATTTTGTGAATAAGTAAAACTTTAAAGGTGAACTCACATCACTAAAGCAATACATATTACAATCTAAAATAGTCCCCTTAATTTTTGTCAGACGTGGCGAAAGCGCCTTTTACGAGGCGTTAAACGCTCTGCCTACCCCGTAAGGGATAAAGGCGTGATTTATGTATGTATGTATGTATGTTAAAGGTGAATTATAATACCTATTCTTGAGTGAGACTAATATATGTCGATTGAGATAAACTACTAATTTACTATGGAACTATGATTTCTGAAATAAAGATTTTGAATTTGAATTTGAAATTAGAAATTTTAAAATAAAAACACACAAATCACTTTATTTCCTCAAAACACATTACAAAAAAAAGCACATAGATACACGCCTTTAGCCCTTAAGGGGTAGGCAGAGCGTAAACGACCTAATCAAAGGTCGTTCCGCCACGTCTGACAAAGTTTTGAGGGTTATTTAAGATAGATTTGTAGGTATATTGCTGTAGTGACAGGTTGTCAGCCCATCGCCTAAATTGCAATGTACTGAAACCCGCGAATCCATTAGCTGGTTTTTACAGCATGCCCGGGAGGAAATGCAGCTGGCACATTCTATGTTTTTCTCTCGCTCCCAGGCCAGCATGGAAGGATAATTCGCAAAATGAAACTTTTATTTAATTTAAATTTTAGGCCTACCGAAAAGACATCGTACAATTTTCATATATATCTTCCATGCTGGACTGGGAGTGAGAGAAAAACACAGAATGTGTCAGCTGCATTTCCTCCCGAGCATGCGTAAAAACCAAGGGATCCGAGGGTTTTAATATATTGCAAATGGGCTGACAACCTGTCACCACAGCAATATACCTACTAATATATCTACAATAACCCTCAAAACTTTGACAGACGTGGCGGAACGACCTTTTTTCAATAGTTCAACTTTATTTTCCTGTGCCCCAAGGTTGCCTGAAAGAAATTGCTGCTTAGCAGTAAGGCCGCCTATTTGTACTAATAATTAATTTATTTTATTAAATTTTCTCTTGTGTCTTTTCTCTGCAATAAAGTATGTTCTTACCTTATCTTGTTTAGGTTGTTTACGCTCTGCCCGCCCTATAAAGGCATGATTATACGTATGCATGATAGATTGCAAGTTGTCTCGTTGCAGGCGCTACCGCTGCACCGTTTGTGATGAAACTAGGAACTGCTGGATGTCTTTAAAGGACCACTACTTGAGGAAGCATGGCGACGGGCAGTGTGCATATACGTGCCCTCTGTGCTTTAAACAATTCCGGTAAGTGTTCTTCTTCTTCTAAAGAGCCCGATGGTGTAGTGGATAGGGCCGCTGCCTCCTGAGCGGGAGGTCGTGGTTCGAACCCCACCACGTACCAATGTGTTTTTCGGTTTTCGAATTTCATGTGTACGTTTATTCGGCGCTTTTTCCGTGCTTCGGAAGGCACGTTAAGCCGTTGGTCCCGGTTAATATCGTTTAATACCGAAGATGTTAGTCGTTAAGCCATGTCAGAGGCCAGTGCTAAGCATTGGCGGCTTGAAGACTCGATACACACTCGACAGAAGAAGAAGAAGAAGAACATCATCTCCCTAGCCTTATCCCGTATATCACGGGGTCGGCTGCCTAATCTAGGTGATTGAACGAGGGTACTGGGTTTTACACAGAGCGACGGCCATCTGACTTCCGCAACCCAGAAGGAAAACCAGACTTAATCCTAGATAAGGTCAGAGTTTTCAATCTGCCAATGATTAGCACTAGCCTCTGACAGGGCTTAACGACTAATATACGGCTTAACGTGCCTTCCGAAGCACAGAATAAGCGCCGAATAAACGTATATATGCCGAAAAACACATTATACAATATATGAAAACCGTTTTTTAGCAGCAGCGACACGGCCTCCATTTTAAATCCGCCGTGTGATTCTTCATCTTAAATCTGCTATCTTCAGTTATTCTGCCATTTTGAATCTGCAATATAAAGTCTTCCATCTTGAATCTCCTCTACCATCTTAGATCTGCCATCTTAAAACCGGAATTATAAATCCCCCATATTGAATTCGCTATTTTAAATCTACCATCATTAATCTGCCATGTTAAATTTGCAATTCCGCTTCTGAATTCTGCCATTTCGCCATTTTTAATCTATTGTGGTACCGATCCCTTGAGGTCAATTCTTAACTAAGACTTACTAACTAAACCAAATGTTCTCTCATGATAAAAACATGTCAGGTAACGAATAAAAGACAAGAATTGGTGATTTAGCGCGCATACGAATAATATTTCGTCTTCCCCATCTTGGATCTGTCTTTTAAAAACCGACATATTAATGATTTCCTTGTGATTGAATCCGCCATTTTAAATCCACCATACTGAATCGACCATCTTGAAATTGCGATCTTAAATCCGCCATTTTAAGTTTGCCATCTTGAATCATACATACATACATACAAATAAACACGCCTTTATCCCTAATGGGGTAGGCAGAGCGTACACGACCTAAACAAGGGTCGTTCCGCTACGTCTGACAAAGTTTTGAGGGTTGTTTAAGATAGATTTGTAGGTATGTTGCTGTAGTGACAGGTTGTCAGCCTGTCGCCTAAATTACAATATACAGAAAACCTCGGATCCCTTAGCTGGATTTTGCAGCTGGCACATTCTATGTTTTTCTCTCGCTCCCAGTCCAGCATGGAAGTTATCATAATAAAGTCCATCTTGAATCAGTCATCTTAAATCCTCCATCTTTAATCCGTTTTTTTTTTAGGTTTCGTTCGTCGCTACAGAAACACAAGTCAGACAAGCACGAGTCCCGCGCGCGGTTGAAGTGCAAATACTGTGACAGGACATTCGCTTCCGACAGCGCGATATCATACCATCTCAAATTGTAAGTATTTAAATAGAAGGTGTAAGGGACAGCTTGCTGCAAACTGATAGGGATTGCTCAGTCAACGAAACTGAACAATTTTTGAGGATTTTCGCGCACATAGTGCTGTTTTATTACGTACATATATTTAATCACGCCTTTACCCCTAATGAGGTAGGCAGAGCGTGAACGACCTAAACAAAGGTCGTTTCTGCCACGTCTGACAAAGTTTTGAGGGTTATTTAAGATAGATTTGTAGGTATATTGCAGTAGTGACAGGTTGTCAGCCCATCGCCTAAATTACAGTATACAGAAACCCTCGAATGTTTTTTACTCCCTGTATTTATTGGATGGACAGAGCCCGATAGTGTAGTGGATAGGGCCGCTGCCTCCTGAGCAGAGGGCCGTGGTTCTAATCCCACCACGTACCAATGTGTTTTTCGGTTATCGAATTTCATATGTACGTTTATTCGGCGCTTTTTCCGTGCTTCAGAAGGCACGTTAAGCCGTTGGTCCCGTTCAATAACCTAGATTAGGTAGCCGACCCGGAGAGATACGGAAAAAGGCTAGGAAGATGATGAATTAATGTAAATGAATGTGATTGTATTATTTAATTTAAGTAATTCGGTACGGAATCTTTACTGTTTTTCTTCCATGCTGGACTGGGAGCCAAAGAAAAACATAGAATGTGCCAGCTGCATTTCCTCCCGGGCAAACCAGCTAAGGGATCCGAGGGTTTCAGTATATTGCAATTAGGCGATGGGCTGACAACCTGTCACTACAGCAATGTATCTACAAATGTATCTTAAATGACCCTCATAACTTTGTCAGACGTGACGGAACGACCTTTGTTTAGGTTGTTTACGTGCTGCCTACCCCATTAGGGATAATGGCGTGATTATATGTATGTAGTACGGAATCAACCCGTGTCCCCCCGATCGGATCGCCCTTTGTTTGACTTGTTTGTTTCATATTTTCTATCTTTTGTTTGAGAATCTAGTGTTGCCGAGTGCCGACGTTGAATGTTAAGTGTACGGATAAACCTGGTTTTTGTGACACTTTTATATCAATGTTATCTTGTATATATTTCTTCCATGCTGGACTGGGAGAGATAGAAAAACATAGAATTTTCCAGCTGCCCTTCCTCCCGGGCATGCTGTAGAAGTCAGCAAAAGGGATTCGAAGGTTACAGTGTACTGTAATTTAGGCGATGGGCTGACAACCTGTCAGTACAGCAATACAAATCATTACACTCTAAAATTTGCCCTCAACTTTTGTCAGACGTGGCGTATCAGGCGCTTACGAGGCGTTTTACGCTCTGCCTACCCCGTAAGGGATAAAGGCGTGATTTTATGTATGTACGTTTACTTGTATAACCTTTGTAAAAATCCTTAATAAATAAATAATTTACAGCAACCACACAGCAGAAGAATCAGCCACATTAAAACCCCACAAGTGTCTAGAATGCGGACGCAGCTTCAAGTTGTTACAGAAACTGAAGACGCACCTCGTGACGCACAGCGACGTGCGCAACCATTACTGCGTCGAATGTGACAAGTGAGTAGCATTTAACTAGACGCTCACTAGTTGTTGTGACAAGTGAGTAGCACTAAACTAGACGCTCACTACTTGTTGTGACAAGTGAGTAGCATTTAACTAGACGCTCACTACTTGTTGTGACAAGTGAGTAGTACTAAACTAGACGCTCACTAGTTGTTGTTACAAGTGAGTAGCACTAAACTAGACGCTCACTACTTGTTGTGACAAGTGAGTAGCACTTGACTAGACGCTCACTACTTGTTGTGACAAGTGAGTAGCACTAAACAAGACGCTCACTACTTGTTGTGACAAGTGAGTAGCACTAAACTAGACGCTCACTACTTGTTGTGACAAGTGAGTAGCACTAAACTAGACGCTCACTACTTGTTGTGACAAGTGAGTAGCACTAAACTAGACGCTCACTACTTGTTGTGACAAGTGAGTAGCATTTAACTAGACGCTCACTGATTGTTGTGACAAGTGAGTAGCATTTAACTAGACGCTCACTACTTGTTGTGACAAGTGAGTAGCATTTAACTAGACGCTCACTACTTGTTGTGACAAGTGAGTAGCATTTAACTAGACGCTCACTACTTGTTGTGACAAGTGAGTAGCACTAAACTAGACGCTCACTACTTGTTGTGACAAGTGAGTAGCATTTAACTAGACGCTCACTACTTGTTGTGACAAGTGAGTAGTACTAAACTAGACGCTCACTACTTGTTGTGACAAGTGAGTAGCATTTAACTAGACGCTCACTACTTGTTGTGACAAGTGAGTAGCACTATACTAGACGCTCACTACTTGTTGTGACAAGTGAGTAGCATTTAACTAGACGCTCACTACTTGTTGTGACAAGTGAGTAGCACTAAACTAGACGCTCACTACTTGTTGTGATAAGTGAGTAGCACTAAACTAGACGCTCACTACTTGTTGTGACAAGTGAGTAGCATTTAACTAGACGCTCACTACTTGTTGTGACAAGTGAGTAGCACTAAACTAGACGCTCACTACTTGTTGTGACAAGTGAGTAGCATTTAACTAGACGCTCACTACTTGTTGTGACAAGTGAGTAGCACTATACTAGACGCTCACTACTTGTTGTGACAAGTGAGTAGCATTTAACTAGACGCTCACTACTTGTTGTGACAAGTGAGTAGCACTAAACTAGACGCTCACTACTTGTTGTGACAAGTGAGTAGCATTTAACTAGACGCTCACTACTTGTTGTGACAAGTGAGTAGCACTAAACTAGACGCTCACTACTTGTTGTGATAAGTGAGTAGCATTTAACTAGACGCTCACTACTTGTTGTGACAAGTGAGTAGCACTAAACTAGACGCTCACTACTTGTTGTGACAAGTGAGTAGCACTAAACTAGACGCTCACTACTTGTTGTGACAAGTGAGTAGCACTAAACTAGACGCTCACTACTTGTTGTGACAAGTGAGTAGCACTAAACTAGACGCTCACTACTTGTTGTGATAAGTGAGTAGCATTTAACTAGACGCTCACTACTTGTTGTGACAAGTGAGTAGCACTAAACTAGACGCTCACTACTTGTTGTGACAAGTGAGTAGCATTTAACTAGACGCTCACTACTTGTTGTGACAAGTGAGTAGCACTAAACTAGACGCTCACTACTTGTTGTGACAAGTGAGTAGCACTAAACTATTGCTCACTACTTGTTGTGACAAGTGAGTAGCACTAAACTAGACGCTCACTACTTGTTGTGACAAGTGAGTAGCATTTAACTAGACGCTCACTACTTGTTGTGACAAGTGAGTGGCACTAAACTAGACGCTCACTACTTGTTGTGACAAGTGAGTGGCACTAAACTAGACGCTCACTACTTGTTGTGACAAGTGAGTAGCACTAAACTAGACGCTCACTACTTGTTGTGACAAGTGAGTAGCACTAAACTAGACGCTCACTACTTGTTGTGACAAGTGAGTAGCATTTAACTAGACGCTCACTACTTGTTGTGACAAGTGAGTAGCACTAAACTAGACGCTCACTACTTGTTGTGACAAGTGAGTAGCACTAAACTAGACGCTCACTACTTGTTGTGACAAGTGAGTAGCACTAAACTAGACGCTCACTACTTGTTGTGACAAGTGAGTAGCACTAAACTAGACGCTCACTACTTGTTGTGACAAGTGAGTAGCATTTAACTAGACGCTCACTACTTGTTGTGACAAGTGAGTAGCACTAAACTAGACGCTCACTACTTGTTGTGACAAGTGAGTAGCATTTAACTAGACGCTCACTACTTGTTGTGACAAGTGAGTAGCACTAAACTAGACGCTCACTACTTGTTGTGACAAGTGAGTAGCACTAAACTATTGCTCACTACTTGTTGTGACAAGTGAGTAGCACTAAACTAGACGCTCACTACTTGTTGTGACAAGTGAGTAGCACTAAACTAGACGCTCACTACTTGTTGTGATAAGTGAGTGGCACTAAACTAGACGCTCACTACTTGTTGTGACAAGTGAGTAGCACTAAACTAGACGCTCACTACTTGTTGTGACAAGTGAGTAGCACTAAACTATTGCTCACTACTTGTTGTGACAAGTGAGTAGCACTAAACTAGACGCTCACTACTTGTTGTGACAAGTGAGTAGCACTAAACTAGACGCTCACTACTTGTTGTGACAAGTGAGTGGCACTAAACTAGACGCTCACTACTTGTTGTGACAAGTGAGTGGCACTAAACTAGACGCTCACTACTTGTTGTGACAAGTGAGTAGCACTAAACTAGACGCTCACTACTTGTTGTGACAAGTGAGTAGCACTAAACTAGACGCTCACTACTTGTTGTGACAAGTGAGTAGCATTTAACTAGACGCTCACTACTTGTTGTGACAAGTGAGTGGCACTAAACTAGACGCTCACTACTTGTTGTGACAAGTGAGTGGCACTAAACTAGACGCTCACTACTTGTTGTGACAAGTGAGTAGCACTAAACTAGACGCTCACTACTTGTTGTGACAAGTGAGTAGCACTAAACTAGACGCTCACTACTTGTTGTGACAAGTGAGTAGCATTTAACTAGACGCTCACTACTTGTTGTGACAAGTGAGTAGCACTAAACTAGACGCTCACTACTTGTTGTGACAAGTGAGTAGCACTAAACTAGACGCTCACTACTTGTTGTGACAAGTGAGTAGCACTAAACTATTGCTCACTACTTGTTGTGACAAGTGAGTAGCACTAAACTAGACGCTCACTACTTGTTGTGACAAGTGAGTAGCATTTAACTAGACGCTCACTACTTGTTGTGACAAGTGAGTGGCACTAAACTAGACGCTCACTACTTGTTGTGACAAGTGAGTGGCACTAAACTAGACGCTCACTACTTGTTGTGACAAGTGAGTAGCACTAAACTAGACGCTCACTACTTGTTGTGACAAGTGAGTAGCACTAAACTAGACGCTCACTACTTGTTGTGACAAGTGAGTAGCATTTAACTAGACGCTCACTACTTGTTGTGACAAGTGAGTGGCACTAAACTAGACGCTCACTACTTGTTGTGACAAGTGAGTGGCACTAAACTAGACGCTCACTACTTGTTGTGACAAGTGAGTAGCACTAAACTAGACGCTCACTACTTGTTGTGACAAGTGAGTAGCACTAAACTAGACGCTCACTACTTGTTGTGACAAGTGAGTAGCATTTAACTAGACGCTCACTACTTGTTGTGACAAGTGAGTAGCACTAAACTAGACGCTCACTACTTGTTGTGACAAGTGAGTAGCACTAAACTAGACGCTCACTACTTGTTGTGACAAGTGAGTAGCACTAAACTATTGCTCACTACTTGTTGTGACAAGTGAGTAGCACTAAACTAGACGCTCACTACTTGTTGTGACAAGTGAGTAGCATTTAACTAGACGCTCACTACTTGTTGTGACAAGTGAGTGGCACTAAACTAGACGCTCACTACTTGTTGTGACAAGTGAGTGGCACTAAACTAGACGCTCACTACTTGTTGTGACAAGTGAGTAGCACTAAACTAGACGCTCACTACTTGTTGTGACAAGTGAGTAGCACTAAACTAGACGCTCACTACTTGTTGTGACAAGTGAGTAGCATTTAACTAGACGCTCACTACTTGTTGTGACAAGTGAGTGGCACTAAACTAGACGCTCACTACTTGTTGTGACAAGTGAGTGGCACTAAACTAGACGCTCACTACTTGTTGTGACAAGTGAGTAGCACTAAACTAGACGCTCACTACTTGTTGTGACAAGTGAGTAGCACTAAACTAGACGCTCACTACTTGTTGTGACAAGTGAGTAGCATTTAACTAGACGCTCACTACTTGTTGTGACAAGTGAGTAGCACTAAACTAGACGCTCACTACTTGTTGTGACAAGTGAGTAGCACTAAACTAGACGCTCACTACTTGTTGTGACAAGTGAGTAGCACTAAACTAGACGCTCACTACTTGTTGTGACAAGTGAGTAGCACTAAACTAGACGCTCACTACTTGTTGTGACAAGTGAGTAGCATTTAACTAGACGCTCACTACTTGTTGTGACAAGTGAGTAGCACTAAACTAGACGCTCACTACTTGTTGTGACAAGTGAGTAGCATTTAACTAGACGCTCACTACTTGTTGTGACAAGTGAGTAGCACTAAACTAGACGCTCACTACTTGTTGTGACAAGTGAGTAGCACTAAACTATTGCTCACTACTTGTTGTGACAAGTGAGTAGCACTAAACTAGACGCTCACTACTTGTTGTGACAAGTGAGTAGCATTTAACTAGACGCTCACTACTTGTTGTGACAAGTGAGTGGCACTAAACTAGACGCTCACTACTTGTTGTGACAAGTGAGTGGCACTAAACTAGACGCTCACTACTTGTTGTGACAAGTGAGTAGCACTAAACTAGACGCTCACTACTTGTTGTGACAAGTGAGTAGCACTAAACTAGACGCTCACTACTTGTTGTGACAAGTGAGTAGCATTTAACTAGACGCTCACTACTTGTTGTGACAAGTGAGTGGCACTAAACTAGACGCTCACTACTTGTTGTGACAAGTGAGTGGCACTAAACTAGACGCTCACTACTTGTTGTGACAAGTGAGTAGCACTAAACTAGACGCTCACTACTTGTTGTGACAAGTGAGTAGCACTAAACTAGACGCTCACTACTTGTTGTGACAAGTGAGTAGCATTTAACTAGACGCTCACTACTTGTTGTGACAAGTGAGTAGCACTAAACTAGACGCTCACTACTTGTTGTGACAAGTGAGTAGCACTAAACTAGACGCTCACTACTTGTTGTGACAAGTGAGTAGCACTAAACTATTGCTCACTACTTGTTGTGACAAGTGAGTAGCACTAAACTAGACGCTCACTACTTGTTGTGACAAGTGAGTAGCATTTAACTAGACGCTCACTACTTGTTGTGACAAGTGAGTGGCACTAAACTAGACGCTCACTACTTGTTGTGACAAGTGAGTGGCACTAAACTAGACGCTCACTACTTGTTGTGACAAGTGAGTAGCACTAAACTAGACGCTCACTACTTGTTGTGACAAGTGAGTAGCACTAAACTAGACGCTCACTACTTGTTGTGACAAGTGAGTAGCATTTAACTAGACGCTCACTACTTGTTGTGACAAGTGAGTGGCACTAAACTAGACGCTCACTACTTGTTGTGACAAGTGAGTGGCACTAAACTAGACGCTCACTACTTGTTGTGACAAGTGAGTAGCACTAAACTAGACGCTCACTACTTGTTGTGACAAGTGAGTAGCACTAAACTAGACGCTCACTACTTGTTGTGACAAGTGAGTAGCATTTAACTAGACGCTCACTACTTGTTGTGACAAGTGAGTAGCACTAAACTAGACGCTCACTACTTGTTGTGACAAGTGAGTAGCACTAAACTAGACGCTCACTACTTGTTGTGACAAGTGAGTAGCACTAAACTAGACGCTCACTAATTGGTTAAAAGTCTCCCAAACTGTTCCGACACTGCATTTTTTATTAACTGCCAAATTGTTTTAAACTGTTCTTTACACTCCTAAACTGTTCCAAACACTCCCAAACTGTTCCAAACACTCCCAAACTGTTCTAATCACTCCTAAACTGTTCCGAACACTCCATTTATCATAAACTGCCAAATTGTTTAAACTGTTATTTACACTTCTAAACTGTTCCGAACACTCCCAAACTGTTCCATAGACTCCTAAACTGTTCTGAACACTCCCAAACTGTTCCATACACTCATAAACTGTTCCGAACACTCCCAAACTGTTCCATTCACTCCTAAACTGTTCCGAACACTCCCAAACTGTTCCATAGACTCCTAAACTGTTCTGAACACTCCCAAACTGTTCCATACACTCATAAACTGTTCCGAACACTCCGAAACTGTTCCATTCACTCCTAAACTGTTCCGAACACTCCCAAACTGTTCCATTCACTCCTAAACTGTTCCGAACACTCCCAAACTGTTCCATAGACTCCTAAACTGTTCTGAACACTCCCAAACTGTTCCGTACACTCATAAACTGTTCCGAACACTCCCAAACTATTCCATACACTACTAAACTGTTCCGAACACTCCCAAACTGTTCCATACACTCCTAAACTGTTCCGAACACTCCGAAACTGTTCCATTCACTCCTAAACTGTTCCGAACACTCCCAAACTGTTCCATTCACTCCTAAACTGTTCCGAACACTCCCAAACTGTTCCATAGACTCCTAAACTGTTCTGAACACTCCCAAACTGTTCCATAGACTCCTAAACTGTTCTGAACACTCCCAAACTGTTCCATACACTCATAAACTGTTCCGAACACTCCCAAACTATTCCATACACTACTAAACTGTTCCGAACACTCCCAAACTGTTCCATACACTCCTAAACTGTTCCGAACACTCCCAAACTGTTCCATACAGTCCTAAACTGTTCCGAACACTCCCAAACTATTCCATACACTACTAAACTGTTCCGAACACTCCCAAACTGTTCCATACACTCCTAAACTGTTCCGAACACTCCCAAACTGTTCCATACACACCTAAACTGTTCCGAACACTCCCAAACTGTTCCATACACTCCTAAACTGTTCTGAACACTCCCAAACTGTTCTATACACTACTAAACTGTTCCGAACACTCCGAAACTGTTCCATTCACTCCTAAACTGTTCCGAACACTCCCAAACTGTTCCATTCACTCCTAAACTGTTCCGAACACTCCCAAACTGTTCCATAGACTCCTAAACTGTTCTGAACACTCCCAAACTGTTCCATAGACTCCTAAACTGTTCTGAACACTCCCAAACTATTCCATACACTACTAAACTGTTCTGAACACTCCCAAACTGTTCCATACACTCATAAACTGTTCCGAACACTCCCAAACTATTCCATACACTACTAAACTGTTCCGAACACTCCCAAACTGTTCCATACACTCCTAAACTGTTCCGAACACTCCCAAACTGTTCCATACACTCCTAAACAGTTCCGAACACTCCCAAACTGTTCCATACACTCCTAAACAGTTCCGAACACTCCCAAACTGTTCCATACACTCCTAAACAGTTCCGAACACTCCCAAACTGTTCTATACACTCCGAAACTGTTCCGATCACTCCCAAACTGTTCCATTCACTCCTAAACTGTTCCATACACTCATAAACTGTTCCGAATACTCCCAAATGGTTGCAAACTAATGTTTTATTCACACGTGTGTTCAGGAGCTTCAAGACGCGCACGGCTCTGAACCTGCACTTCAGGACGGTGGTGGCGCACAACGCGACCGACAAACAACAGTATAAGTGAGTATACATACATAAATCACGCCTTTATCCCTTACTACTTCCACGCTGGACTGGGAGCGAGAGAAAAACATAGCATGTGCCAGCTGCACTTCCTCCCGGGCATGCTGTAAAAACCAGCTAAGGGATCCGAGGGTTTCAGTATATTGCAATTTAGGCGATGGGCTGACAACCTGTCACTATAGCTATAGACATTCAAATCTATCTTAAATAACCCTCAAAACTTTGTCAAACGTGGCGGATCGACCTTTGTTTAGGTCGTTTACGCTCTGCCTACCCCATTAGGGATAAAGGCGTGATTATATGTATGTATGTATCCCTTACGGGGTAGGCAGAGCGTTTAACGCCTCGTAAAAGGCGCTTTTGCCACGTCTGACAAAAATTGAGGGCAATTTTAGATTGTAATATGTATTGCTTTAGTGACAGGTTGTCAGCCCATCGCCTAAATTACAATACAGTGTAACCCTCGAGTCCCTTTTGCTAACTTCAACAGCATGCCCGGGAGGAAGGGCAGCTGGAACATTCTATGTTTTTCTATCTCTCCCAGTCCAGCATACATTTAGAGTATACATACATACATTTAGTTATTTATGTAATTTATTATTTGCTGGTAATATTTTAATATTATGCTTTATTTGTGCACGCCTAATTTGCCTATCAATTTAAGTCTCACTTCCTAAGGTCAGCTGGAAGAAATTTCTTAGTAGAAATAAGCTGTACCTGTTGTGTCGTTATTCCTTGTGTATTGTCTTTCTCATATTACTTGTGTACAATAAACAGTAAATAAATACATATAATCACGCCTTCATCCCTAGTGGGGTAGGCAGAGCGTTAACGACCTAAATTTATGATCTATTTTCTTACCTAGTTTAGGCCTCACACTTATTGTAATCCTGTGCCTAGCATAATGTCCCTAGTAATAGTGAATTCTATGTTATAAGGAAATAAAGTATTTTTTTTAACAAAGCTCGATCCACTGACAAAGTTTTGAGGGTTATTTAAGATAGATTTGTAGGTATATTGCTGTAGTGACAGGTCGTCAGCCCGTCACCTAATTTGTAATATACTGAAACCATCGTATCCCTTAGTTGTTTTTTACAGCATGCTCGGGGGGAAATGCAGCTGGCACATTCTATGTTTTTCTCTCGCTCCCAGGCCAGCATATAAGTGAGTATACCATAATTTAATGAGATTTGTGAATCAAGACCAGAGTGTTTTGCGGCTAGTAAATCACTACATAGTATAAAACAAAGTCGCTTTCTCTGTCCCTATATCCCTATGTATGCATAAATCTTTAAAACTACGCAACGGATTTTGATGCGGTTTCTTTAAATGGATAGAATGATTCAAGAGGAAGCTTTATATGTATAATACATGCATAATATAGTAGAGAAACACTGATAATTTCCGTGCGAAGCCGGGGTGGGTCGCTAGTTAGGGATAAAGGCGTGTTTATATGTATGTATTATATGAAAATCGTTTTTTCGTTATATTTTAACAGCTTCCCTAGGATTTTGTCTGGTTTCCCTTCTGGGTTGCGGAGGTCAGATGGCAGTCGCTCTGTGTAAAAACCAGTACCCTCGTTCAGTCCCCTAGATTAGGAAGCCGACCCCGTGAGATACGGGATACGGCTAGGGAGATGATGGTGATGATATGAAAATCGTTTTTTCGTTGTATTTTAACAGCTTCCCCTGTTCTGTTTGCGGCAAGCGGTTTCCTCACAAGAAGGCTCTATCAAGACACACGAGCGGAGTGCATACAAACCAGACCATGCAATGCGGACACTGCGGGAAGGTATCTGTACTTCACTAAGTTGTTCAGTTTCACAAGAAGGCTCTGTCGAGACACACGAGCGGAGTGCATACAAACCAGACTATGCAATGCGGACACTGCGGGAAGGTATCTGTACTTCACTAAGTTGTTCAGTTTCACAAGAAGGCTCTGTCGAGACACACGAGCGGAGTGCATACAAACCAGACCATGCAATGCGGACACTGCGGGAAGGTATCTGTACTTCACTAAGTTGTTCAGTTTCACAAGAAGGCTCTGTCGAGACACACGAGCGGAGTGCATACAAACCAGACTATGCAATGCGGACACTGCGGGAAGGTATCTGTACTTCACTAAGTTGTTCAGTTTCACAAGAAGGCTCTGTCGAGACACACGAGCGGAGTGCATACAAACCAGACCATGCAATGCGGACACTGCGGGAAGGTATCTGTACTTCACTAAGTTGTTCAGTTTCACAAGAAGGCTCTGTCGAGACACACGAGCGGAGTGCATACAAACCAGACCATGCAATGCGGACACTGCGGGAAGGTATCTGTACTTCACTAAGTTGTTCAGTTTCACAAGAAGGCTCTATCGAGACACACGAGCGGAGTGCATACAAACCAGACTATGCAATGCGGACACTGCGGGAAGGTATCTGTACTTCACTAAGTTGTTCAGTTTCACAAGAAAGCTCTATCGAGACACACGAGCGGAGTGCATACAAACCAGACTATGCAATGCGGACACTGCGGGAAGGTATCTGTACTTCACTAAGTTGTTCAGTTTCACAAGAAGGCTCTATCGAGACACACGAGTGGAGTGCATACAAACCAGACCATGCAATGCGGACACTGCGGGAAGGTATCTGCACTTCACTAAGTTGTTCAGTTTCACAAGAAGGCTCTATCGAGACACACGAGCGGAGTGCATACAATGCGGACACTGCGGGAAGGTATTCCACACTTAAACAAGTTGTTCAGTTTCATCAGTAAAAGAGTCAATCACATTTTTAACCGACATTACCATTTTCCGGCTGCATTAGGTCTCAAAATACAGAAAATCAAATATTACTTAAATATAGTACCTACATTACTCCGAGGCTGTAAAAAAAGCAATTTATCAAGATAGCAATTTATAATTTTAATTTATGAAATCGCTCTCTCACTCTCACTCCCTCTATTTCACTAACACTCACACTACACATAATAATAGTCCTCCCACCGATTTTCGGTGATGGCGGCCAATCTCCCGGAGATGGGCCAACTGCGCAGGACTTGTTTTTAGTGCCCAAGTGTTTGCGCTACACACAGGTGCACTCCCTATTCCTTCAATCTCTTATTCTGATGGGACAGATTGACTGACACGACCAGAGAGAAATCAGGCGCAGGACCGACTATTTACATGCCCATCCAACAGCATGGATCATCTTACTTTTCGGACAATCAGGTGATCAGCCTGCAATGTCCTAACCAAACTAGAAACAACAACACAAAGTCATTGTCCCCCGCCGGGAATCGAACCCGGGACCTCCGGGTCGAGAGCCCATGGCTCAGACCGCTAGACCACCATGTTCCTAATATTGTTAGTCAATTTGTTTGTTAATTCCTAAAATTGACAGTTAATTTTACTTATTAAATCGTGTAATCGTACGGGTCGTCTGATTGGAAATTGATTATTGTAGGTGATGAGACTCCGTAGTCGTTGTTTGAGAAAAGAAAGTCCGCAGTAGCTGGGTAACAATACTTTATTCAAACAGCAAGCAAGTACAAAGCCAGGAAGGGTTGAAACGCCAGGGAACGAACAGCGGCGCGTTAAGCAAAATAGGCACGAGCCAGGTGTTCAGGGCAGCCCAACTTTAACTGCCTCCGTGGTCTAGTGGCTAGTGCCATGGACTCCTGATCCGGAGGTCCTGGGTTCGATTCCCAGGGGGGAAACACAAAGTTGATATTTGAGAATTTATCACTTTGTGAATTTTTCCCCAGTTTGGTTAGGACATTGCAGATTGAATCACCTGATTGCCCGAAAAAGAACTCGTGCTTCGGAGGGCACGTTAAGCCGTCGGTCCCGGTCGCTGTCTTTGATAGTGGTCGTTACTCAAACCATGTCCGAGGCCTGATAGTTGTGCTACTAGGTGGTTTAAAAACTCTGACACCAGGGTTCATCGGGTCGATAGACTCGATACCCACTCGACAGTAGAAGGGCAGCCCAAAGCACACTAGCTGGCCATACAGATTACTATACTTGACTAGGCCCGTACACTTCCACCGACAGGCATAAAGTTACGTGCACTGAGACAGTAAGCACAGAACAATCCCGGTGAGGTTTCTCCACACCTTATACAGTCGTCGTGAACACAACGATACCGCGTTTCTAATACTAACAGCGCCATCTGTATTCAGCCACTAGTACTAATGTCCGTAGTGTTGTGGTTGTCCATCTTCTTACATTATTTGTTTGTTTGATTAATTCCCGCGATACAGGATTTTCCTAGTGCGGGATCCAATGGCAATTTGTAATAGGCCTAAGTTTATTTTGTTCAATAAATTATTAGTATTATATTCTTTATTGTGTACAAAAAGTTTACAATGAATAATCAATCGTAAATTTAGTTCACAAAGGTGAGCTTATCTCTATAAAGAGATCTCTTCCAGCCAACCTGTAAAACTGAATATGAGATAACAATATATACGGGGACAAGACTGTACACGCAATAGACTTGTTCATATACATATAACCTAGAACCTACATAAACATACATATATATTACTTAAATAAACATCTGTAATATAAAATAATACATACATACATATAATAAATACATATACCTACATACATAAATACTAATTTTGTATGTACCTTCCATGCTGGATTGGGAGCGAAAGAATAACGTAGAATGTGCCAGCTGCATTCCTCCCGTGCATGCTCTAAAAACCAGCTAAGGGATTCGAGGGTATATTGTAATTAAGGCGATGGACTGACCTGACCTGACCTGTCACTCCTCAAAACTTGTTAGACGTGGCGGAGCGACCTTTGTTTGGGTCGTTGACGCTCTGCCTACCCCATTAGGGATACAGGCGTGATAGTATGTATGTATGTACTAATTTATTATTAAGGGCGCCTCCTATGATCTGTTTCTTGTCTAAGTATTATATGTAGTAATATGCACTATCCCGCTTTCTGCTTGTACAATTTCTATACCCAAAGCACAGCTCGGACACTCCTAACTACAATGTCATTTTGGTCACACATCGACAGACGGCATGTTGCACTTGGCATGCGTTTGTGTGCGTGTTACAAGGGTGGACAAATTTTGTTATACCGGTCATATGATTATGACCGGTATAATACCGGTATCATCACTTGAGTAATCTGGTTCTTGATTAAACTAATGTTTTAAAGTAGTTCACTGTAACTAAATAGTTAGAATAGATTAGGTTGCATATTTTGTATGAATTTACTTACCGTCTCTCATCACTGTAAAATCTAAAACAGCTCCTATGGCAGTGATATCTTGTGGTAATAGACATCCGTATACGGAACAGTACCTAACCATCTTTGGAACACAAACCCTTATTATTTCCGTTACACTGGGAAACATGCGCGCGCCATACCCGCTAAGCGTACGCTCAATGTGGCCCACAATCCGGCGCGGAGTGTGACGTATGTCGGACTGGGGAAGGGAGGTGAATGTCCATTCTGTATGTAGTACTATTATATATTCTGTGCCCAAAGGTTGCCTGGTAAAATTTACTGCTTTAGCAATAAGGCCGCCTATATAGAGAAAAACATAGAATGTGCCAGCTGCATTTCCTCCCGGCCATGCTGTAAAAATCAGCTAAGGGATCCGAGGGTTTCATTATATTGCAATTTAGGCGATGGGCTGACAACCTGTCACTACTGCAATATACCTACAAATCCATCTTAAATAACCCTCAAAACTTTGTCAGACGTGGCGGAACGACCTTTCTTTAGGTCGATTACGCTCTGCCTACCCCATTAGGGATAAATGCGAGATTATTCTTAATTCTTTATTGTACACACAGATATTCTTAAAATTAACTTAATCTAGATACATTATGTACAAAGGCGAGCTTAACTCAGAATATTTGAGTTGTCTTCCAGCTTACCGTGTGAGAGTGTGATTTTATGTATGTATGTTGTATTGTGACTCTGATTGACGTCAAACTTGACATGTGGCTGTTGTTCCGCAGACGTTTAAGAACAAGAAGAATCTCCGCGCGCACATGTCGGCGCACGAGGGCCTGGAGCCCCCCAAGAGACACTCCTGCACCATATGCAACAAACGCTTCCACGTGAGTATACACGGGGTCGGCTACCTAATCTAGGCGCGCACATGTCGGCGCACGAGGGCCTGGAGCCCCCCAAGAGACACTCCTGCACCATATGCAACAAACGCTTCCACGTGAGTATACACGGGGTCGGCTACCTAATCTAGGCGCGCACATGTCGGCGCACGAGGGCCTGGAGCCCCCCAAGAGACACTCCTGCACCATATGCAACAAACGCTTCCGCGTGAGTATACACGGGGTCGGCTACCTAATCTAGGCGCACACATGTCGGCGCACGAGGGCCTGGAGCCCCCCAAGAGACACTCCTGCACCATATGCAACAAACGCTTCCGCGTGAGTATACACGGGGTCGGCTACCTAATCTAGGCGCGCACATGTCGGCGCACGAGGGCCTGGAGCCCCCCAAGAGACACTCCTGCACCATATGCAACAAACGCTTCCACGTGAGTATACACGGGGTCGGCTACCTAATCTAGGCGCGCACATGTCGGCGCACGAGGGCCTGGAGCCCCCCAAGAGACACTCCTGCACCATATGCAACAAACGCTTCCACGTGAGTATACACGGGGTCGGCTACCTAATCTAGGCGCGCACATGTCGGCGCACGAGGGCCTGGAGCCCCCCAAGAGACACTCCTGCACCATATGCAACAAACGCTTCCACGTGAGTATACACGGGGTCGGCTACCTAATCTAGGCGCGCACATGTCGGCGCACGAGGGCCTGGAGCCCCCCAAGAGACACTCCTGCACCATATGCAACAAACGCTTCCACGTGAGTATACACGGGGTCGGCTACCTAATCTAGGCGCGCACATGTCGGCGCACGAGGGCCTGGAGCCCCCCAAGAGACACTCCTGCACCATATGCAACAAACGCTTCCACGTGAGTATACACGGGGTCGGCTACCTAATCTAGGCGCACATGTCGGCGCACGAGGGCCTGGAGCCCCCCAAGAGACACTCCTGCACCATATGCAACAAACGCTTCCACGTGAGTATACACGGGGTCGGCTACCTAATCTAGGCGCGCACATGTCGGCGCACGAGGGCCTGGAGCCCCCCAAGAGACACTCCTGCACCATATGCAACAAACGCTTCCACGTGAGTATACACGGGGTCGGCTACCTAATCTAGGCGCGCACATGTCGGCGCACGAGGGCCTGGAGCCCCCCAAGAGACACTCCTGCACCATATGCAACAAACGCTTCCACGTGAGTATACACGGGGTCGGCTACCTAATCTAGGCGCGCACATGTCGGCGCACGAGGGCCTGGAGCCCCCCAAGAGACACTCCTGCACCATATGCAACAAACGCTTCCACGTGAGTACACACGGGGTCGGCTACCTAATCTAGGCGCGCACATGTCGGCGCACGAGGGCCTGGAGCCCCCCAAGAGACACTCCTGCACCATATGCAACAAACGCTTCCACGTGAGTATACACGGGGTCGGCTACCTAATCTAGGCGCACATGTCGGCGCACGAGGGCCTGGAGCCCCCCAAGAGACACTCCTGCACCATATGCAACAAACGCTTCCACGTGAGTATACACGGGGTCGGCTACCTAATCTAGGCGCGCACATGTCGGCGCACGAGGGCCTGGAGCCCCCCAAGAGACACTCCTGCACCATATGCAACAAACGCTTCCACGTGAGTATCTCACGGGGTCGGCTACCTAATCTAGGCGCGCACATGTCGGCGCACGAGGGCCTGGAGCCCCCCAAGAGACACTCCTGCACCATATGCAACAAACGCTTCCACGTGAGTATACACGGGGTCGGCTACCTAATCTAGGCGCGCACATGTCGGCGCACGAGGGCCTGGAGCCCCCCAAGAGACACTCCTGCACCATATGCAACAAACGCTTCCACGTGAGTATCTCACGGGGTCGGCTTCCTAATCTAGGCGCGCACATGTCGGCGCACGAGGGCCTGGAGCCCCCCAAGAGACACTCCTGCACCATATGCAACAAACGCTTCCACGTGAGTATACACGGGGTCGGCTACCTAATCTAGGCGCGCACATGTCGGCGCACGAGGGCCTGGAGCCCCCCAAGAGACACTCCTGCACCATATGCAACAAACGCTTCCACGTGAGTATACACGGGGTCGGCTTCCTAATCTAGGCGCGCACATGTCGGCGCACGAGGGCCTGGAGCCCCCCAAGAGACACTCCTGCACCATATGCAACAAACGCTTCCACGTGAGTATACACGGGGTCGGCTACCTAATCTAGGCGCGCACATGTCGGCGCACGAGGGCCTGGAGCCCCCCAAGAGACACTCCTGCACCATATGCAACAAACGCTTCCACGTGAGTATACACGGGGTCGGCTACCTAATCTAGGCGCGCACATGTCGGCGCACGAGGGCCTGGAGCCCCCCAAGAGACACTCCTGCACCATATGCAACAAACGCTTCCACGTGAGTATACACGGGGTCGGCTACCTAATCTAGGCGCGCACATGTCGGCGCACGAGGGCCTGGAGCCCCCCAAGAGACACTCCTGCACCATATGCAACAAACGCTTCCACGTGAGTATACACGGGGTCGGCTACCTAATCTAGGCGCGCACATGTCGGCGCACGAGGGCCTGGAGCCCCCCAAGAGACACTCCTGCACCATATGCAACAAACGCTTCCACGTGAGTATACACGGGGTCGGCTACCTAATCTAGGCGCGCACATGTCGGCGCACGAGGGCCTGGAGCCCCCCAAGAGACACTCCTGCACCATATGCAACAAACGCTTCCACGTGAGTATACACGGGGTCGGCTACCTAATCTAGGCGCGCACATGTCGGCGCACGAGGGCCTGGAGCCCCCCAAGAGACACTCCTGCACCATATGCAACAAACGCTTCCACGTGAGTATACACGGGGTCGGCTACCTAATCTAGGCGCGCACATGTCGGCGCACGAGGGCCTGGAGCCCCCCAAGAGACACTCCTGCACCATATGCAACAGACGCTTCCACGTGAGTATGCACGGGGTCGGCTACCTAATCTAGGCGCGCACGAGGGCCTGGAGCCCCCCAAGAGACACTCCTGCACCATATGCAACAAACGCTTCCACGTGAGCATACACGGGGTCGGCTACCTAATCTAGGCGCGCACATGTCGGCGCACGAGGGCCTGGAGCCCCCCAAGAGACACTCCTGCACCATATGCAACAAACGCTTCCACGTGAGTATACACGGGGTCGGCTACCTAATCTAGGCGCGCACATGTCGGCGCACGAGGGCCTGGAGCCCCCCAAGAGACACTCCTGCACCATATGCAACAAACTCTTCCACGTGAGTATACACGGGGTCGGCTACCTAATCTAGGCGCGCACATGTCGGCGCACGAGGGCCTGGAGCCCCCCAAGAGACACTCCTGCACCATATGCAACAAACGCTTCCACGTGAGTACACACGGGGTCGGCTACCTAATCTAGGCGCGCACATGTCGGCGCACGAGGGCCTGGAGCCCCCCAAGAGACACTCCTGCACCATATGCAACAAACGCTTCCACGTGAGTATACACGGGGTCGGCTACCTAATCTAGGCGCGCACATGTCGGCGCACGAGGGCCTGGAGCCCCCCAAGAGACACTCCTGCACCATATGCAACAAACGCTTCCACGTGAGTATACACGGGGTCGGCTACCTAATCTAGGCGCACGAGGGCCTGGAGCCCCCCAAGAGACACTCCTGCACCATATGCAACAAACGCTTCCACGTGAGTATACACGGGGTCGGCTACCTAATCTAGGCGCGCACATGTCGGCGCACGAGGGCCTGGAGCCCTCCAAGAGACACTCCTGCACCATATGCAACAAACGCTTCCACGTGAGTATACACGGGGTCGGCTACCTAATCTAGGGGATTGAACGAGTGTACTGGTTTTTACACAGAGCGACTGGCATCTGACCTCCGCAACCCAGAAGGGAAACCAGACCCAATCCTAGATTAGGTCAGAGTTTTCAAGCCGCCAATGCTTAGTACTGGCCTCTGATATGGCTTAACGACTAATATCTACGGTATTTAACGATATGAACCGGGACCAACGGCTTAACGTGCCTTCCGAAGCACCGAACATACATCACTACATAGTATAAAACAAAGTCGCTTTCTCTGTCCCTATATCCCTATGTATGCTTAGATCTTTAAAATCCGCAACGGATTTTGATGCGGTTTCTTTTAATGAATAGAGTGATTCAAGAGGAAGGTTTATATGTATAATACATGCATAATATAGTATAATATCTTTGATGCTGGCCTGGGAGCGAGAGAAAAACATAGAATGTGCCAGTTGCTTTTCCTCCCGGGCATCCTGTAAAAACCAGCTAAGGGATCCGAGGGTTTCAGTATATTGTAATTTAGGCGAATGGCTGACAACCTGTCACTACAGCAATTTACGTACAAATCTATCTTAAATAACCCTCAAAACTTTGTCAGACGTGGCGGAACGACCTTTGTTTAGGTCGTTTACGCTCTGCCTACCCGATTAAAGATAAATGCGTGATTTTATGTATGTATAATATAGTAGCAGCGAAGCCGGGGCGGGTCGCTAGTACATACATATGTTAGGATTATGTTGAAGGCCGTTTGGCCCAATACAGCATGATGGAAAAGGGGAATTCCCTCCGAGCAATGTGCTCGGGGACCAGGTCCAGTTGGTAGACCGCGGATTTTCTATTTACGCAATGTCTCGGAAAAACTTCGATACCGCGTTTTAGGCTTCGGCTTCTGATTGGCTGTGTGCGCGGCGCGGTCGTCTTGCGCGTCAGCAGTTCATGTGTTCAGCGTTGTCAGTATTCTATGTACGCCGCATGCGCACCGCTTCACATACATACATATAATCACGCCCTTATCCCTAATGGGGTAGGCAGAGCGTAAACTACCTAAACAGAGGTCGTTCCGCCACGCCTGACAAAGTTTTGAGGGTTATTTAAAGTAGATTTGTGGGTATATTGCTGTAGTGACAGGTTGTCAGCCCATCGCCTAAATTACAATATACTAAATCCCTCGGATCCTTTAGCTGGTTTCTACAGCATGCCCGGGAGGAAAAGCAGCTGGCATATTCTATGTTTTTTTCTCGCTCCCAGGACAGCGTGGAAGTAGCACTTTGTAGTATGGTGCAAATAGATCCATAAAAAAAGATGTACCTCCATTAATTAGGTGAAATCTCGCGCTCGCTACTCACGCAATATGACTTGATATTGCAGCAGGAACATTCTATGTTTTTTTCTCGCTCCCAGTCCAAAATCCGTTGCGTAGTTTTAAAGATTTATGCATACATAGGGATATAGGGTCAGGGAAAGCGACTTTGTTTTATAACTATGTAGTGATGTCTAACTTACACATTAAAATGTGAACAACATTGTCCCCAGGAGAAGGGCGTGCTGTCGAAGCACATGAACACGCACACAGGCTCGCGCCCGTACGCATGCGCGCAGTGCGCCGCGCGGTTCGCGCACAGCGGCAGTCTGTACAACCACACGCGCCTCGTGCACCTGCGCCTCGCGCGCCGCGGGGGGGGCCGGGGGGGGACCGCGCGGAAAACTAACACATGAAATTACATACATATAATCACGCCTTTATCCCTAATGGGGTAGGCAGTAAAGACCCAAAGGTCGTTGCGCCTCGTCTGACAAAGTTTTGAGGGTTATTTAAGATAGTCGCTGTAGTGACAGGTTGTCAGCCCATCGCCTAAATTGCAGTATACTGAAACCCTCGGATCCCTTAGCTGGTTTTTACAGCATTCCCGGGAGGAAACGCAGCAGGCACATTCTATGTTTTTCTCTCGCTCCTAGGCCAGCATGGAAGAAAAAGATTACATCCTCTTTGGAAAAGGGTAATTTTGCTAAGATAGGTAACGTCTTGGCGAGGCCAGTGCTAAGCATTGGCGGCTTGATATCAGAGGCCAGTGCTAAGCATTGGCGGCTTGATATCAGAGGCCAGTGCTAAGCATTGGCGGCTTGATATCAGAGGCCAGTGCTAAGCATTGGCGGCTTGATATCAGAGGCCAGTGCTAAGCATTGGCGGCTTGATATCAGAGGCCAGTGCTAAGCATTGGCGGCTTGAAAACTCTGTCCTAATCTAGGATTGTGTCTGGTTTCCCTTCTGGGTTGCAGAGGTCAGATGGCAGTCGCTCTGTGTAAAAACCAGTTCTTGTTCAATCACCTAGATTAGGTAGCCTACCCCTTGAGATTGAGTATTGGCGACGTGTGTGGAGCGGTCGATCCTATACGGAAAAACGAAAAAAAAGTTTGACTCCATCGGCTGATGCATGGAAGTTTAAACTTTATTTTTTTCTTTTTTTGACCTATGTTCCTTTGGGAAAGTTGTTCAGTTTTATGGGCTGGTTCATATCCTTCCCGGTGCATATACCCTTTCTGTTACACGTTGTATAAGCGAGTGTTCTGACGGCTTCCTGCGTTTGTGTTGCGTGGTCCATGCACGAACTGGCCGCGGTTCAATCAGACGACCAACATTCGTTGGGCCTTATATTACGTCAGAGAGTGTCCCTTTCAGAAAGATTTAGGTCAAAAGAGCGCCTACTAAAAACACCTCGAAATATTTTCTAGGCGACAATTCGCGGGGCATTTTCATGAGCCAAGCTAACGGGCTAGATTTCCTGCGTCCGGGTTGACTGTGTAAATAAATAATGAAATTCCTAATGATCTCATATTACAATTGTAAATAAACATTACAATCAATAAAGCAATGTATCAACATTAATATGACTTATAATTTTATTTTTGTTCCCTTAAATAATAAGTTAGAATGATAATTCACGTTTTAATCGGAAATAAGGGTATTTGTACACTTGTCCGTATCCAAAACATATCCATATGAAACGTAGGTATAGCCCTGCCAGGAATTAAAAAGACCTGTCATAGAGGTACCATAGAAAACGGCTTGTAGGAAGAGCACAAGTCCCTCTCGGCTGTAGCGGAGCTGTCGAAATGCGCACTAATGTGTCAAAATGCGTATTAATGTGTCTAAATGCATATTAATGTGTCAAAATGCGCATCAATGTGTCAAAATGCGCACTAATGTGTCAAAATGCGCATTCATGTGTCAAAATACGTATAAATGTGTTAAAATGCGCATTTTTGTGTCAAAATCCGCAGTAATGTGTCAAAATGCGCATCAGTGTGTTAAAATGCGCACTAATGTGTCAAAATGCGCACTAATGTGTCAAAATGCGCACTAATGTGTCAAAATGCGCATCAATGTGTCAAAATGAGCATTAATGCGTCAAAATGCGTATTAATGTGTCTAAATGCGTGTTAATATGCGGTGCGTGCCGAGCAAGGATGCGTTGCTAAGCTGTGAAATGTGTCAGCGGCCTATTCCTCGCACACATCTCTCGCTTGTTTTGTACGGACAAAGCCTCGCTCCGCTAAAGCCGTTTCCACCAGAGCTGTGCTGAGCGTGGCGAGGTAAATGGACCGATCCTATTGGTTGTTTAAAAAGACATCCCTCGCTACCTATTACACAGCTCTGGTCTCTGTGACTGGCCTCTCCGCGAGCGGTGGCGCCCTCACTCGCAAAATCATCATAACTTGCATAATAAAGACATTTTAAAATCTTTTCTCTGTCACTTCCTTGGATTTAGACCTAAGGATTTTTTAGAAGCAATGAATTGAGGAGCTAAAGTCCCGGGCAGTTACTTTTTTTTAATTTATTTATTGCAAGAATATTGTTACAAGATTGTTATTCAACTTTCACTTTCTAATAAATGTATTTAAAATATTTTTTGATGATTGTACTTCTGCCCAAACACGAATCTGCCGTTAAAATAATCTGTCGTAAAAATAATCTGCCGTAACAAGAATCTGTCCTTAACCGAACGAGGGAAATTTTACAGCTATTACATTTGCATAAAAATTATAAAAAATACATTTCGATTGCCAAAATAGATTTCACATGAATATAAATAAACTTAATAAAAAAATATTTAACAAATAACAGCTAAATTAAGTTATCAATCATTAAATTATATTTTGTTGAAATTAAAATGCATTGAACTACTATCTAAGTTATTGCTAAAATTTACTCTTTTGGCGGAGTTTTCGATAGTAACTCCAGGGCACTATTTGAACCTCAAATTATTACTTCTCAAAAATCTATCGGTCTTACCACAAAAAAGTTAAACACCTGTTGAACCCGTATTTTAAAAAATTGATACCACAAAACAGTGTTTTACGCTTGTCTTAAGATAGACAATTTTTAAACATAGTTTAAAGTTAAACACCCGAAACGCGTTGTTTAACAAGGGTCTAACCTATCAGTCAGTAGTAATTTTGACAGAAATTAGATTTGTGTCTTGATGCAATAATGGATACAGTAGGTTTTCTGGATTTTATCGATGAAGAAGACCAAGAGATCATTGAGTACATAGAAAACTTTCGATTTCGAGACAACACAACTACCCGTGTGAGAGTGAATCCATTTGAACATAATAACGATGCTAAATTTAAGAAGAAATATAGGTTTAACAAATTTTTTGCTAGTAAAATATTGGATATGGTAAAAGACGACCTGCCAAGTGATTCTCGTGGTTGTACAATAAACAGTAAGCAAGACAGGAAGAATGACACTTGATTGACAACTATTTGACGTATCAAGTTACGTTCCGTTCCTTATTTCCTTTACTGATGTTGTTTGTATCAGTTTTTACCCTGTTAAGTCTACAAAGTCCCACTTTTTTGTGTTTTTCTAAAATCAAAACTAATATTAATTCTGATCACAAGTGTTGATGTAATTTTTTAACAAAAAAATTTGCTCATAATCATACGTTGTCCATAAAACGGAACGATAGAGAACGAATGATGAATGAATATTTTACAGTGTTGCCAAATTTAAAAAAGACTGATTCAGTAAAACGTTGTTTGACAAGACACGCACTAAACACGGTTTTTTGGTAGCAAAAATTAAACAGTTGTCCAACAAGTGTTTAAATGTTAAACAGTGTTTACCTAAACACGGGTTGAACTAAGGTTTAAATTAAGTTTCATGGTAAGACTGTATATGTCTAAACTTAGGGTTTAAATCTAAGGAAAGTTTTGGAAATATCTATGTTTAGGAGGTATGAGTTTTTTATGATTAAAGACGGGAAATGCGACATGCCGGCGACGATACAGTAAATAATTCCTATCGATATCGTTCATCGATAGTGTCACGTCTCTAGATTAACAAAAATGAATGAACGAATGGAAAAAATACAATAATAATCCGACTCATTAGAGAATGACAACATACTGGTTTACATGCATTCAGAACCCTGGATGTTTTATTGGGTCGTATTATTCAGTCCTGTCACCGCGCATTTTATTAATTTTAGAAGAAAATAACAAGAAATATTGATCTAAAATACAATTGCATATGAAAAAAAATATTGCTGATTCGATTACTATAAGTTTTGCTAAACAAAACAGCATATTTCACCATTTTCAAAGGTATTTTTCCTCCTCGAAATTTGAAGTCAGTGTGACGTTGGTAGTTGGTTTACTGTGTCCAAATTTCACACTATCGGTCTAGAGGGGTAAGGAGTAAAATGTCATAATTGCACGTCCAGATGTTTCGTCCAAGGATACGGAATATGAGCTATGGATGGGGAGAATACCGAGTGTAAGGGACAGTATCCCGCAAACTGATAGAGGTTTCTCAGTCAACAACACTGAACAATTTTAACGGGAATTTCTTTCAGGAGATAATAAAACATTACCTTCCAATACAAAACGACCACCTCGATCGGGCAATTTGTATGGAAAACCAAATTGATTTTTTCACCTCCTGAAAAAAAATCCTGGTGAAAGTTGTTCAGTTTCGTTGACTGAGCAACCTCTATCAGTTTACGGGACGCTGTCCTTTACACCCCGAATAAGTGCACAAACGCCCTAAAATAATAGGCATTTTAACAGTAATAAAATATTTTATTTCTTTCTAGATTTTATACATAAAAAGTTATGTACATACTTAAAACTAAAACTATACAAATATTTCACATGAAAGTATTAAAGTAAACAGACTACTTACATACATTCCTAGCTAAATAGTCCTTATCATATTACAGATGTGTGGGTGTATAGAGGGTTATTTTAGAGACAGTACGCTAAAGGCAACAAAACTGAACAACTTTCACCAATTCTACTGTGTTGATGTCGTTCAGTTGTTTAGTTTTCCACCCGTAAAGTTTAAGTCTGTCATTAATCAATTTGATTTTCACTTTGTTAAAGCTAAAATTGTAGTCATTTCCCAAAGAAGATATAATAAATTAGTGGGCTTAATTCTAGACTCAACCGGCTAAACCTAAAATTAAAATCTATCTGTCACTTTCAGACTAAAAACATTGAAATAGGACAGAAGATTAATTCCTTTTGGTTTTTGATTTATAGTCTGTGGTTTTATGCGTTATATTTTATTTCTATCTGCCGTCATATTATATGGCGGATTAAATTGACAGAAATACCTACTGGGGAAATAACGTGCAAAAGCGCGTCAAAATCTAGCGGACAAAGTGTAAAACCACTACAAAGTCGCTTTCTCTGTCCCTATATCCCTATGTATGCATAAATCTTTAAAACTACGCAACGGATTTTGATGCGTTTTCTTTTAATGGATAGAGTGATTCAAGAGGAAGGTTTATATGTATAATACATGCAGAATATAGAAGAGAAACACTGATGATATCTGTGCGAAGCCGGGGCGGGTCGCTAGTAAAGTATAAATCGCCTTTCGAAAGTGACAGATAGATTTTAATTTAAGTCTTAGCAATAAGGCCGCCTAATTGTACTCTGTTTGTTTTGTAATGTTTGTTCCTGTAAAATGTGTTGTTTATGTGCAATAAAGAATATTTGTATTGTATTGTATTGTGGATCTAGAATCGAGCCCATTTAGGTACTATGTTACATGATATTACTAAACTGGTGGTTTCAATATCGCTCTAATGTTTGTCGGAGTGGTTGAGGAGCAGGTCCTTCTGTTGGATGCGGCGCGCGATGGCGGCCGTGAGCGCCGACCCCTTGCCGCTGCCGTCGTCGGCCGGCAGCAGCGAGAACTGGAACATACGGTCAGTGAGCGAGAGCGGTTTACCTTCTCACGTCTCTTGGGTAAGCCGGAAGTGACAGAAAAAAGTTTTGAAAATGTCTATATTTTGCAAGTTATGACTTTTTATTGGGAGAGGCCTCTTAAGGGGATCCCAAGTGCACGCAAGCGCCGCCCTCATCAGTTAAAAAATCAAAATTAATCGAAAATCCGATAGATCAGATTGAAGTCATTTGTCTTTGCGTATACCACAACGGTGGGTGACGCATTGCTGGACAATAGTGGCTTCATTATTACCCTCATGGCTTTATAGCCCTTATGGGGTGTAAATAAATTGTAGAGAGAGCATGTATGTATATTATAAGGGGTTTTCTTTTTAGAAATAAGCAGTGCCTGCTGTGTCTTTGTTTTTTATGTCCTGTGTTTATGATGTTTTTTGTGTACAATAAATTGTTAAATAAATAAATAAAGAAATTGTAGAGAGAGCATGTATGTATATACATGCGTCGCGTCTTTGCGCGTCTCTCGTGTTTCGGTCCGATATGCCGCAAGGCGGGTAGGACCACGGGTAGGACCATGGGTGGTTGGTGGGTTAGATCAGATTGAAGTATAGGAAGTTTATTTTTAGCATTATAAATTAATAATTTAGTGTTGACTCCAGTTACAGATAGCAAAAGTACTAAAAATGGCAGTTTTTCGCAAATTTCTATCTGTAACTACAACGAACTATAACCTTCATTGCTTCAACCTTAATCTGATCTACCGGATTTTCGATTGATTGTGTTTTCAGTGAATTATTTCAACATTCATTTATTTATTTTACAGGATCTTAACCCAATTTTTTATATATAAATATATTTTACTTACATTAGCTATTAAATATTATTCAATTGAAAAACAATTCAGTGCCGTTTCTGTGAACTTTTGCAAAGAGGAATTGAAAAGATTAATTTCTCTCTCCACCTTATTTAATAATCGCCAACGAGTCGCGAGCGGCGAGTGCCTAGTGAGGTTAGTGCGCATGTGCGGTTCGGCGAGCAGCTCGTATTGACTTATGATCATCTGATGAGGGCGCCACTTAGCCCACGGGAGACGAGGGATTCTGACGTCCCGACACAAAGGTTTTTTGACGTGACAACGTCTTATAATTCGATGTCGCCGGCTGCACGCACGAAAAAACATGACTCATGCGGCGTTACCTCGCTTTGAGGCGTTCCATTTAAGGCTTGAAGTGCAAGCGAGAGCGTGGGACGAGCGACAAAGAGGCACAATCGGGACGTTGTCACGTTCAACTATCGTCAGTAAACCAACAAAACAAAAACAACACGATCACACTCAAAGCCCCAACTAGGATTCCCTGTATCGGGGCGCCATGGACATACACAGAAACAACCACAAAGAACACCCAGACCCAGAAACAGACATTTAGACGGCCGAGAATCAAACCCGGGACCCTCTGCGTAGCAGGCAGGTACACTGCTATATAGGCTGCGTGGGTCGTCCGACTTTACAGACAACAGTTTTTATTTTTTATCATAGATGGCGCTGCTTACCGAGAGTCCGGGCGCCAGCAGCGCCACGTAGCGGCGCATGAGGCCGCTGATGCGCGGGTGCTTCTTGTACACCGAGCCGTCCACCGCCACCGCCACGTGCGCGCGCGACATGCGCCGGAGCAGCGCCGCGATACCTGCAGAGAGAGAGACGGAACTTACAATAATAATACCAATACAAGTTTGTTACAGAAAAATTGCCGTACTATAAATATCATACATACATACATACATAAAATCACGCCTTTATCCCTTACGGGGTAGGCAGAGCGTAAAACGCCCCCTAAAAGGCGCTTTCGCCACGTCTGACATAAATTGAGGGCAATTTTAGATTGTAATGTGTTTTGCTGTATTGACAGGTTGTCAGCCCATCGCCTAAATTACAATACACTGTAACCCTCGAATCCCTTTTGCTGACTTCTACAGCATACCCGGGAGGAAGGGCAGCTGGAACATTCTATGTTTTTCTTTCTCTCCCAGTCCAGTATGGAAGATATAAATATCAACCTTCTTCAATACTAGAAAACAATAACTACAAAATATATTGGAACCGCACAATTGTCACTAACAAAACTATTCATTGCAATAAACCTGACATTACAGTTTTAGATAAAATTAACAGAACAGTATTACTCATCGACATTGCAATATGCAACACCCACAACTTATTGGCCACACATACCGAAAAAATTGCTAAATATACTGAACTATCTGTAGAATATATGAATGTAAGTATGTGTATTTTTATATGTGATATGCATGTTTAATTATATTTATTTATAATAAATAATTATTTATTTATATTCGGAATTTTTGTTTATCTATGTATATTAGTATTTAATATGTACTATTATGTAGATCTTAAGTGTTGATAGTTATTTAAGTGTTTACTTAGTGTTTTGATGTTGCCGCAGCTACTTGATATGTGTAATTTTTCTTTTTTTAATGCAGGGTTGTCTGGAAGAGATCGCTTAAAGCGATAAGGCCGCCTTTGCGCACACTGTTATTTTAAAGTTTTTCAAACTGTACGATTTATGCGCAATAAAGAGATTATCTATCTATCTAGAAATAAAAAAACAGTGGCAGGTTAGCTCTGTCAGAACTATTCCAATCATTGTCTCTAGCACAGGAGTCATTCCAAAAACCTCACATACCAGCCTCCAAACACTGAAAATGAACACATCCACACTCATACTCATACAAAAAGCAGTCATTCTCAACACATGCAGGATAGTTAGAAAGTTTTTGTCATTAGACTCACTATAGCACTTGGCTTCGGCCCGTGCCAGCTTACCTCTTCGGAGAGATACAAAAATGTAAAAATAATAATAATAATCATTTATTTCAGGCATTTAAAATGTACACCCATATTCAAAATCACAATATAATCTAAATTAAATTATATTATGTTACATTAAATTACAATACAATACAAGATACTTTATACATACACTAACGACTCGCCCCGGCTTCGCACGGAAATTATCAGTGTTTCTCTACTATATTATGCATGTATTATACATATAGGTACTATATATTTCTTCCATGCTGGACTGGGAGAGATAGAAAAACATAGAATGTTTCAGCTGCCCTTCCTCCCGGGCATGCTGTAGAAGTCAGCAAAAGGGACTCGAGAGTTACAGAGTATTGTAATTTAGGCGATGGGCTGACAACCTGTCACTAAAGCAATACATATTACAATCTAATATTGCCCTCAATTTTTGTCAGACGTGGCGAAAGCGCCTTTTACGAGGCGTTAAACGCTCTGCCTACCCCGTAAGGGATAAAGGCGTTATTTATGTATGTATGTACAATACATATACACCTTCCTCTTGAATCACTCTATCCATTAAAAGAAATCGCATCAAAATCCGTTGCGTAGTTTTAAAGATCTATGCATACATAGGGATATAGGGACAGAGAAAGCGACTTTGTTTTATACTATGTAGTGATGATACGTACATATAATCACGCCTTCATCCCCAGACAGATCGCAAACGACCTAAACAAAGGTCGAACTAAACATAACTATCACGAAGATAATTATCACTTATCAGCAAATCTTCCATTCTGGACTGGGAGTGAGAGAAAAACATAGAATGTGTCAGCTGCATTTTATTTTCAGCATGCTGTTAAAACCAGCTAAGGGATCTGAGGGTTTCAGTATATTGTACTTTAGGCGATGGGCTGACAACCTGTCACTACAGCAATATACAGTTCTATTTTAACCACCAACTCAAAACTTGTCAGACGTGGCGGAACGACCTCTGTATGAGTCGTTGACGCTCTGCCTACCCCATTAGGGATACAGGCGTGATTATATGTATGTATCAGCAAATCAAATCGAATCCAATGGGACTGTTTCCTTATGCTTAACACGTTTGCAAAAGTAAAGGCATCGGTGGAAATCGTTGGCATTAATAATTACAGCCTCAGCCTATGTACCGAAATTCCACATGCAAGCAAGAAACAGGGTAGACAAGTGAAAATTGTTGCGAGCGAAGCGAGCGTGAAGATTTAAGGTTTTTAAAAAATCGAGTAGAACTTTGTTTATCCGTTTAGGCAACTACTAATCTGCGCGGTTTGAACTACCAAATCCCCCTGGCTATGCCTGGGTAGCAGTTTTTTGGCGAGCGGCAGATTTCAATAGATCGAGGCGTATTTACTCAAATAGCATAGCAAACGCAAGAATTCACATTATTAATGTGATCTAAGTCTGTTAAATCAATTGCAAGCGTAGCAAGCGCGCGATCTCACATCGCTGAACGATTTTAACCATAGCCAGGGGGAATTTGGGGGTTCATCCCCCCCCCTTCCCGAAATCCCACCAGGCGCTAAAATTTGACAACTCATTCGCGCTCGCTTCGCTCGCGGTGCATGGACCGCCTATGTATATATATTCTTTATTGCGTACAAAAAATTTACAATAAATAAACAAATTTAAATTTAGTTCACAAAGGTGAGCTTATCTCTATAAAGAGATCTCTTCCAGCCAACCTGTAAAACTGAATATGAGATAACAATATATACGGGGACAAGACTGTACACGCTGGAGACTTTTCCATATACATATAACCTAGAACCTACATAAACATACATATATGTTACTTAAATAAACATAAATAATAATACATACATATAATAAATACAAATACCTACGTACATAAATACTAATTTTGTTGCGACAGGAAGTGCTCTTTCACTCCTTTTTGAAAGAGGATATAGATGGACAGTCTTGAACTGTCTTCGGAAGCTTGTTCCAAAATTGTGTAGAACGAATATCGGTTTGGTTGAACGCCTATCATGTTAAATCATATCATGAGAATTCCCTGACACCCGATAGGTATACATACATACATATAATCACGCCTTTATCCCTAATGGGGTAGGCAGAGCGTAAACAACCTAAACAAAGGTCGTGCCGCCACGTCTGACAAAGTTTTGAGGGTTATTCAAGATAGGTTTGTAGGTATATGCATGAGATTTGGCGGAATACTCACAGACGGAGGCGAGCTGCGCGGCCCTGTTGCTGGCGAGCCGCGCGACATGCTGCGCGACGAGCGCGTCCTGCTGGCTGAACGTGACGCCGCCGCTCGCCTCGCTCAGCGCCGCCGCCGTGCCGAGCCACTCGCCGTTTATGTTCTCCCTGGAAACATTCACACTAGTAGCTGTTTTTATTATCTTTATTTATGAAAGGACTTCGGAAGGCATGCTAACCCGTTGGTCCCGGCTAATGTCGTTTAATACCGTAGATATTAGACGTTAAGCCATTTCAGAGGCCAGTGCTAAGCATTGGCGGCTTGAAAACTCTGACCTAATCTTGGATTGGGTCTGGTTTCCCTTCTGGGTTGCGGAGGTCAGATGGCAGTCGCTCTGTGTAAAAACCAGTATCATCCCCTAGATTAGGAAGCGGACCCCGTGAGATACGGGATAAGGCTAGGGAGATGAGATTTATGAAAGGACTTGGTACACAATAAGAAAGCAACCATGTCGTCCTCTTATGGACTGAAAAAAAATACATACACACATAAAATCACGCCCTCATCCCTTACGGGGTATGCAGACTATTAAACGCCTCGTGAAAGGCGCTTCCGCCACGTCTGACAAAAATTGAGGGCAATTTTAGTTTGTAATTTGTATTGCTATAGTGACAGGTTGTCAGCCCATCGCCTAAATTACAATACACTGTAACCTTCGAGTCCCTTTTGCTGACTTCTACAGCATGCCCGGGAGGGAGGGCAGCTGGAACATTCTATGTTTTTCTATCTCTCCCAGTCCAGCATGGAAGAAAACAAAATTATCACTTACGTCTAATTAAGCCTACCTTAACAAGTTTATAAAGTAACTTAGAATCATCTAAAAATGGAAAAGCCAGGACACTGTTAGAACTTACAACCACCTATAACAGAAAGTTTCTCTCTGGAAACATTCACACTAGTAGCGCGTTTGGATTGTACACTATCTCTATTGTTAAAACCGGGCAATATTGTTCGGATATGTAGGGTATTTGCGCATACAGTCAACTAGCGTGCCTTCCAGCCGGCAAATATGGTTGGCTCAAGATCCGCCATTTTGAATACGATATACAAAAATACAGCGCCACTTGACGATTTGCGGTACTAATATCATCATAAATAGTTATTGATATGACGATTATAGATGACACTAATATTTACATTTTCAATTTTCGCATTCAGCTGACATGTGTGTATAAAAGCGCGTCTTAGTTAAAGACCCAGCTTACACTTAAAGGCCCGGGTTATACTCACTGTTCGAAACAGCTGACGTGTGCGGTGTGTATAGTATTGCGCGGGAACTCTGTCGGGTATAACCCGGCTCGTGCGAGGAGCGAGAGAGACGCACGCAACACACAGCCCAGGTACTTGCCGCCTATGTACTTCTCGAACCTGCACAACAAATATCATTGATTTAGGATTGGCTTACTGAGTAGGCTTACTATAATTATACATACATACATATAATCACGCCTTTATCCCCAATGGGATTTTCTGAGAGTAAACGACCTAAACGAAGGTCTTTCAGCCACGTCTGACAACTGAAACATGGCTGGCACATTCTATGTTTTGCTCTCGCTCCCAGTCCAGCATGGAAGTAATATAATTATAAGACATTCAAAACCGGGACAGAAGTAAGGTGAAATGTAAATATTTCTAGGGACACAAGAAAATTAAATACCAACGTTACGCTAGCAAAGCTAGCGCGACATTTAACTGAGAAACAATATGTCATGCGAGTGAAGCGAGCACGGCTTACCGTAAAAGTGAAATCAAAACATTAGTTAATGAATCAATACGTTACGCGAACGATGCGAACGCGACGTTACACGAAACACGAATGAATCAACGCGAGCGAAGCGAGCGCGTAATTGGCAAAAACATAAAAGAATTGATCCATCACAGTCGTAAGCACCAATAAATCATTATAAGCATCTATCATAGTGTATAAGCTGTTACTAAAAACCTATGGACTGTATTGTCTAAAAAAAATAAAGAAATTGTAGCGCACATAGACTGAAACGCGGTATCGAAGTTTGCTCGGCGATCTGCATATATACAACTTCCGAACTAATCCAGTCGGACTCCGGTCCCCTGGTCACGTGGTCACAACACCCGACCAGGCGGGTAATTACCCTTGTCCCACCCGTCATCACTCGCCCAACTGGCCTTAAGGAAAACCTCCTAAAAAAAATCTTATTTTATTGATTGATTGATTGATTACGCGAGCGAAGCGACCACAGATAACATAGAGATGACTTACGTGAACGAGGCCGTCAAGAGCGAGTTGTCGTCGACCTCCTTATCGATGGCGGTGCGCAGGAAGGCCAAGCAGCCGTTGTCCCCGAAGGCGCCCCACTCCACGTCCACGCACACGTCCGTGACGCGCTCGTGCGCGCACTCCCAGTGCGTGACGCGCGCGGCGCGCTCCATGTAGCAGCCGTTCGAGCCCGTGCCCAGGATCACGCCGATCTGGGGAGGAACGAAACAGTTCTACATACTGCCGTGCTGGACTGGGAGCGAGAGAAAAACATGGAATGTGCCAGCTGCATTTAACATAACATAAAATAAAAATACTTTATTGCACGTAAGAATACATATCATACAACACAACAGATAACTACAAAAACAAGTTTTTTCATCCGAGATCGCTAATCAAAGCAGTCGCGTTCCAATTTTGTTCCGCAAAACTAATTGAATTTACAGTGCAAAATCACTGTTCACGAAGTGAAATATATATCACCGTAAAGCGCACATCCTACCGCGTAATAAAGTGCAAAAACATTCCTTTAAAATCAAGTGAACAAACCACAGTGATTAAAAACATTCGTAATTCAAACATAACCTAAACGAACACCGATTCGAACTCGCCGGTCGCTTGTTGTGGTGTGTCACTGCTGCGCTGCGCCGCTTGACCGCCTCCTACCATAATACAACTCGAGTGTCCATAGCGACACTACTATCGCTTAGATATCGCAACTTCGATTTACGTGGTAGCGGCCATGGAATGTGGGGCTTGTAATCGTAGCCTGAACGGCGAAAACGAGGATACAGTTGGATGTTCGTCTTGTGCATTAAGATTCCATCTAGCATGCTTGGGCTTGCCCCGGGACGAAGCCAGGAAGCTACGAACGAGTACTGGCGCATTTACCTGCCCTGTCTGTAGAGCTACTAGTAGAAAACTAAAGAATCCTTCTGGTGGAGACGCCTACTCTCCTTCTCCAAAGAAATCACCAAAAATAGTAAATGAGAAACTGGAGACAGCTGGATTGACAGCTTTCAACAAAACTCTTAAACAAATGCAAGCCGCTTTGAATTCTACGACCCACGAAATAGAGCAATTTAGGCAAGATATATGCAGTATGAAGAAGCAAATCAAGGAGTTGGATTACTTCAAGACAGAAGTCACCAGTCTTCGAGCTGAAGTAAATGAGCTGCGGCTAGAACTGGCCTCCAAACAACAACGCGAATTTCTTAAAGACATAGAAATCACGGGAATAACGGAGCAACGTGGTGAGAACATAACACAAATAGTTCAGAACATCTCAAGCACTCTGGGCGTTCAGCTGGATCCTCATGACGTGGACGACGTGCGACGAGTTGGAAAACGGCAGGAGACAGGCAGTACGGACCGTCCACGCCCTGTCATACTAACACTTACACGCAGGGTGCCTCGGGACCAACTTCTAAAAGCTGCAAAGGTCCGTCGTGGTCTCACCACCGATAAGATAAGTGTGGCTGGTAACCCACGTAGAATATACATTAATGAACACCTTACTAAGGAGAACAGGATTCTTTTTAGCAAGGCCAGAGCCGTAGGAGCTGGTCTTGGTTTTAAATATATCTGGACCTCAAACGGAAACATATTCATGCGCAGGTCAGAAACTAGCTCTGTTCTACGTGTAGACTCTGAGTCAGTATTAGACAAACTGACCATGAACCAAAATTTCAACAAATCAGTCAATCAGGGAAATGCGACTAAAACCCAAGAAATCGCCCCGCCAAATAAAATTGGAGTCCCAGGCCTTGCTAAAGAGTCTGTAGCAAACCTGACAAATACCAGTCACTCAGCCGCAGCGAATGATTCCATGTTAGATTATAGTTCCTGATTTCTGTGTTTCGATTAAATTCTCCTATTCTTGTATTATACTAAACAACAAACGATTTTGCTTCTATTTAAGATCTATAAGAATAAGTCAACAGAACATTTTCTACATAGTTCACGAACTTACACTGCACCAACCTGCAATCAGTCCTTCCAGCTCAAAAATAAATACCCACACCTCCTTTGTTTTTTCCAACCAAATTCAGAAACTCTTTATACAATTTTATACATATGAATATGACTGATATATTCTCTAATATTGATAAAACTTTTGATATACAATGCGAAATAATTTTACCCGAAGACTGCGTTGAATATTTCAGCCCCTTCAATTTTAAATTGCTGACACTTAACATATGCAGCATCAGGAAAAACTTAAATCAATTTTTAGTATTGCTTCAACGGCTAAGGACCCCTATAGATGTGATCATACTCACAGAATGCCGGCTTGATGACACGGTTTCTATCGGTCAGATTCAAGGTTATACATCCTTCTCGTCCACCCGTAACATTAATCAAAATGGTGGAATAGTCGTTTACGTACGGGAGAGCTGGAACGTTTCATCATGTGAACCACCTTTTCTCGAATCCTGCTGCTTACTCTTGGAAATACCTAAAGTTGTAACAGTGGTTGCCTTGTACCGGTCCCCTTCCTTTAGCGACATTGGTGTGTTTTTGAACTGTCTAGATGATATTTTAAATACTTTTGGGAAAGGGTCTGATTTAATTATTGCGGGTGATATAAATGTTAATATCCTGGAAACCAACATCAAGAAAATACATAACAGCTCAAAGTACCAATGCCTAATGGCGCAGCATGGCCTCAGTCCGGCGATACGATATCCCACAAGAATGGATGCTTGCCTTGACCATATATTTGTTAGGTCTCGAAAAGTTTTAGCAGGAGCAGTTGTAGACACGGTTGCTACAGACCACAAACCTATAATGTTGGGGCTCAGGAGTGGACCCATGAAGGAGAGCAAAAACCGTACTAGATCAACTACGAACTTTGAAAAGGTTTGCGAGGAACTGGGAAATGTTGACTGGAATCTAGTTTATGATCAACAAAAAGTAGACGATGCAGTTGAGGTATTTTTGAATAAAATCTCGACAGTCGTAAAGAAACACTCACGTGAGATAAGAATTAGTAGGACTAGATTTAATTGTGAGCCGTGGATTACTCCGGGTCTGTTACGTTGTGCTAGACACCGCGACCGTTTACATCTGAAGGTTAGAATGCACCCCAATGACCAAATTCTTAAACATTCTTATAAACGATACCGAAACTATTACTTTAATCTAATAAAAACACTAAAAATCCAATATGAGACCTCAGAATTGCAAATAAATTTGAATAAACCAATATATATACTTTATTGCATAAACACAAAAGAAATGTAATTTACAAATATAGTGTGCAAGGGCGAACTTATCTCTATGAAGAGATCTCTACCAGCCAACCCAATGGTAGTAAGGGAAAGTAAATAATTTTGAGGGGACAAGAAAATGCAACATTAACAGAGACTAGTAAAACAAAAAATTTAAAATACTTACATACCTATACATAGAATAAATACCTACCGTATATTACTATCTTAAATAAACATACATATATACTAAACAATATATTGATACATACATATACGAATAAACTACTACATAAATACATACATCAAAATTGTTCAGATAAGAAGTGCTCTTTTAATCTTTTCTTAAAGACATTCACTGAGGGACTGTCTTGAATTGTCTTAGGCAGTTTATTCCACAGTTGTGCAGCTTTTACAGAAAAGGAGTTGAAGAAGAACTTGGTATTCGCACTAGGCAACTCCAGCACCTTAGTGATGCAGGCGCGCCTAGGGCGGGGATCTGGAGGAAGGTGCTGGAAACGGGAGCGGAGATAGTCAGGAGTGGCAGGATTGTGAAGGATGTTGTAAAGAGTGGTCAGGATGTGCACATCACGCCGAAGTCGAATTGGAAGCCATTTAAGCTGAGCACGAAATTCAGAGACATGATCGTATTTACGAAGTCCGAAAATAAATCAAATTGCCAGGTTTTGTAGGCGCTCAAGCTTGTTAAGTAATTCTTCCGTCGCATCCAAATAACAAACATCAGCGTAGTCGAGAATAGGGAGAAGAAGAGCTTGTGCAAGCATGATTTTAGTTTTAAAAGGAAGAAAATTCTGGAGTCGCTTAAGAGAGTGGAAAGAATAGTGCATACGCCTGCTCACCCCATTAACGTGTGAGAACCAAGACAAGTGACAGTCAAAGATAACACCTAAATTTTTAGCTTTATCAGTGTAAGGAATGCATACGCCGTCATAACAAACCAGCGGAACATCAGCAAAGTCCAGTCTACACCTTATCTTGCTGCTGCCAATTATTAGTGCTTGGGACTTATCAGGGTTAACAAGAAGTCCAAAGGTTTTTGCCCAAGTTTGAACCGCCGCTAGATCTAAGTTAATAGCCACAATAGCCTCAGATACTTCATTCGGGGAAAAGTGTCTATAGATTTGTAGGTCATCTGCATACAGGTGGTAGGGCGAAGAAATTACTCGAGAAATGTTGTTAATAAAAATAGAAAAAAGAAGAGGAGAAAGAACGCCACCTTGTGGTACACCAGCAGTTAAGCTAGACCAATCCGATGAAACATCGTTGGCTTTCACACACTGCTGACGACCGTGAAGATATGAAGAGAACCAGTCGACTACAGAAGGAGAGATGTTAATTGAGCGGAGGGAAGCAAGAAGGATATCAAAGTCTACAGAGTTAAAGGCACTGCTAAAGTCTAAGAGTGTAACAACAGTAAGCTTGGTGTTATCCATAGCAGACCGAATGTCCTCAGTGACATTTAGCAGAGCACTAACTGTACTGTGAGCCGGACGGAAGCCAGATTGAAAAGGACATAAAAGGTTATAGGAAGTGAGGAAAGAGTAAAGTTGCTTATGAACAATACTCTCAAGGACTTTGGAAAGGACAGGGAGGATGGAGATTGGACGGAATTGTGAGAAAGAAGTGGGATTCGAAGTTTTAGGTAGAGGAATAACATAAGCCTTTTTCCATGCTGTAGGAAAAACATTGACCATCAGAGAAAAGTTGATGATGTGTGTAATGATTGGTGCAATGTCATCCAACACTGGTATGAGCATATTCAGACTTATGTTATCATCACCCACAGCCTTCGTGGAAATGGATAGGATGCTCTTTTTAATATCCCCCTCAGAAACCGACTGGAAATTAAACGGAGAACAGTTGGGTTGGACAAGATGTGACAGATGCGAAAGAGAAATAGATTTGGTTGCATCATCTAGGATGACTGGTGGAGTCGAGAAATGCTTATTTAGAGAATTGAGATCCACAGCACCTATGGAGGTGTCTGTGGTTTTGCCCACACCCAAAGACTTTAAAAATTTCCAGGTCTGAGCCTGAGAAAGTGAATCTAAAGAGGAATGTATATAGCGTCGCTTAGCATCCCTACACATCCTGTTGCAGATGTTACGGAGTTTTTTATATGCAGCAAAGTTCTCATCGGTTTTATCTTTCCTGTACCTACTCTTAGCTCTGTCTCGTTTTGCCATGACTCTTCTGATAGTATCAGTTAGCCAAGGAGCTGGCGCATGCCTCACCCTAACAGGTCGAACAGGCGCATGAACATCAAACAGTTCAGTAATAATTTTGCAAAAAGCAGCTACCTTCGCATCAGCACTATCTGCGGAGAACACTGGCGACCAATCAATATTTTGAACATCCTCTCTTAAGCGATCCAGATTCATGTTGCGAAAACTACGCTGAAGAATGACTTTACTTTTGATTTTGGGAGGGCGCACTTTATAGGCAAGATAAAGAAGGTCATGATGTGAAAATGGAGCACACATTTGACCGTGAGAAAGAACTGAATTCGGTTTGGAAGTAATAATGACGTCAATAGTTGAGGGTCTACAATTTGGAAAATGGTGAGTGAACCAAAGATGTTATGGTCCTCTATATATAAAATTTGTAATATAAAACGCAAAAATAAGCAATCCCCTGACCTCCTCACAGCAACAGAAGATCCATTCGAGTCATTACAAATTTGCAATGAGTATTTTTCAAATGTGGGTCAGAACTTGGCCAACAATATCCTCAATGACATCTCTGAAACGGAAGACAGTCTTGCGTCACAAGTCCCTACTGCTGGAGGTCCGGTAGCTTCTTTCTTTCTTTCACCTACTAACCCTCATGAAATAGATTACCTGATAACTCAACTCAGTAATGACTGTGCTCCTGGCAGGGACGGTTTTTCGAACAGTTTAATAAAAGCAATTAAGAATGTTATAGTATCACCCCTGTCCTACATATTTAACCTAAGTTTTAGTACTGGGTTTTTCCCACAGGCATGGAAGGTCGCGTCGGTTATTCCTATTTATAAGGATGGTCAAAAAAATCTACCCAGTAACTATCGCCCAATCTCGCTTCTGAGTGTCTTTTCAAAACTCCTTGAGAAAATAGTAAATAAACGTCTCGTTGCATTTTTAGAAGAAAACAGCTTACTATCACCGAGGCAATTCGGATTGAGAAGTGGACGATCAACGGAGGGTGCAGTACAGATGCTCGTTGACTTGGTGTCGTCCTCCTTGGACAGTGGCCTTAAGTGCATAGGAGTTTTTCTGGATCTCGCCAAGGCCTTCGACACTGTGTCTACCCCCATCCTTATTAGTAAATTGGAAAGATTTGGTATCCGTGGGACGGCCTTGGCGTGGTTTAGAAGTTATCTCACGGACAGAGAACAAACTGTGAAAATCGGTGACTCGTCTAGTGCCACTCATCCGGTAAATTTCGGGGTCCCGCAAGGAAGCATACTCGGCCCGACTTTGTTTATAGCTTACATGAATGATATTCACGAGTTGCCGCTGGTTGACGCCGAGTTAATTTGCTATGCAGATGATACTGCAGCTCTATTTCATGCTCATAGTTGGGAGGAGGCATGGAGAGTGACTGAGACTGGCATGGCTTTAATCCATAAGTGGCTGACTCGAAATCTACTCACTCTAAACAGGAACAAAACTAATTTCCTTTGTTTTCATAAAACTGCGGCTAGCAGTCCCCCGGCATCACTTCCAGGGATTCGAATTCATAAATGCGACGCTTACTTAATTGATAATGACAATCGCGACTTTAAATGTAAATGTGATCAAATCTCTCGGGTCAGTGTCATTAAATACCTTGGAGTTATCTTGGACGAAAAGATAAATTTTGAGGCTCATATAACTGCCCTCTCTGGCAGAGTTAGAAAAATTATTGGGATAATGAGAGAATTGCGTAACTATGCTCCTGTTTTCATTCTCAAAAACACATATATAGCCATCTGTGAATCAATATTAACCTACTGTATCGGTGTCTGGGGCTGCGCGGGAAAAACTTGTATGATACAACTCGAAAGAGCGCAACGTGCAGTGCTTAAAACTATGCTTAGAAAGCGTTTCAGATTTCCAACGAATGAGCTCTACTGTTTAACCAAAGTCCTGCGCGTCAGGCAGTTATATGTCCACCGAGTTTGTCTTGCTACCCACAGACTGGTCCAAAAATTAGATGACCGTGATAAAATCCTAAAGAAGAGAGTTTACAGGATTCCAATCAAACCTGTTAAAACACAATTTGCTAGCAGATTTTCGGGTTTTGCTTTTCCCTTCATTTATAACAAAGCAGCTAAATCTTGTGACATTAAAACTTGCACAACTAAAGAGGCTAAAATCAAGTTACGAAGCTGGTTGGCAAACTTGGACTATGATGCGACTGAGTTACTCATTCCAACCCAATCTGAGCAGGTATAATAATAATATATCTATTTAAGTATTTATTTTGATTATGATATGTAATTTATTTATTTGAGTTTTTATTTAGCACTTTATTATATATTTATTTAACACAGGCCCCTTACTCATCTCACTAGTACTACTTATTTCTAAATCTTTGTTTAGCTTAAGAATAAACTCAATTGTTAAATTTTGTCTGGTTGCCCAAGATACAGGCTGTGACCTAGTTTGGGAACCTCTGGTAATGCCTAATGTTGAAATTAAAAATTTGGATTTTTTGTAAATTACTTTTGTGTATTCTGTATAATTTCAAATTTCTGTTTGTTAATAAATAATTTTTCATTTTTTTTTTCATTTTCAAGTACAACATAGGCGGCCTTATTGCTAAGGTAGCAATTTCTTCCAGGCAACCTTTGGGTCAAAGAAAAAAGCGTAGCGGTAAGCGGGATATTGCAAATCTAGTAAAATATGTATCCTAAATACATTACATTACATATAATACATAAACTAGTTACTAGACTAAATTTCCTCCCGGGTATGCTGTAAAAACCAGCTAAGGGATCCGAGGGTTTCAGTATATTGCAATTTAGGCGATGGGCTGACAACCTGTCACTACAGCAATATACCTACAAATTGATCTTAAATAACCCTCAAAACCTTGTCAGACGTGGCGGAACTACCTTTGTTTAGATCGTTTACGCTCTGCCTACCCCATTAGTTGTAGTTCTACATACATATAATCACGCCTTTATCCCTAACTAGCGACCCGCCCCGGCTTCGCACGGAAATCATCAGTGTTTCTCTACTATATTATGCATGTATTACACATATAAACCTTCCTCTTGAATCACTCTATCCATTAAAAGAAACTGCATCAAAATCCGTTGCGTAGTTTTAATGATTTATGCATACATAGGGATATAGGGACAGAGAAAGCGACTTTGTTTTATACTATGTAGTGATATATACTAGTGTTGTCGGAAATGACACTCAGCAAAATTCATATTCCTATTATAGTTAATAAGAAAGTGTAAACTAATTTTAGTATTTGCTGTAATAAATGTTTTTTTTTTATATTATATTCTACACAATAGGGAATACTCATGATTTTTTTAAAACTATTAGTAAGAATTTATTGTCACTATAGATGAACGGATGTGAAGGAATTTTCGCAAAATATTCATTAGTTTAAGAGTTATAATGCCTTAAAGTGGTTAGTTAAAAAGAGAGGTCCGAACTGTCATGTGACGTCATAAGACAGAAGCGCCAAACTAATTCCATATAAATTATCGTTTCGAAGAGAGAGATAGATAGTATATCTTTATAATGGTATATCTCGGTGATATTTTGATCAATTTTATTTCTGTTTTCACTGTTCTTTTCATAATTTAAGATATTTTTAGAAAATAAGTTCAGATACTGAAAATATGTTATATGCACGTTCCCTATTTCTGCCTGCAAGAGATACAACACTCACCCCACAAGCCGGGTCGATGTGTGCTCCGGCCACCAGCGTGCCGGTGGTGTCATTCAGCAGCACTCTCACAGTCACCTGGAATACAGAAAATCAGGGATTCAAACAAAAAATACAATAACGCGAGCGAAGCGTGCTGGTCTGGGAGCGAAGGAAAAACATAGACAGTGCCAGCTGCATTTCCTCCCGGGCATGCTGTAAGAACCAGCTAAGGGATCTGGGGTTTCAGTACATTGTAATTAAAGCGATGGGCTGACAACCTGTCACAACAGCAATATACCTACAAATCTGTCTAAAAAAACCGTCAAAACTTTGTCAGTCGTAGCGGAACGACCTTTGTTTAGGTCGTTTACGCTATGCCTGCCCCATTAGGGATAACGTACATACATGCATACATAAAATCACGCCTTTATCCCTTACGCTTACGGGGTAGGCAGAGCGATAAACGCCTCGTAAAAGGCAGTTTCACCACGTCTGACAAAAATTTAGGGCAATTTTAGATTGAAAAAAGTGTATTGATATAGTGACAGGTTGTCAGCCTATCGCCTAAATTACAATACACTGTAACCCTCGAGTCCCTTTTGCTGACTTCTACAGCATGCCCGGGAAGAAGGGCAGCTGGAACATGCTATGTTTTTCTATCTCTCCCAGTCCAGCATGGAAGGAATAAAGATTATTATTCCATTAGGGATAAAGGCGTGATTATACATATATATGTATGTGAAGCGAGCATGAGAATCAATTACTTTTATTCACGTGAATCCCACTTGACAAGAAGAATATTGAAACAATAAGTTATGCGAGCGAAGCAAGCGTGACGCTTTATGATATCACACAAACTACTATTACTTCTTCATACAAACTGAACCAATATGCAACGCGAGCGAAGTGTTATTCATAATGAAAACTGATCGGCTTGCTTGTTTGTATTGAAAGGAGGGTTGATGAAGATGCTCGTATAGGATCGAAACGTTGAGGGCTAACCCTCCTTGCAATACAAACAAGTAAGCCGAGCAGTTTTTATTGCGAGCGAAGTAAGCAAGATACTAATACAAAATACAAAATAATTTATTTGTTTATACATAGATTAACAGTGGCCGGAGCCTCCTTTTAAGTTTAATAAAACCTGTGCTAGGAGGCACCGCTCTTCCAGGATATAATAAAACGTAGAAACTAAAACTAGAAATTACAAATTAAGCCTACATTTGTGTACGGGCGTGTTAGTGTATGAATTAACTGCCTTCGTGGTATAGTGGCTAGTGCCATGGACTCCCGATCCGGAGGTCCTGGGTTTCGTTTCCCGGGGGGGAAACACAAAGTTGATATTTGAGAGTTTATCACTTTGTGAATTTTTCCCCATTTTGGTTAGGACGTTGCAAGCTGAATCACCTGATTGTCCGAAAAGAAAAAGATTTCGTGCTTCGGAGGGCACGTTAAGCCATCGGTCCCGGTCGCTGTCTTTGATAGCGGTCGTTACTCAAACCATGTCAGAGGCCTGATAGTTGTGCTACTAGGCGGTTTAAAAACTCTGACACCAGGGTTCATCGGGTCCATAGACTCGATACCCACTCGACAGAAGAAGAAGTGTATGAATGTTGTGTTGTGATGTTACATACATACATAACGTCACGCCTCTTTCCCGGAGGGGTAGGCAGAGATCACATCCTTCCATTTGCTACGATCCTTGCAAACTTCTTTCGCTTCATCTACATTCATCTACATACATACATACATATAATCACGCCTTTATCCCTAATGGGATAGGCAGAGCGTAAACGACCTACACAAAGGTCATTCCGCCACGTCTGACAAAGTTTTGAGGGTTATTTAAGATAAATTTGTAGGTATATTGCTGTAGTGACAGGTCGTCAGCCCATCGCCTAAATTACAATATACTGAAACCCTCAGATCCCTTAGCCGGTTTTTACAGCACGCCCGGGAGGAAATGCAGCTGGCACATTCTATGTTTTTCTCTCACTCCCAGTTCAGCATGGAAGGTAAATAGGGTATCTTTTAAATATGTTTTATATAATTCATATAATATACTAGCTTTATCAGAAACAGGACTATACAATTATGTAAATTGTTCCAATATTACTGTCTCTTCGACACACTCCGCCCACATTCAGTTTTCATTGCGAGCGAGACACCGACCTTGAGCCCCCTGGCGTCGAGGCAGTCCTGCAGCAGCGCGGCGACGTCGACGCCCTGCATGCCGCTGCAGTTGAAGCTCTTGGTCCACGTGACCAGCTCGCCGGAGGAGATCGAGTGCTGCTTCATCGGGAACGAGAATGTGAATCCTGCAACGACGAGACAAGTACGCATCATACATACATACATAAAATCACGCCTTTATCCCTTACGGGGTAGGCAGAGCGTTAAACGACTCGTAAACGGCGCTTTCGCCACGTCTGACAAAAATTGAGGGCAATTTTAGATTGTAATATGTATGTAATATGTATTGCAAAGTACGCGTCACAAACGGAATTTTATCTACAAGGTGGCGCAAAAGAAGTCATCCGATGTTGTTTGGCTCTCATTTTTTTTCTAAATGAAAAACTTCGAATCTGTTTTTTGATTATATTTATTTGCACCTTTAGAATTTTACTGGTCAAGTCGAGAAGATGATATCGGCCAAATGGGCGCCGTTACAATTGATTGCCATACGGGCTCGTTTTATGGCATTTTTCATCACTTCGGCGAGAACTTCGGGCGACAGATTCTCGCACTCGTGTCGAATGTTGTCTTTGAGGGCTTCCAAGGTCTCAGGCTTGTTGACGTAAACACGAGACTTCAAAAAACCCCATAAAAAGAAGTCCGGGACCGTTAAATCGGGCGATCTGGCCGGCCAGTGCAAATCGCCAAAACGAGAGATTAGGCGACCCGGAAATGCCGCCTTCAGAATGTCGGTTGTGGCTCGTGCAGTGTGCGCCGTTGCCCCGTCCTGTTGGAACCACATGTCCTCCAGTCCCAATTCGTCCAATTGCGGCAGAAAAAATTCGGTCAACATGGCCCTATAGCGCGCACCGTCCACTGTTGTCGTTTGACCCGCGGCGTTCTCGAAAAAAAATGGCCCGATGACTCCTCCAGCGTGAACAGCGCACCACGCAGTCACTTTGAGCGGGTGTAACGGCTCCTCGTGCATCACTCGTGGATTCTCGGTGCCCCAGAAGCGATAATTTTGCCGATTCACGTAACCGCTGAGGTGGAAATGAGCCTCATCGCTCATGATGATTTTGGTCGAAAAATTGTCCAATTCTTCCTCGAGATTGAGGATGGCTTGGGCGTAGGTTACGCGCGTTTGGCGGTCGGCAGGCAGCAGCTGATGCACGGTCTGGACTTTGTAAGGAAACATCTTCAAGTCTCGCACCAAAATTCGCTGCAAGGACCGCCGGCTGAGGCCCAATTGCGTGGCACGTCGTCTGGTCGATGTTTCGGGGCTCACTTCAACGTCCTCGGCTACAGCGGCGATATTCTCGGCAGAACGGGCGCTCCGGGGCCGGCCACTCTTAGCAACGTCTCGTGTGGTCCCATACTCTTCAAGGTTGGTGGCTAAACGTCGCAGTGTTTGCGCAGTCGGTGTCGGACGGCCGGGGAATCGGCGACGGAATTCGCGCTGCGCCAACACCACAGACGAATTGTTACTCAAAAAAATAGACACGATTTTTCCGCGTTCTTGGGGAGTGTATCGCTCCATGGCTTGTTCACTTGTATTCTGCATCTGTCTAGTCCACAAATGTCAAAACAGATTTGACATTGGCGGCCATTTGCAAAAATGAGAGCATCTTCCAATAGGGTGATTTCTTTTGCGCCACCTTGTACATCCAAATACATACATATGGGGTAGGCAGAGCGTATACTACCTAAACAAAAGTCGTTCCGCCACGTCTGACAAAGTTATGAGGGCCATTTACCATGGCCATTTACATACATATAATCACGCCTTTATCCCTAATGGGATAGGCAGAGCGTATACTACCTAAACAAAGGCCGTGTCACCACGTCTGATAAAGTTTTAAGGGATTTTTAAGATAGATACATACATACATATAATCACGCCTTTATCCCTAATGGGGTAGGCAGAGTGTATATACTACCTAAACAAAGGTCGTTTCGCCACGTCTGATAAAGTTTTAAGGGATTTTTAAGATAGATACATACATACATATAATCACGCCTTTATCCCTAATGGGGTAGGCAGAGTGTATATACTACCTAAACAAAGGTCGTTTCGCCACGTCTGATAAAGTTTTAAGGGATTTTTAAGATAGATACATACATACATATAATCACGCCTTTATCCCTAATGGGGTAGGCAGAGTGTATATACTACCTAAACAAAGGTCGTTTCGCCACGTCTGATAAAGTTTTAAGGGATTTTTAAGATAGATACATACATACATATAATCACGCCTTTATCCCTAATGGGGTAGGCAGAGTGTATATACTACCTAAACAAAGGTCGTTTCGCTACGTCAGATAAAGTTTTAAGGGATTTTTAAAATAGATTTGTACGTATATTGCTGTAGATAGGTGTGATAGGTCGTCAGCCCATCGCCTAAATTACAATATACTAAAACCCTCAGATCCCTTAGCTGGTTTAACAACATGCTCGGGAGGAAATGCAGCTGGCACATTCTATGTTTTTCTTACTCCCAGGCCAGCATGGAAGTATCCAAATGACAATCAAGGTATGAGACAATATGCCAAAAAAATATTTACAAAATAAAAATAACCGATAATGACATTCGCCATTCTAAACTGCTGTATTTTAGTTATAGGGCGAGCGAAGCGAGCGCGAGACTTCACGTTATCTCTTATCGCTAGCGTGGTGAACATGCAATTTCACGATATTGGTCGAGGTATATTAACTCATGTCGCGAACATAGCGAGCACGAAACTTCACGTGATTAGCTTTTATCGTTCGCACAGTTATGTTATGATAAGATATCGCGCAATTAAGACATATGACGAGCGAAGCGAGCGTGAGATTACACGTTATTCTACCTTGATGACGAATTATAAATTACTAGGAGAAGGGGTTGGCTGAAAATCAGCATTGTATGGAACCGCATCGTTCCATGCAAGGATAAGCTGAGACAGCTCCTTTTGCCTTACCAACTCTGTATAATTGTTTTAGTGCTAGTTTAACTGTACTTAAAATTTTGCCAATAAATTTAATTTTTATTTATTTTATTTATTTATTTATTTAGCTGACCCGGCGAACTTTGTTCCGCCTTAGACGCCATAAATGAGCAGATTTTTGATTTTATTAAGTTGACAGAAGAATCCGTTTTAAACGTCATTTTTTTTTCATCCTTTTTTCTTTGACTATATTTGCAGCACGCATTCAGTCAATTCTATGTCAAATGTCTTAAGGTTACATTAAAAAAGTTTGATAATTTTATATGGTGGTTAAGTAATTTTAAATTTTCGAATTTTCCGCGCAATTTCCTTAATTTTTTCTTTCATAAGAACCTTCTGATAATAACGAACAGAACAAAAAAAGAATTAGCGAAATCGGTCCAGCCGTTCAGGCGTGATGCCGTGACCAAGGGAAATAGGGATTCATTTATATATATATATATAGAAGATACATACATACATATAATCACGCCTTTATCCCTAATGGGGTAGGCAGAGCGTAAACGACCAAAACAAAGGTCATTCCCGTTTTGAGGGTTATTTTAGATAGATTTAAAGGTATATTACTGTAGTGACAGGTTGTCAGCCCATCGCCTAGATTGCAATATACTGAAACCCTCGGATCCCTTAGCTGACTTTTACAGAATGCTCGGGAGGAAATGCAGCTGGCACATTCCAAGTTTTTCTCTCGCTCCCAGGCCAGCATGGAAGAAATTATTTTTATATATATATAGAAGATAGATATATAGTTACCCATAGATATATCTTCATTCTCCATCCCCATTTCCTTGACGAAGTCGAGCACGCAGTCCGCGAGGAAGTTGAACAGTTCCGAGCCGGTGCCCAGCCGGAGCGCGTCACTGGAAATTTAACAAAATACAGAATCACTACATAGTATAAAACAAAGTCGCTTTCTCTGTCCCTATGTCCCTATGTATGCTTAGATCTTTAAAACTACGCAACGGATTTTGATGCGGTTTCTTTCAATGGATAGAGTGATTCAAGAGGAAGGTTTATATGTATAATACATGCAGAATATAGTACATACATACATACATAAATCACGCCTTTATCCCTTACGGGGTAGGCAGAGCGTTAAACGCCTCGTAAAAGGCGCTTCCGGCACGTCTGACAAAAATTTAGGGCAGTTTTAGATTGTAATTTGTATTGCTATAGTGACAGGTTGTCAGCCCATCGCCTAAATTACAATACACTGTAACCCTCGAGTCCCTTTTGCTGACTTCGACAGCATGCCCGGGAGGAAGGGCAGCTGGAACATTCTATGTTTTTCTACCTCTCCCAGTCCAGCATGGAAGAAATATAGTAGAGAAACACTAATGATTTCTGTGCGAAGACGGGGCGGGTTGCTTGTTTATTATAAGCTGAAAACTTATGGTTGCTTGTTTATTATAAGCGTCCATGCTGGACTGGGAGCGACAGAATAACGTAGAATGTGCCAGCTGCATCTCCTCCCGGACATGCTGTAAAAACCAGCTAAGGGTTTCGAGGGTAAATTGTAATTTAGGCGATGGGCTGACAACCTGTCACTACAGCAATATCCAGTTCTATCTCAAACAACCCTCAAAACTTGTCAGAAGTGGCGGAACGACCTTTGTTTGGGTTGTTCGCGCTCTGCCTGCCCCATTGGGGATGCAGGCGTGATAGTATGTAGTATGTATGTAACTCAAGTGGGAATGTGCAGGCCACGTCGCCCGTAAACATGACTCCTGGTGTAAGACAGATTCTTCTTCTGTCGAGTAGGTATCGGTTCATCGAGTCTATCGACCCGATGAACCCTGGTGTCAGAGTTTTTAAACCGCCTAGTAGCACAACTATCAGGCCTCTGACATGGTTTGAGTAACGATCTCTATCAAAGACAGCAACCGGGACCGACGGCTTAACGTGCCCTCCGAAACACAAAATCTTTTTCTTTATCGGACAATCAGGTGATTCAGCCTGCAATGTCCTAACCAAACTGGGAAAAATTCACAAAGTGATAAATTCTCATATATCAACTTTGTGTTCCCCCCCTGGGACTCGAACCCAAGACCTCCGGATCAGGAATCCATGGCACTAGCCACTAGACCACGGAGGCAGTTACACGCTCGGTAGGAAGACCGCAAATGCAATGAAGTGACGACATCAAGAGAGAAGCCGGGTCGATGTGGTTACAGGTGGCTCAGGATAGAAGATTAACTGCCTCCGTGGTCTAGTGGCTAGTGCCATGAACTCCCGATCCGGAGGTCCTGCGTTCGATTCCCAGGGGGGAAACACAAAGTTGATATTTTGTGAATTTTTCCCCAGTTTGGTTAGAACATTGCAGGCTGAATCACCTTATTGCCTGATTGTCCGAAAAGAAAAAACGATTTCGTGCTTCGGAGGGCACGCTAAGCCGTCGGTCCCGGTTTCTGTCTTTGATAGTGGTCGTTACTCAAACCATGTCAGAGGCCTGATAGTTGTGCTACTAGGCGGTTTAAAAACTCTGACACCAGGGTTCATCGGGTCCATAGACTCGATACCCACTCGACAGAAGAAGAAGAAGGATAGAAGAAAGCCTACACCAAGAAAATGGTAGAAGAAGGCAAAGAAGAAGATGAAGATAGAAGAAGATCATACATACATATAATCACGCCTATATCCCTAATGGGGTAGGCAGAGCGTAAACGACCTAAACAAAATACATACATATAATCACGCCTATATCCCTAATGGGGTAGGCAGAGCGTAAACGACCTAAACAAAATACATACATATAATCACGCCTATATCCCTAATGGGGTAGGCAGAGCGTAAACGACCTAAACAAAGGTCATTCCGCCACGTCTGACAAAGTTTTGAGGGTTATTTAAGACATATTTGTAGGTATATTACTGTAGTGACAGGTTGTCAGCCCATAGCCTAAATTGCAATATACTGAAACCCTCGGATCCCTTAGCTGGTTTTTACAGTATGCTCGGGAGGAAATGCAGCTGGCACATTCTATGTTTTTCTTTTGCTCCCAGTCCAGCATGGAAGAATCATAAGCTATTATTCGCGTCCTTTTCTTGACATAAAATATTTCGTGCTTCGGAAGGCACGTTAAGTCCGGGTCGTTATCTTTGATAGTCTTTACACAAATCATGTCAGTCAGAGGTTCTGTTAGCAGTGCTATGAGATGGTTTAAAAACTCTGGCAGCAGGATACATCGAATGACCCGCTTGGCTGCTCGAAAAACCCATTCGACAAAAACAATCAGGCATGATGTGCTTATGTTTCATTTGGCAGCACATAGAGGGCGCTGCTACAGAAAAGAAAGGAAAATCCCGAAGTATTCCCTCACATCATCTCCCTAGCCTTATCCCGTATCTCATGGGGTCGGCTTCCTAATCTAGAGGATTGAACGAGGGTACTTGTTTTTACACAGAGCGACTGCCATCTGACCTCCGCAACCCAGAAGGGAAACCAGACCCAATCCTAGATTAGGTCAGAGTTTTCAAGCCGCCAATGCTTAGCACTGGCCTCTGATATGACTTAACGACGGTATTTACCGATATTAACCGGGGCCAACGGCTTAACATGCCTTCCTAATCACGGAAAAAGCGCCGAATAAACGTACATATGAAATTCGAAAACCGAAAAACACATTGGTACGTGGTGGGATTCGAACCACGACCTCCCGCTCAGGAGGCAGCGGCCCTATCCACTACACCATCGGGCTCTTAAAGTAAAGAAAGCATTCCCTCACCTGATGTGGTATTGTTTGACCTCTTCCCTGATGAGCTCTCCGTGCCTTAATTCCAGTAGAAGCACTCGGAAGTTGGTGCCGCCCAGATCCAGGGCTAGGAACAGACCCTCCTCTGAAATATATAAACATGCAGAGTTATTAACACACATACATATAATCACGCCTTTGTCCCTAATGGGGTAGGCAGAGCGTAAACGTCCTAAACAAAGTTCGTTCCGCCACGTCTGACAAAGTTTTGAGGGTTATTTACGATACATTTTGTAGGTGTATATAGTGATAGGATGTCAGCCCATCGCCTAAATTGCAATATACTGAAACCCTCGGATCCCTTAGCTGGTTTTTACAGCATGCCCGGGAACATTCTAAATTATTCTTTCGCTCCCAGTCCAGCATGGCAGAAATGTCAGTTAAGGAATGTCAAAATCATGTGTTTATTTGCTATCCTGTTCTTATATCAAAGTTAAGAAGAATTAGGATGATGTTGTGACAATCGATGCCAATAGCACTCTCACCTGTGCCATCAGGAAGCTCCGGAACGTATGTGTTGGCCATCTGTAAGCTGGACGGTTGGTCTCGAAGACCAGCCTCTAGTTCTTGCTCGAACACTTCTCCTACACGACGCAGCGTTTTACCGCATAGCACTAGACCCGAAAGCGCGCGTTCGATCTGAAACACAGAGCAGTATAATAGGATTACATACAAACATACATAAATTACAGCAATGGGGTAGACAGCGCGTCAACGACCGTAACAAAGGTCGTTCCGCCACGTCTGACAAAGTATTGAGGGTTATTTAAGATAGATTTGTAGGTAAATTGCTGTAGTGACAGTTTGTCAGCCCATCGCCTAAATCGCAATATATCAAAACCCTCGGATCTCTTAGCTGGTTTTTACAGCATGCCCGGGAGGAAATGCAGCTGGCACATTCTACGATTTTCTTTCGCTCCCAGTCTAGCATGGAAGAAACACAGAGCAGTATAATAATAATAATAGTCCTCCCACCGATTTTCGGTGATGGCGGCCAATCTCGCAGAGATCAGCCAAATGCGCAGGACTTGTTTTTAGTGCCCAAGTGTTTGCGCTACACACAGGTGCACTCTCTATTCCTGCAATCTCTTATTCTGATGAGCTAGATTGATGACACGACCAGAGAGACATCGGGCGCCGGACCGACTATTTACATGCCCATCCGACAGCATGGATCATCTTACTTTTCGGACAATCAGGTGATCAGCCTGCAATGTGCTAACCAAACTAGAAACAACAACAACAACACAAAGTCATTGTCCCCCGCCGGGAATCGAACCCGGTTCGAGAGCCCATGGCTCAGACCGCTAGACCATGGAGGTAGTTTAATAAGATTACATACAAACATACATAAATTACAGCAATGGTAGCAATGGGGTAGATAGCGCGTCAACGACCGGAACAAAGGTCGTTCCGCCACGTCTGACAAAGTATTGAGGGTTATTTAAGATAGATTTGTAGGTATATTGCTGTAGTGACAGGTTGACAGCCCATCGCCTAAATTGCAATATACCAAAACCCTCGGATCCCTTAGCTGATTTTTACAGCATGAGGAAATGCAGCTGGCACATTCTATTTTTTTTCTTTCGATTCCAGTCCAGCATAGAAGAACTCACCAAATAATAAGAAGAATTAAAGCACTGGACATCATCGACTGTGGCGCTACCTACTTATTATCATCATACACGACCCTGCACCGAGACCTCATCAAATTAGCTGATATCAGAGGTTATCTGATGTGAGGGTTTATCAGAGCTATCTGTCAGTTTTAATGTAGTTAAACCCGTGTAGCGCCTCGTGGGTGCAGCATAACAATAGCAGCTAAAAAATAAGGAAAAATACGCCTAAAAGTCACGCCTTTGTCCTTTAGGGGTAGGCAGAGAGTGAAAGGTATTTTTCGCTAAGTCTGACAAGGTTTGAGGGTCATTCAGTCATTTTATATAGATAGTACGAACTGTGTATTGCTATACTTCCATGCTGGACTGGGAGAGATAGAAAAACATAGAATGTTCCAGCTGCCCTTCCTCCCGGGCATGCTGTTGAAGTCAGCAAAAGGGATTCGAGGGTTACAGTGTATTGTAATTTAGGCGATGGGCTGACAACCTGTCACTATAGCAATACATATTACAATCTAAAATTGCCCTCAATTTTTGTCAGACGTGGCGAAAGCGCCTTTCACGAGGCGTTAAACGCTCTGCCTACCCCGTAAGGGATAAAGGCGTGATTATATGTATGTATGTATGTATGTGTATTGCTAAAGTGACAGGTTGTCAGCTCATCGCCTAAATTACAAATACACTGTGACCCTCGAATCCCTTTACTGGTTTTACAACATGCCCGGGTGAAGTAGCATACTGGCATATTCTATATTTTTCTGTTGTTGACAGACCAGCATGGAAGTTAAGGTATATTAAAGGTCGTAATTATAAATCAAATTCAATATTAAGTATAGATTTTACAGGCCATTTTGTACTGGAATGACATTTGTTAAACAAACTCAAACTGGCTGTCAATCTTGAGATCGTTTTATAAATACGATTCTTAGATGAGGAAAAATACAAAGTTTATTTGTAAATAATTTACCTAACTACGTGACTTGTGAAAAGTTGCAAAAATAACCACTTATCTAAATTACTGGTAGCGATAATAAACATAGAATGTTCCAGTTTAATCTCTTGTGGTTGTAAAACTTCCATGCTGGCCTGGGAGCGAGAGAAAAACATAGAATGTGCCAGCTGCATTTCCTCCCGGGCATGCTGTAAAAACCAGCTAAGGGATCCGAGCGATTCAGTGTATTGCAATTTAGGCGATGGGCTGACAACCTGTCACTACAGCAATATACCTACGAATATATCTTAAATAACCCTCAAAACTTTGTCAGACGTGGCGGTACGACCTTTGTTTTGGTCGTTTACGCTCTGCCTACCCCATTAGGGATAAAGGCGTGATTATATGTATGTATGTTGTAAAACCTAAGCTGAGGTGAGGTCCGAGGATTTATAGGTTGTATTGCAGGGTGATACTGATAAGTGTGGATTCGGCGTTGCAAATGAACTGTCATTTTCAATCCTGAGAGAAACGGCAATAATTTTAGTTGACATTTAGTTTAGTCGTGCTCTTACCGAATTGGCCTCAATAATAGGCGGACTTATTACAGTTAAGAGTCTGCCGGACTAGTGAAATCCCATACAAACGTAGTTTTGCTTCTATTCCTAAACAGTAAAACCAAACTTCCATGCTGGCCAGGAAGCGAGAGAAAAACATAGAATGTGCCAGCTGAATTTTCTCCCGGGCATGCTGTAAAAACCAGCTAAGGGATTCGAGGGTTTCAGTATATTGTAATTTAGGCGATGGGCTGGCAACCTGTCACTACAGCAATATACTTACAAATATATCTTAAACAACCCTCAAAACTTTGTCAGACGTGGCGGAACGACCTTTGTTTTAGTCGTTTCCGCTCTGCCTACCCCATTAAGGATAAAGGCGTGATTATATGTATGTATATAGTAAAACCAAACTTAACCATACTTCGTGCGAAGTAACTTAGTACGGAGTTTGGTTAAGTTTAATACATCAGCCTTCTAATTAGAAGCATAGATATGATGTATTTCGTCATGTATACACACACGGACATACACACACACACACCCACAGACACACGCATACAGAAGAGCACACTTACTTGCATCGATCTACTTCTGTTTGCTTTGTTTGTTGAATCTTAATTTTCTTTGTTTATTTATTTTGTAAATTATTATTACTTTTACTTACTTACTTCTCACCAGTGTTTGTTTATTAATGTATGTAAATCAATGTTTGTGTTTGTGTGCATGTTTATGTTACCCACTCGAGTTGACGAATAAAGCTACTACTAATAATAAGCATGTGACATGGTTTATGTAACGACCGCTATCAAAGACAGCGACCGGGACCGACGGCTTAACGTGCCCTCCGAAGCACGGAATCTGTTTTCTTCCACCTGTTGATCTTACCTGCTGTGCTCTAACCGTGTCTTCGATCTTCAAAGGCGGTGGCAGAAACTGTTCCTCCCATGACGTGTCTTTCACAACACCCCCATTCACAATTTTTCCATTTACCCCATTCACTGTGGTCGTCACTCCATTTGACTCTGCGTGCCCGTTACGTCTAGGGTCGACTATTGTCGACATATTTTTTGGAAGTCTTTTTCAATTTGATTTATTCAGTTTCTTTTTGGGTCTGAAGTGGTTGAGATTTCTTTGGTTCTGATCTGAAAGAAGAGAAAATATTTTATAGGTAGGTATATTTAACTAGAACATACATACATATAATCTCGTCTTTATCCCTAATGGGGTAGGCAGACCGTAAACGGCCTAAACAAAGATCGCTTCGCCACGTCTGACAAAGTTGTGAAGGTTATTTAAGATAGACTTGTAGGTATATTTCTGTAGTGACAGGTTGGCAGCCCATCGCCTAAATTACAATATACTGAAACCCTCAGATCCCTTAGCTGGTTTATACAGCATGCCCGGGAGGAACAGCAGCTGGCACATACTATGTTTTTCTCTCACTCCCAGTCCAGCATGGAAGAAAAACTATCAACATGGATTTAACTAGAAACATAGTCATAAATAGATAATCTTGATCATAAAGAAAACAAGACATATACATACATACATAAAATCACGCCTTTATCCCTTACGGGGTAGGCAGAGCGTAAAACGCCTCCTAAAAGGCGCTTTCGCCACGTCTGACATAAATTGAGGGCAATTTTAGATTGTAATGTGTATTGCTGTAGTGACAGGTTGTCAGCCCATCGCCTAAATTACAATACACTGTAACCGTCGAATCCCTTTTGCTGACTTCTACAGCATGCCCGGGAGGAAGGGCAACTGGAACATTCTATGTTTTTCTTTCTCTCCCAGTCCAGCATGGAAAAAAAACTATAAACATAGATTTAACTAGAAAAATAGTCATAAATAGATGATCTTGATCATAAAGAAAACAAGACAGACAGACTTAACCTACGTATATAACGGGTGTAAAGGACAGCTTCCCGCAAACTGATAGGGGCTGCTCACCCAACGAAACTGAACAACTGTCACCACGAAATTATTTGACGACACGAAATAAAATTGCCCTTTCTATACAAAATTACCACCTCGTTCAGAAAATTTGTATTGAAAACCATATAATTTTTCACTTCCTGGAAAAAATCTGGTGATAGTTGTTCAGTTTCGTTGACTGAGCAACTACTAGATTGCAGGACCCTGTCCCTTACACCCGTTATAGAATAGAATTATTGGTTGTATTCGAATGCAAATGACGGAAGAAAATCTTGTGAATAATTTTACATAACTTATAATAAGGTTCATTACATATATACATATTATCACGCCTTTATCCCTAATGGGGTAGGCAGAGCATAAATTACCAAAACAAAGGTCGTTCCGCCACGTCTGACAATGTTTTGATGGTTATTTAAGATAGATTTCAACAGTTTCGATATATGATATTAGATAGTTCCGACAGTTCGTGATAGCTCGTCTATCGCTGTCTTCAAAAGACGAGTTAAAGAGCATTATCTTTCCCTGTCGAAGTAATCCGTGTTTAGGGTATATATTTATGTATATATTTGTATATAAATAGCTATAAGTATTTATTTATTTTTGATTATGTATATAATTGAAAGTATTTATTTATTTCTTGTTAATATTTATGTAAAAGATTTACATTATACAATTATTTTACAGTAGTATTATTTTATTGATATTTATTAAATTTTGTGCACGTTTTATCCGCGTATCTTTAAAATTATCACTTCTGTAGGTTTGCTGTAAAAAAAAATCTTTTTAGAAATAAGCAGTGCCTGTTGTGTCTTTGTTTTTTATGTCCTGTGTTTATGATGTTTTTTGTGTACAATAAATTGTTAAATTAGATTTGTAGGTATATTGCTGTGACAGGTTGTCAACCCATCGCCTAAATTGCAATATACTCGTAATCAAACCCTCGGATCCCTTAGCTGGTTTAAACAGCATGCCCGGAAGGAAATTTAGCTGGCATATTCTATGTTTTTCTCTCGTGGAAAGTTCATTATAAATTTAATATTTGTGCATAGAATAATCCCACGGGCTTTGAAACCTAACCATAGCATACATACATACATATAATCACACCTTTATCCCTAATGGGGTAGGCAGAGCGTAAACAACCTAAACAAAGGCCGTTTCGCCACGTCTGACAAAGTTTTGAGGGTTATTTAAGATAGATTTGTAGGTATATACCATATAAATGTAACCATAGGATAAATCTCACAAATAGACAAATATCAAATGTTCCCTAGTAGGAATTACTTCCATGCTGGTCTGGGAGCGAGAGAAAAACATAGAATGTGCCAGCTGCATTTCCTCCCGGGCATGCTGTAAAATCCAGCTAAGGGATCCGAGGGTTTCAGTATATTGTAATTTAGACGATGGGCTGACAACCTGTCACTACAGCAATATACCTAGAATTCTATCTTAAATAACCCTCAAAACTTTGTCAGACGTGGCGGGACACCTTTGTTTAGGTCGTTTACGCTCTGCCTACCCCATTAGGGATACAGGCGTGAATATATGTATGTATGTATGTATGTAGTAGGAATAGTATATACATACATACATACTATCACGCCGTTGTGAGAGATAGAAAAACATAGAATGTTCCAGCTGCCCTTCCTCCCGGGCATGCAGTAGAAGTCAGCAAAAGGGACTCGAGGGTTACAGTGTATTGTAATTTAGGCGATGGGCTGACAACCTGTCACTATAGCAATACACATTACAATCTAAAATTGCCCTCAATTTTTGTCAGACGTGGCGAAAGCGCCTTTTACGAGGAGTTTGACGCTCTGCCTACCCCGTAAGGGATAAAGGCGTGATTTTATGTATGTATGTATTCTATCTACCAATTTCTCTGATATATAACGTAGAGTATCCTATCTTATGTAGCATATATTATGTATTAGTTTATCATAAGATATGTATCAGTATATTTGTTTTTATTGAAATATTTATTTAATAGTGTGTTAATATTGTCTAAGTATTATATGTAGTAATATGCACTATCCCGCTTTCTGCTTGTACAATTTCTATACCCAAAGGTTGCCTGGTAGAAATTGCTGCTTTAGCAATAAGGCCGCCTATATTGTACTGTCACGTTTGTTCCTTTTTATTTCTGTTGTATGTGTTTCTTTGTGCAATAAAGAATTTTGTATTGTATTGTATTGTATGATATGGCTGAAAATACAATACAATACAAAATTCTTTATTGCACAAAGAAACACATACAACAGAAATAAAAAGGAACAAACGTGACAGTCTGTGTTGCCTTTTGGGAAAACTCTTAGGGTAAAATTGAGCTTAGCCTTGGCGCTTTGCAGCACACATGTGCATATTGTGTAAACTACTTTGATTTATCTGTTTGTTTTATTGTATGTGTCTTTTTAAATTTGCGTAATGTACATGTGTTTTGTAGAAATATTAATAAAACGCTTTATCTATCTATTTCTTCCATGCTGGACTGGGAGAGATAGAAAAACATAGAATGTTCCAGCTGCCCTTCCTCCCGGGCATGCTGTTGAAGTCAGCAAAAGGGACTAAAGGGTTACAGTGTATTGTAATTTAGGCGATGGGCTGACAACCTGTCACTAAAGCAATACATATTACAATCTAAAATTGCCCTAAATTTTTGTCAGACGTGGCGAAAGCGCCTTTTACGAGGCGTTAATCGCTCTGCCTACCCCGTAAGGGATAAAGGCGTGATTTATGTATGTATGTATCTATCTATCTATCTGAGATGGCCACCGCACGCGCGAATGCGGAGGTCGTCGATTTGGAGGCTGGGCAGGAAATGCGCTATTTCTGTACCACGGAGAGCCCGATGGTGTAGTGGATAGGGCCGCTGCCTCCTGAGCGGGCCGTGGTTCAAATCCCACCACATACCAATGTGTTTTTCGGTTTTTGAATTTCACATGTACGTTTATTCGGTGTTTTTTCCGTGCTTCGGAAGGCACGTAAAGTCGTTGGTCCCGGTTAATATCGTTTTATACCGCAGATATTACTCGTTAAGTCATGTCAGAGGTCAGTACTAAGCATTGGCGGCTTGAAAACTCTGACCTAATCTAGGAGTGGGCCTGGTTTCCCTTCATGGTTGCGGAGGTCAGATGGCAGTCGCTCTGTTGTGAAAACCGGTTCCCTCGTTCAATCACCTAGATTAGGTAGCCGACCCGTGAGGTACGGGATAAGACTAGGGAGATGATGGATTCGTTATAGCCTCAACGGTCTTGTGGTGGGTCCTTGGGATCCTAATACTAAGGTCGTGGGTTTGATATCCTTTATTTGTGTCATCTGCCTTCGTCGCCGGCAAGTGGAAATACTTAATACATTGTATTTTCTTAATATTTTGCTTCCCTATCAAAGGTAAGTAAGGCATTGTGGATGAAAAATCACAAAATCTTGGGTAAGATTAGCTCCTGTCAGTTTTCCGAATGAGAGAACAGAAGGTGACAGCAATATTATTATTTTTTAGTTAACAATTACTTCTTAACATACATACATACATATAATCACGCCTTTATCCCTGATGGGGTAGGCAGAGCGTAAACGACCTATACAAAGGTCGTTCCGCCACGTCTGACAAAGTCTTGAGGGTTGTTCAGTTGTATGTATATTGCTGTAGTGATAGGTTGTCAGCCTATCGCCTAAATTGCAATGTACAGAAACCCTCGGATCCCTTGGCTGGTTTATACAGCATACCTAGGAGGAAATGCAGATGGCAGATTCTATGTTTTTCTCCCGCTCCCAGACCAGCATGGTAGTAATTACTTCTTTATTGTATGTAAATAAGTAGTTGGGGGCCTCCTCGCCTCCATGGTAGTTTTTGTTTCATGTTTGCCCCTTGTGTTTGCCTAATTTAATTTGAAATGTTATGTTATTTTAAGTTTTAGAAAAGATACTTCCATGCTGGACTGGGAGCGAGAGAAAAACAAAGAATGTGCCAGCTGCATTTCCTCCCGGGCATGCTGTAAAAACCAGCTAAGAGATCCGAGGGTTTCTGTATATTGCAATTTAGGCGACAGGCTGACAACCTGTCACTACAGCAATATACCTACAAATCTATCTTAAACAACCCTCAAAACTTTGTCAGAACTACCTTTGTTTAGGTCATGTACGCTCTGCCTACCCCATAAAGGATAAAGGCGTGATTATATGTATGTATGTATGTAGAAAAGATATGTTTTTTAAGTTTTCTTTTAGGCTGATGGCCATGTTGCCAAGCCATAATAAAAAAAAACAATTACTTCAGGTGTCAAGCGACAAGACCGCACAAGAAACACCTCCTTACGTTCCAAAACTGGTGTGGCATTGTGGATTAGGCATGAAATAGATACTATTGACGAGGCAAGGTATTGAGATATTACAATTAAAACACAGTAGTATAGTTTACAGCACCTGCGGGACACGCGTCCGCCACTGGACCTCGGCTTGAAGTGAAGTCGCTTGCGGGTAGCTTATTATAAATATGCATGTACGTCATGTACTTCCATGCTGGTCTGGGAGCGAGAGAAAAACATAGAATGTGCCAGCTGCATTTCCTCCCGGGCATGCTGTTAAATCCAGCTAAGGGATCCGAGGGTTTCACTATATTGTAATTTAGGCGATGGGTTGACAACCTGTCACTACAGCAATATACCTAGAATTATATCTTAAATTACCCTCAAAACTTTGTCAGACATGGCGGGACACCTTTGTTTAGGTCGTTTACGCTCTGCCTACCCCATTAGGGATACAGGCGTGAATATATGTATGTATGTACGTCAAATCTGGTATAGCCGATGTGGGTCGCAAGTCAGCCAAACTCAAATGGTACTGGTCAGGACACGTCAGACGGATGCACACGGAGCGGTGGGCTAGGATCCTCACAGAGTTGACACCTCAAGATGGAAATCATCGACCCCGTTAAAGATGGATGTGTGTATTTAATCTACATACATACATACATATAATCACGCCTTTATCCCTTATGGGGTAGGCAGAGCGTAAACGACCTAAACAAAGGTCGTTCCGCCACGTCTGACAAAGTTTTGAGGGTTATTCAAGATGGATTTGTATTTTGTACGTATATTGCTGTAGTGACAGGTTGTCAGCCCATCGCCTAAATTGCAATATACTGAAACCCTCAGATCCCTTAGCTGGTTTTTACAGCCTGCCCGGGAGGAAATGCAGCTGGCACATTGTATGTTTTTCTCTCGCTCCCAGTCCAGCATGGAAGAAATTTAATTTAATTTAATCTATATAGCAGGATATTGTTTATTTATTTCATAAGTATATATTATTAATATTTACTAGTAGGATTATTTAGCATATTTTTCAAGTAATTGTGTTTGTTTTTATTTTTTTTGTGATAAGTTAATTATAATTTATTGTTTTAAATATTTTTAATTGTGCACGTCGTATCTGCCTCTCAGAATGCTATTTCACTAGCCTAGGTCTGCTGGAAGAGATTTATTTTTAGAAATAAGCTGTGCCCGTTGTGTTTTTGTTTTATATGTATATGTTCTTTGTATTTTATTGTGTACAATAAACTGTTAAATAAATATGGAGTGACAATCTTAGGCATTGGGAAACAGCACTTGAAATTGACAGCTAGTTTCAGTTCATAATCACCTCCCTAGCCTTATCCCGTATCTCACGGGGTTGGCTACCTAATCTAGGAGATTGAACTGGTAAAAACACGGAGCGACTGCCGTCTGACCTCCGCAACCCAGAAGGGAAACCAGACCCAATCCTAGATTAGGTCAGAGTTTTCATGTGTCATAGCTTAACGACTAATATACATACATACATACATAAAACACGCCTTTATCCCTTACGGGGTAGGCAGAGCGTTTAACGCCTCGTAAAAAGCGCTTTCGCCACGTCTGACAAAAATTGAGGGCAATTTTAGATTGTAACGACTAATATCTATGGTATTAAACGATATTAACCGGGACCAACGACTTAACGTGCCTTCCGAAGCACGGAAAAAACACCGAATAAACGTACATGTGAAATTCAAAAACCGAAAAACACATTGGTACGTGGTGGGATTCGAACCACGACCTCCTGCTCAGGAGGCAGCGGCCCTATCCACTACACCATCGGGCTCTAATAGTTTAATTTTCAGTTCGTATCAAAAATATCATTTCAGTACAACAAAACCAGTCAAATCCATACTTAATATTTCTCTCAATCTTGAGGTCGCTTTATAAATACGAGCATTAATACCTAAGGCGATGATTGGTGGGAGCTTGCACAGGACCGCGAGAAATGGAAGAAAGAAGGAGAGGCCTTTGCCCAGCAGTGGGACACAGTGGGCTAGTAATAATAAGAATAACATTTAATTTTCTTCCATGCTGGACTGGGAGCGAGAAAAAAACAAAGAATGTGCCAGCTGCATTTCCAAAACCAGCTTAGGGATCCGAGGGTTTCAGTATATTTCAATTTAGGCGATGGGCTGACAACCTATCACTACAGCAATATACCTACAAATCTATCATAAATAACCCTCAAAACTTTGTCAGACGAGGCGGAACGACCTCTGTTCAGGTGGTTTACGCTCTGCCTACCCCATTAGGAATACAGGCGTGACTATATGTATGTATGTACATTTAATTAAGTCGTGTCCTGGCCGAATTGATAGCAAAGCGAAGAATACAAATGTCGTAGGTCGTAGACATCACGTTTGAGTATTTGAGTAACTACAAATGGTACAAACACCGCAAACAGATGATATATCAGCTGTTCAAATAAGTAAAAGAAGGAGGAATCTTACAGAACATAATATAACATAAAAATACTTTATTGCACTTAATAATACAACATACAACACAAAAGATAACAAAAAACAAGTACAACATAGGCGGCCTTATTGCTAAGGTAGCAATTTCTTCCAGGCAACCTTTGGGTGAAAGAAAAAAGTGTATCGGTAAGCGGGATAGTGCAAACCTAGTCAAATAGGTATCCTAAATACATTACATTACATATAATACATAAACTAAGTACAAGCTACTACATAGATATTTGTAAAATAAACTAATACATAATATATCTTGTGCCTTTTTATGTCAAAAATAATTTTATTTAAAAAAAAAACTGTTTAAGATAGATAGCAGTTACCACTTTCATCATCTCCCTAGCCTTATCCCGTATTTTACGGAACTGGCTACCTAATCTAGGTGATTGAACGAGGGTACTGGTTTTTACACAGAGCGACTGCCATCTGACCTCCGCAACCCAGAAACCAGACCCAATTTCCGCTTTCTACTACGCATTGTTCTTTCACCGAAAGGTTGCCTGGAAGAAATTGCTATCTTAGCAATTAGGCCGGCTATGTTGTACTTGTTTTTGTGTTGTCTGTTGTGTTGTATGAATATTTATTATTATTATATGCTCAAATAAGTATTTTTATCTTATCTTATACTAGCGACCCGCCCCGGCTTCGCACGGAAATAATCAGTGTTTCTCTACTATATTATGCATGTATTATACATATAAACCTTCCTCTTGAATCACTCTATCCATTAAAAGAAACCGCATCTAAATCCGTTGCGTAGTTTTAAAGATTTAAGCATACATAGGGATATAGGGACAGAGAAAGCGACTTTGTTTTATACTATGCAGTGATTGATAGTTTATTACTAGTTTTTGTTTGAACATTTTGTTATTTCAAAACTTCGTTATTTGTTAGGGATACGCTGAAAAACTACGGGCCGATTTCAAAATGCGAAAGAGCATTGACCGAGAAGTTATTGATTTTACTATATACCTGGTGTAAGGGACAGCGTCCCGCAAACTGATAGGGGTTGCTCAGTCAACGACACTGTACAACTTCTTTCAGTAAGTGGAAACAAATTTTGGCTTTTCCATACAAAATGTTCAACTCAATCAGACAATTTGTATGGAAAAACTGAGCCCCTTTTAACTGATACCCTACTTGGTAGGTTATCTGCTATTACTCTCTCTCTTTTCTTCCATGCTGTACTGGGAACGAGAGAAAAACATAGAATGTGCCAGCTGCATTTCCTCCCGGGCATACTGTAGAAACCAGCAAAGGGATCCGAGGGTTTCAGTATATTGTAATTTATGCGATGGGCTGACAACCTGTCACTACAGAAATTTAACTACAAATCTATCTTAAATAACCCTAAAAACTTTGTCAGACGTGGCGGAACGACCTCTTTTCAGCTCGTTTACGCTCTGCCTATTCCATTAGGGATGAAGGCGTGATACTCACAATAGCGACCCGCCCCGGCTTCGCACGGAAATCATTAGTGTTTCTCTACTATATTATGCATGTATTATACATATAAACCTTCCTCTTGAATCACTCTATCCATTAAAAGAAACCGCATCAAAATCCGTTGCGTAGTTTTAAAGATCTAAGCATACATAGGGATATAGGGACAGAGAAAGCGACTTTGTTTTATACTATGTAGTGATGTCGCGGCGCCTGGTTTGTAAATATAATCGCCGCACGCACGAACAGAGTTTATTTTTTGATTCTATTTTTATCATATTCTAATAAACTCGAACTATTTCTTACATTTGTGATATGCGTTTGCTGTATTCTTATCTTAGTTTGAGTAGATTTGTTTATCATCGTGAAAAGTCTGGCAATAAAGATATTATAATCTAGCTTCCACATTCTACGTAACTGCTAATTGATACGTAAAAACATACAATCACGCCTCTATCCATAATGGGGTAGGCAGAGCGTAAACGACATAAACAAAGGTCGTTCCGCCACGTCTGACAAGTTTTGAGGGTTATTTAAGATAGATTTGTAGATATACGTAATAAAGTCACGCCTTGGGTAGGCAGAGCGTAAAACGCCTATTGAATGGTGTTTGAACAAGTATTGAGGAAAATTTTAGATTGAATTATGTAGGTCATCGCTTAAAAAACAAAATACTGAAACCCGAATCCCTTAGCTGGTTTTTACAGCATGTTCGAGAGGAGAAGCAGCTGGCACATTCTATGTTTCCTTTCGCTATCAGTCCAGAATGGAAGAATTTGCTAGTTAATAGTTGATTAAATATAGCCAAGGGCGTATCGGATTTGCGTGATAAATCTAGTAGTAAAAAATATATGACAGTTGTTAAATGACAATACAGTAATTATGATTTAACTAGCATTCCGCCCTGCGGTTTCACCCGCAGCTAAATACGATTTCCCGTGGGAATGTTTGGTAGCGTTCCCGACCATTCGAAACCACATACATATCATCACGCCTTCGTCCCTAAAGGGGTATGCAGAGCGTAAACGACCTAAACAAAGGTCGTTCCGCCACGTATGACAAGTTTTGGGGGTTTTTAAGATAGATCTGTATATTGCTATAGTGACAGGTTGTCAGCCCATCGCCCAAATTACAATACACTGTAACCCTCGAGTCCCTTTTGCTGTCTTCTACATCATGCCCGGGAGGAAGGGCAGTTGGAACATTCTATGTTTTTCTATCTCTCCCAGTCCAGCATGGAAGAACATTTTACATAACAGTCATATAAATATCTGCAGAATCTTTAAACTATTTGAACAAGCGTTATTGTATTGCATTTTGTTGTTCGAGGGTTTCAGTACATTGTAATTTAGGGGATGGGCTGACAACCTGTCACTACAGCAATATACCTACAAATCTATCTCAAATAAGCCTTGTAATATTATATTTTAGAAGATGCTGTTGTTGTCCTGAATAAATTAAAAAAAAAAAACTCTCGAAACTTTGTCAGACGTGGCGGAACCACCTTTGTTTGGGTCGTTGACGCTCTGCCTACTCCATTAGTGATTGTATGTATGTATGTTGATGTTATTGCATATTATATTTGTTATCTTAAATAAATAATAGTACATAGGCGTATTATCAAAAGTTGTAAAACACAGTTGTTAACGTGTGTTAGCTTGCGTTACCCCACAAGAGGACTTAGGGCCGTATTTATAACCCGCACTTGAGATTGACAGCTAGTTTGAGTTCGTATCAGAAATGTCATTTCAGTACAAAATGGCTTGTCAAATTCATACTTAATATTGCTCTCAATATTGAGATAGCTTTACAAATACGAGCCTACGGCTAATATTGTGGTAATATTATGGATTCTTCCATGCTGGCCTGGGAGCGAGAGAAAACCATAGAATAGGCCAGTTGCATATCCTCCCGAGCATGCTGTAAAAACCAGCTAAGGGATCCAAAGGTTTCAGTATACTGTAATTTAGGCGATGGGCTTACAACCTGTCACTACAGCAATATACCTACAAATTTATCTTAAAATAACGCTCAAAACGTTGTCAGACGTGGCGGAACGACCTTTGTTTAAACCGTTTACGCTTTGCCTACCCCATTAGGGATAAAGGCGTGATTATATGTATGTATGTATTATGGATTTGACAGATCATATTGTATTTAATTGACATTTCTGATACGAAACTAGCTGACAGTCCCAAGTCCGTACTGGCAGAGGAACGCGCCGACGTAGAGTTTATCATTACGCGCGCGTACAGCGTAAGGTAACGCATGTCTGTTGTAGGCAATGCAAGGAACATTAACAGCGTGTTGTGCGCAACCTTGCGCCATTATGTTGCTGCCCTTATAATGTGTTGTTTATTTTGTAATGCGAGTCGTATTTTTGAACCAATCGAAACATAATGACTATCACTACATAGTATAAAACAAAGTCGCTTTCTCTGTCCCTATATCCCTATGTATGCTTAGATCTTTAAAACTACACAACGGATTTTGATGCAGTTTCTTTTAATGGATAGTGTGATTCAAGAGGAAGGTTTATATGTATAATACATGCATAATTTAGTAGAGAAACACTGATGATTTCCGTGCGAAGCCGGGGAGGGTCGCTAGTTATTTTATAAAGCGTTTTGTCCACTAGACGTTACGGCGACGACACAGCGACAGTGCCGTCACGATGCCGTGGCGCTGTTTTTCCTCTAGACGGCACGGCAACGACACGGCAACGTCCCGATATCGTCCACCTAGTTCCAACACACGCGCATGCTTCGTACAAATACAAAACGCATGCAGTTTGGCAGGCCGGCGACGGTAACGGTGGGAATAAATGCCGTGCTGTTCCCGTGCCGGAAAGTGGTAAATGTTCCGTATAATTTCATTGATTTTCATAGATTATCTCTTCCACAATACCGTCGACGGTGCCGTGCCGTCGCCGTTGCCGTTGCCGTGCCGTCTAGCCGAAAAACCCCCATTCGCAAGTAAAATCGCGGTTTGAAATGCTTGAATTATAATTATCACAATCTCGTAGATAGAGTACATGATTAGTTTCGGGCGAGATAATTCACTGTGTAATAAATTGATAATTACGTATTGAAAAGAGATGCAAAATCGCCACAACTTACAGGTGCGAGTGTAACAACCGATAAGATTTTTTCATTGGATTTCCTGTGTCTAGTCTAGCAGTAGCAGAAAACAGCTTGTCGTCGAATTTCCCGCCAATTTTACAGTCAATCAACCTGCTCGGGACTTCGTTTTTAATCTTCTTCTGTCGAGTGGGTATCGAGTCAATCGACTCGATGAACCCTGGTGTCAGAGTTTTAAACCGCCTAGTAGCACAACTATCAGGCCTCTGACATGGTTTAAGTAACGACCACTATCAAAGACAGCGACCGGGACCGACGGCTTAACGTGCCCTCCGAAGCACGAAATCTTTTTGTTTTTCGGACAATCAGGTGATTCAGCCTGCAATGTCCTAACCAAACTGAGGAAAAATTCACAAAGTGATAAATTCTCAAACATCAACATTGTGTTTCCCCCCTGGGAATCGAACCCAGTACCTCCGGATCAGGAGTCCATGGCACTAGCCACTAGACCACGGAGGCAGTCAAGTCTTTAATGCAAACCATGGCACACTTGACATCGTGCCCGGCGTGCCCCAACACCTGCACGCCAGCGGATTTAATAAACGGCAGCCTCTCCGCAATACAAGTCGCTGAATTCTGGGATACGATGTAATTTCTCGTGTTCCATCGACACGCTAAGAAGATGTGTTTACGCAACAAACAAGTTTACTCTCTTATTCTGTATTACTGCCTCCGTGGTCTAGTGGCTAGTGCCATGGACTCCCGATCCGGAGGTCCTGGGTTCAATTCCCAGGGGGGAAACACAAAGTTGATATTTGAGAATTTATCACTTTGTGAATATTTCCCCAGTTTGGTTAGGACATTGCGGGCTGAATCACCTTCTGAGGGCACGTTAAGCCGTCGGTCCCGGTCGCTGTCCTTGATAGTGGTCGTTACTCAAACCATGTCAGAGGCCTGATAGTTGTGCTATTAGGCGGTTTTAAAACTCTGACACCAGGGTTCATCGGGTCGATAAAACTCGATATCCACTCAACAGAAGAAGACTCTCTTTTTCTGATAGGACAGACCGACCAGAGAGAAATCAGGCGCAGGACTATCTGACATATACTTCCGACGGCATGGATCATTTTACTTTTTAGACAATCAGGGGATAAATCTGCAATGTCCAAACCAAACTAGAACCAACAACACAAAGTCGTTGTCACATGTGTAACATTTTCTTAAATAATATTAAGCACTTTATTTGACTAGTCTTAGGCATTAGACACATTAAGTATTAAGTCAACGCGTTCAAATTATGTAGTACTAGCGACCCGCCCCGGCTTCGCACGGAAATCATCAGTGTTTCTCTACTATATTCTGCATGTATTATACATATGAACCTTCCTCTTGAATCACTCTATCCATTAAAAGAAACCGCATCAAAATCCGTTGCGTAGTTTTAAAGATTTATGCATACATAGGGATATAGGGACAGAGAAAGCGACTTTGTTTTATACTATGTAGTGACTATTATATATTCTGTGTTCAAACGTTACAAATATATTCACTGCCTACTTATTTTAATTTGAAAGTAATTAAAATCCGCTCCTGTCATATTTTTACCAGATAACGATGTTATCACTGTGTTTTATCTGTCATTTTGTTTTGAGTCGCGGCTGGAGTGCCGCAAGGGTCAAATCTGGGGCCAGTGTTATTGCTTGTTTAGATTAACTAGAGACATCAACTACGCATCTTGGAAAATTATTATATCATCACATAATACAGGGTGTTCAAAAAATGGCCTCCCATACAAATTGTGTTAGGTGCTAGAGTTATATTGTATGGAAAGCCTATTTTCTTTTTCTTGACCTATGTTTCTGGGAGAAAGTTGTTCAGTTTCATGGAGGTCCATACCCTAACGTTTAGTCAGTGTTTTTATTACACCCAGAACTAGTATAATGCGAAAGTTTAGATGTTTGAATGTTTGTTACTCAATCACGCTTCAAATAATAGACAGATCAGGATGAAACTTGGCATAGATTTAGTCATTCACTTTGTAATATTTGCGAAAATACAAAAAAAGTTATTCGGGTAAAACCGAAGGCGGAATACGAGTTATTTTTGCAATTACCGGATCATTTTTAGAATTGCATGCTTTTTTTTTCTTCCATGCTGGACTGGGAGCGAGAGAAAAAATAGAATGTGCCAGCTGCATTTCCTCCCGGGCATGCTGTAAAAACCAGCTAAGGGATCTGAGGGTTTCAGTATATTGCAATTTAGGCGATGGGCTGACAACCTGTCACTACAGCAATATATGTACAAAATACAAATCCATCTTGAATAACCCTCAAATCTTTGTCAGACGTGGCGGAACGACCTTTGTTTAGGTCGTTTACGCTCTGCCTACCCCATAAGGGATAAAGGCGTGATTATATGTATGTATGTATGTATGCATGCTAATAATGCGATTACTAATTTAACACTTTTAACCGCATAAAGGTAGCAATTCGTAGTTGCAAAAATCACGACTTAACTAAAATAAGTCTATGCCTGTCACTTTCTATCATGAGAAAACGGTAAAGGACAACAATATTTTTTGTCAAGATTCCTCTACGAATCGATAGCAATGACTAACTTGTTCATTATTGTTAAACTAGCGACCCGCCCCGACTTCGCACGGAAATTATCATTTTTTATCTACTATATTCTGCATGTATTATACATATAAACCTTCCTCTTGAATCACTCTATCCATTAAAAGAAACCGCATCAAAATCCGTTGCGTAGTTTTAAAGATTTATGCATACATAGGGATATAGGGACAGAGAAAGCGACTTTGTTTTATACTATGTAGTGATGTTTTAATGTTGACTGAAAGCAATAGAAATACATAGAATGTTCCAGCTACTTCTCTTCTCGGGCATACTGTAGAAATCAGTACAGAAAGACGAGGGTCGGTCTCAGTGAATTGGAATTTATGTAAAGACCGCGTACCTACTTTATAAAATGACAGATATAGCGAAAACTTGACAGATATGGTGAAAATGTCCAATTATTAGATCGTTGACACTCTGCCTACCCAGTTAAATTGTATAGACGCGATTAAATGTATGCATGTGTGCTGTGTTGTGGATTTTCGGGTCAACTAAATTATTTTACTAACTTTCGGATAATTTTAGATGGAACAACTATTTAACTTCTTCCATGCTGGACTGGGAACGAGAGAAAAACATAGAATGTGTCAGCTGCATTTCCTCCCGGGCATGCTGTAGAAACCAGCAAAGGGATCCGAGGGTTTCGGTATTAAGTTAGTAATTTAGGCGATGGGCTGACAACATGTCACTACAGCAATATGCCTACAAATCTATCTTAAATAACCCTCAAAACTTTGTCAGACGTGGCGAAACGACCTTTCTTTAGGTTGTTTACACTCTGCCTACCCAATTAGGGATAAAGGCGTGATTATATGTATGTAAAACTATTTCACTAATGAATGAATATGCTACTTGGCTTTGAGTCTAATGTCATTAATAATTTATGAGTTTTTATGTTGGAATGCCGTCAGTGTCGTGTTTATCAAATTTACAAACGAGTTTTTTTTATACCGATATGTATTTACTTTTCTCGATGTGTTTACATTCGGCGCCTAGATAACCTTCGTCTTCTTATTTCTTCGTTTGTTTCGATAAGCCACTCTGATATCAGAGGTTTTTACCGCCTAATTGACTTCTGACCTTTACTACAAACATACATATAATCACGCCATCATCCAAAGTGGGGCAGGCAGAGCGTAAACGACCTAAATAAAGGTCGTTCCGTCACGGCTGACAAAGTTTTGAGGGTTATTTAAGATAGATTTTTAGGTATATTGCTATAGAGACAGGTTCCCTTAGCTGGTTTTACAGCATGCCCGGGAGGCAGCTGGAACATTCTATCTCTCCTAGTCCAGCATGGAAGAACACAACTTACTAACTCACTTTACTACAACTTGTAATAAAAAGTTATACTGGACATACTTCTATACAAAATTACTGAACAACTTTTCCCAAGAAAAGAAAGGAATTTCGACCTGTGTGCCTTAAGGAAAGTTGCTCAGTTTTATGAGTAGCTTAGTACTTAAAGTTCTTCTTAGAGAAAATAATTAGTTATTTATCCTATCTCCATTAGCATAATATGTATTAGTTTAATATAATATATATATATTCGTATATTTTAGTTATGTCTTTATTTACATACATACATATATTCACGCCTGTATCCCTAATGGGGTAGGCAGAGCGTAAACGACCTAAACAAAGGTCGTTCCGCCACGTCTGACAAAGTTTTGAGGGTTATTTAAGATATATTTGAAGGTAGGTATATTACTGTAGTGACAGGTTGTCAGTTGCAATATACTGAAACCCTCGGATCCCTTAGCTGGTTTTTACAGCATGCTCCGGAGGAAATGCAGCTGGCACATTCTATGTTTTTCTTTTGTTCCCAGTCCAGCATGGAAGAAGATGTCTTTATTTAGTAGTATTTATATTGTTTAAGTATTAAGATCAACTTAGTATGCACTATCCCGCTATCTGCTATGTACTAACCTAATATCCAAATGTTGCCTGGTAGAAATTGCTGCTTTAGCAATAAGGCCGCCTATATTGTACTGTTTTGTTCCTTACTTTTCTGCTGTATGTATTTGTGTTTCTTTGTGCAATAAAGTATATTGTATTATATTGTATTTTATTAAAAACAGTGTTAAATGACTAGATACACTTTGGTGTCAGAGTTTTTAAACAGTCTGATAGACCTCTGATATTTATGTTATGTATTTAGCACATTGAGATAAAATGTCGTAGGATTTACGCCATTGTGCGAAATATGACAACTCGATAATATAGTAAACCGTTCATGTATAATTTTGTTGTTATTGTAGTTACGTAGTTGCACGAGAGTAATACGGGGTGTAAGGGACAGCGTCCCGCTAACTAATAGGGGGGTTGCTCAGTCAACGACACTGAACAACTACCAACAGAAAATTGGTTCAGGAAGTAAAAACAAAATTTTGGCTTTTCCATACAAATTGTCTTTGTATGGAAAGGACAATTTTTATTTTCACTTCATGAATTCAATCTTGGTGGAAGTTGTTCAGTGTCGTTCACTGAGCAAACATTATCAGTGTGCGGGACGCTGTCCCTTACACCCGGTATGAGCAGTGTTTACTTACCTCGGCATTTAATAGTGATTTCTGCTAGTCTATCGAAAATATTGTTAAATGCAACATTATTTATTCCTATTTACATTGAGCTTACGATAAATTGCTTCAACTAGATTCACGACGAAATTAATTGAACAAGTTCAAGGCGTCGACGACTTTTACGCGGAAAAACAAAACGGACAAAATGGAGGTCGCGAAAAACGCGCGAAACTCCGCCATCTTTAATTATAATTTTAATAATATTGGAGAAAAAAACTTACAGTTTGGCTCCGTAGAAGATAAACTCGCGACTGATTTAAATAATCTTGTAAAATGGACGCGCGTTCCGTCCGACCGCTATAATCAGACTGAGAAAAACAACATTGAAATTGAAATAGTATGTGTCCGCCTCCAGCGATAACCTTGACGAATTCAGAAGCATTTTTTCCGAGCACATCAGCTGGAAATGATAGACTTCTGTATTTGACAGGGGTATGGTGTGTGGCGGAGGCCCGGCGACACACCCGCTAGGGGCCGGTTTTAGCTACAATTTACATTATTACACGTTCATATTGATGTACATTGCGTAGGCGGTTAGTGTCTCGCTATATAATGGCTTACAGACCGCGCAATGTATACTGAATTGTCGTGTAAAAGTTTTATGTAATAGACCCCAGTACGCATCGCATATGCATGATGGTTTTCGTCTGATGCTGTCATAAATATGACCAATATGATACTCAAGACTTGGTCTGCGTTGGTGATAATGTTATCAAACAACTTTCATTATTATATTCTTTATTGCTTTAAAAATTAAATATACTGTTCAACTTAAAAATTAAGACAACAGGCGAGCTTATCTCTATAAGAGATCTCTTCCAGTCAACCTAATGGGGATAAAAGATGGGAAATTCACGGGAACAGATACAGTTAGTATAATTTAATTACAAATGTATGGGATTATAGTAATACATACATACATAAAATTACGCCTTTATCCCTTACGGGGTAGGCAGAGCGTAAAACGCCTCGTAACAGGCGCCTTCGCCACGTCTGACAAAAATTGAGGGCAAATTTTAGATTGTAATGATTTGTATTGCTGTAGTAATACGTACAATACACTGTAACCCTCGAATCCCTTTTGCTGACTTCTACAGTATGCCCGGGAGGAAGGGCAGCTGGAATATTCTATGTTTTTCTATCTCTCCCAGTCCAGCATGGAAGAAATACTAATACACATATTAACCTACTATAATAAACTAATACATATAAATATACATATTTAAATTATATACAAATGATAAAATAAAATATGTTTATAAATGTCATAGAGAGGTCATAAAATGCTCTTTCAGTCTCTTCTTTTAACTGCCTCCGTGGTCTAGTGGCTACTTCCATGGACTCCCGATCCGGAGGTCCTGGGTTCGATTCACACAAAGTTGATATTTGAGAATTTATCACTTTGTGAATTTTTCCCCAGTTTGGGTAGGACATTGCAGGCTGAATCACCTGATTGTCCGAAAAGAAAAAGATTTCGTGCTTCGGAGGGCACGTTAAGCCGTCGGTCCCGGTCGATGTCTTTGATAGTGGTCGTTACACAAAACCTGTCAGAGGCCTGATAGTTGTGGTACTATGCGGTTTAAAAACTCTGACACCAGGGTTCATCGAGTCCATAGACTCGATACCCACTCGACAGAAGAAGAAGAAGAAGAAGTCTCTTCTTAAAAGTGAAGCTAGAGGGACTGCCTTCATCAAGGAACACGAATCTTTTGATACTATTATAGTGGAGTCTTCTTCTGAATTCTATCTTAAATAACCCTCAATACTTTGTCAGACGTGGCGGAACGACCTTTATTTGGGTCATATACGCTCTGCCTACCCCATTAGGGATAAAGGCGTGATTATATGTATGTATGTATGTCTTCTTCTGTCGAGTGGGTATCGAGTCTATGGACCCGATGAACCCTGGTGTCAGAGTTTTTAAACTGTCAGGCCGTCAGGAGTAGCACAACTATCAGGCCTCTGACATGGTTTTGTGTAACGACCACTATCAAAGACAGCGACCGGGACCGACGGCTTAACGTGCCCTCCGAAGCACGAAATCTTTTTTCTTTTTCGGACAATCAGGTGATTCAGCCTGCAATGTCCTACCCAAACTGGGGAAAAATTCACAAAGTGATAAATTCTCAAATATCAACTTTGTGTTTTACCCCCTGGGAATCGAACCCAGGACCTCCGGATCGGGAGCCCATGGCACTAGCCACTAGACCACGGAGGCAGTTGCCAATGGTGGAGTATAGACCTCAGAAAGGATAAATCCCGGTCTCTGTTTAAATCGTCTAACATAGACGTAAAGGCCTATGATGATAGTCCCGGTTATGGTGACAGGTTGTCAGTCCACGGTTTTTACTGCATGCCTAGAGGCAGTTGGCACATTCTATGTTTTTCTTTCGCTCCCACAGACTACCATGGAATACCATCGAATGAAAATTTAAGTCGATAAGTCCGATCCTAAATTTATTATATCTTCATTCTTTCTTCAATATACCTCAAATTTAACTAGCGACCCGCCCCGGCTTCGCACGGAAATTATCAGTGTTTCCCTACTATATTATGCATGTATTATACATATAAACCTTCCTCTTGAATCACTCTATTAAAAGAAACCGCATCAAAATCCGTTGCGTGCTTTTAAAGATTAATGCACACATAGGGATATAGGGACTGAGAAAGCGACTTTGTTTTATACTATGTAGTGATAACCCTCAAAACTTTGGCAGACGTGGCGTAACGACCTTTGTTTAGGTTGTTTACGCTCTGCCTACCCCATTAGGGATAAAGGCGTTATTATAATAATATGTAGGTATGCATGTATGTCATTCTTTCATTTATTTTTCTTCATGTTTATTGTGATAACAACGCGGTGAACCATGACACGAATATCTTATTTAAAAGTCAGCAGGAGATAAGTGAGGTTAAAACATAGAGTTTGTACGGACAGTGATTTGTATTTAATTAACCTCGGTTTGTTACATACATACATATAATCACGCCTTTATCCCTCATGGGCTAGGCAGAGCGTGAATGACCTAAACAAAGCAAGGTATATTTTTTTCACTTATCGTGCTCTGAAAGTGTTATTTTGTGCAGTGTTAAAAAATTGATATTTGTGCACAAGGGCCAAACGTATCTACTAATAAAATATGCATCTTTTCTAAGGCAAAGAAAATTAGGCCATACAGCCAAACACAATAAGAAGTTATCTTGTTATTTTAAAATATTTACTTTAAATTATTTTCCATTTGTGTTTTTCATTTTGTATTCTTCCATGCTGGAGTGGGAGCGATAAAAAAACATAGAATGTGCCAGCTGCGTTTCCTCCCGAGCATGCTGTAAAAACCAGGTAAGGGATCCGAGGGTTTCCGTATATTGCAATTTAGGCGATGGGCTAACAACCTGTCACTACAGCAATTAATAAATAAAATAAATAAATAAAGTAAAAGGACAAAAATTACTTGTTTTGTGCACTTGGCGTATAATCTACTATTTTTCACGTCCTGAAAAAGTCCTGCTAATACTTGTTCAGTTTCGTTGCCTGAGCAACCCCTATCAGTTTGCGAGACGCTGTCCCTTACACCCGGTATAAAATCTCTACACACAGTATTTGTAGAAGAGCTTTCACATTCTATGTTTTTTGCAGGTCGTCTTGGAAAAAACTGTTGTAAATAAATGAAGGTCGTTGCTATCCAATCTGTGAAAGTAAATAAATCTAATTAATAATGATTAATTTTAAAACTTTTCAAGTTTTCCTTTAATTTTGAATGATTGATGTTTTAACCTGAACTCAAGAGTTAATAATAATTATCCTTCCACCGATTTTCGTTGATGGCGGCCTATCTTCCAGAGATTGGCTAACTGAGCAGGACTAGTTTTTAGTGCCCAAGTGTTTGCGCTACACACAGATGCACTCTCTATTCCTTCAATCGCTTATTCTGATGGGACAGATTTACTGACACGACCAGAGAGGAATCAGGCGCAGGACCCACTATTTACAATTTACATGCCCATCCGACAGCATGGATCATCTTACTTTTCGGACAATCAGGTGATTAGCCTTCAATGTCCTAATCAAACTAGAAACAGCAACACAAAGTTATTATCCCCGCCGGGAATCGAACCCGGGACTTTCGGGTCGAGAGCCCATCGCTCAGACCGCTAGACCACGGAGGCAGTTAGTAACTTAAGAGTTATTTCGGTCGGAGACAGTGCGAGAACTGAAATGGATTGCTCATAGGCCAAGGGGAGGGGGGAATCACTACTCGGCTTTTGGCCAGGGAAATGGGGGGGGGCAAATCATACAAACATTCGTATTATGTATCACTATTTACTGTGTCCGTGGTCTAGTGGCTAGTGCCATGGACTCCCGATCCGGAGGTCTTGTGTTCGATTCCCAGGGCGGAACACACAAAATTGATATTTGAGAATTTATCACTTTGTGATTTTTTTCCAGTTTGGTTAGGACATTGCAAGCTGAATCACCTGATTGTCCGATAAGAAAAAGATTTCGTGCTTCGGAGGGCACGTTAAACCGTCGGTCCCGGTCGCTGTTGATAGTGGTCGTTACTCAAACCATGTCAGAGGCCTGATAGTTGTGATACTAGGCGGTTTAAAAACTCTGACACCAGGGTTCATCGGGTCGATAGACTCGACACCCACTCGACAGAAGAAGAAGAAATCTATCACGCCTCAGAGTGGCGATTAGGTCGCACCAAGACCATGAACTTGGCTTTCACTTTTACATTTATGTTTTTGGTGGGATTATATATTTTTATTTGACTCGGATGTACAAAAGTTGATAGTTACATACATACTTATAATCACGCCTTTATCCCTAATGTGGTAGGCAAAGCGTAAACGATCTAAACAAAGGTCGTTTCGCCACGTCTGACAAAGTTTTGAGGGTTATTTAAGATAGATTTGTAGGTATATTGCTGTAGTGACATGTTGTCAGCCCATCGGCTAAATAACAATACACTGGAAACCCTTGGATCCCTTAGCTGGTTTTACAGCATGCCCGGGAGGAAATGCAGCTGGCACATTCTGTGTTTTTCTTTCGCTCCCAGTCCAGCATGGAAGTTAATAGTTGTTAGGAGAAAACTAAATCGAGGGGGGACAGCTGCCCCCCTCCTTCCCCCCCTCGGTACTCCGGGGGTTGGTGGGGTTGCTCTGATAACGAATCTGATCAGCATCATGTCGTATGGCGGTTTCTGCGTAGATCCTATACCGGGTGTAAGGGACAGCGTCCCGCAAACTGATAGGAACAATTTTTTACCAGGAAATTCTTTCAAAGATGGAAAAAAAATTACCACCCATACAAAATGACCACCTCGATCAGACAATTTATATTCAGGTTCAGATTTTATTTCATAAATTCTTAAAAATAATTTACATCTCCGGTGGTATTTATTAATTTCATTAAATCTTTATTAATTTAATGGAAAATCAAAACTTTTTCCTCACTTCCTGAACAAAAATCTGCTGACAGATGTTCAGTTTCAGTGACTGAGCAACCCGTATTAGCTTGCGGGACGCTGTCCCTTACACCCCGTATTTTGATATTCAGGTTAGCGAGCCAGTCCTGATGCTGTGAGCTGATGCAGTTCGGACATGCCACCAGGGAAGCGATGAGTGGGCAGTCGTTCACAATTTGGGTCAAGGCCGGGAGCCGTGTTTTTGAACCGCTCGAAATAGTCTAAGCTCCCATTGCACCAAACCCTACCTCACAAGGTGGCAGATCAGAAATGTAATGTAGTGATAGATACTACCTAAGTACACGGGTATTTAGTAGGTTGCCATCGCATATCCTGGAAGAACATATATTTTTTTTCGTATTCGTATCCCTATTTTGATCGAAAATTACATCATAAGGTGGCAGATCGAAACGTTGACACATCGAAAGGGACACATTTGTAAGTAAGGATCCACATAGGTTGCCAGCCCAAACCCTGGCAGGTTCCAAGGTCAGCCATGTTTTATGAGCCCCAAAAATGGGGTAAATTACCTCATCAGGTGGCAAGCTAAAACTGATGCGGGTCGATTGCCATGGACGTGCCGTTCACTAATATACAGGGTTGCCTGCCTTCAGCCTGGTAGTTTTTCTGGTCAGCCACCTCAAACAATTCTTGTAATTATACCCTACCTCACAAGGTGGCAGATCAGAAATGTAATGTAGTGATAGATACTACTTAGGAACACGAGTATTTAGTAGGTTGCCATCGCATATCCTGGAAGAACATTTTTTTTTTTCGTAATCGTATCCCTATTTTGATCGAAAATTACATCATAAGGTGGCAGATCGAAACGTTGACACATCGAAAGGGACACATTTGTAAGTAAGGATCCACATAGGTTGCCAGCCCAAACCCTGGCAGGTTCCAAGGTCAGCCATGTTTTATGAGCCCCAAAAATGGGGTAAATTACCTCATCAGGTGGCAAGCTAAAACTGATGCGGGTCGATTGCCATGGACGTGCCGTTCACTAATATACAGGGTTGCCTGCCTTCAGCCTGGTAGTTTTTCTGGTCAGCCACCTCAAACAATATATGTGGCAAAATTTTGAAATTCTTGTAATTATACTATGATTCAGGGTATAATGTAATAAAAATCAGGATTTTAAATTAAAGTCGACGTACTAACAGACTTGCGTTATATGTTGTTGAAATAATAGGGTAAATGTACCAGTTTTGGTCATTTGTCATCGGTACCTATATCTTAAATATTCAAAAAAGTGATGTTGCCTTTTACGTTCAGCGTGATATAGTTTAACGGGCATTTTTGTGCTACATAACAATATTTAGGGATTATGTAGAAATAATATGAAATAATGAACCATTAATCAACTTTATTTCAAATATAGGAAACGTCATGCAAACATCTTAATTATTCAAAAATAGTATTAGTATTAATGGTAAGTATTTAAAAATGTACATTTAGAAGAAGATGCATAGAATTGCATAATCACTTGCATATTATTCTTTTTAAGGTACACATCATGATCAATGGTACACGTACAAACATTAATAACATACAGAATCAGTTAGCAACATATTAATTTTTAATTTAAGGTGCACGTACAAACATAAAAGAATAAAAGAAATACAAACATTTTTTATTAAAGGTACAATCATTTAAAAAAATACAAACACATTTTTATTTGTTATAGGTACTAAAAAATATAAATAGTTATTTGTTTTACATGTGGGTAAAAGTGTTTTTTGCCGTGAGTGCTTAGATTGAAACCTGAGCTAGCGAAGGTTCGCTCGTGGTTTAAAAGAACCCTGAGCGTCGCGAAGGTTTCAAAACACGAAACGCTAAAAACTTTTACCCATAAGTGAAACACAACAATATTCACCACACTACAACGGGATTCTTTCAAGTGCCTTTTGTTTTTTAATTCGCTCATATAAGCAGGCAAAGGAAGTGAGCCATACAGCCTTGTCTCTGTCATTTTTAGTGAGAAGGTACGTTCAAAACAAATGCTTCATACATTTTATTTATTTATTTCGATACACTAAGTATAGTTAACCATTACTTTTATTATCTTTTACTGTATATTACGATTAGAGCTATTCAAACTAACATAAAAAAATACATTATTTTATAGTGTTAGCAATAAAAATATATTAAAAAGGGGGTATTTTCGGTTCTGAATAACCAGGTATTTTCGGTTGACAGGTTTTGAACGTTCCTAACTTTTGTTTTAAAAACGTTTTTGTTCCTAACCATGGACGTATTAAGTACTATGTTTGTACGGTAGTACTTAATACATCCATGTTTCCAACTCTTTGGTTTTATTTAAAACTTTGAGTAAATGTTGAATCGGAAGCCTTCGAATTTTAAAACACTTTTACACTCTAGATGACAAATGTGAGAGTAAGACGGCATGCCATGCGTATTCATTCGCTCGCTCCTTACCAAGCGGCATTGACTTTGACCATTACTGTTAGGATTTTTAAGATCTTGTTTCATTGATTTTTTTTTGCTGCATTCGTCTCTTAAAATATAAACGCAAAAGTGTGTATGTCCGTCTGTTTGTTAATTCTTCAAGCAAAAACTCAAGCAAAAGCGAATGATGATGGGCGCGGACTGGGGGTACAAGGTTAGACTAGGCAACGTACAAAATGTATCAGGTGGGTCAAGTTAGATGGTCACCGTATACATTTTGTACGTTGACCGGTCTGACCTTGCACCCCCCGTCCGCGGGCGGCTGTCCGATTAAAGCAGTTCATGTTTCAAAGAGACGCAAACGACGAAAGGGACGCAAGGAACGCGAGAAACGCAAGGGATGAAGGGGAAAAGAGAAAAACGAGGGACAGGTCCTTGAGAAACACAAGGGCCCGAGTATATAATAGCGAAACAAAAAAAAGTAGTACTTACCTTTGTTAAACCCAAAACTAGTCGCGAACGAAGTCGCGGGCAACAGCTAGTTTGAAATAAAGTTGATTAATGGTTCATTATTTCATATTATTTCTACATAATCCCTAAATATTGTTATGTAGCACAAAAATGCCCGTTAAACTATATCACGCTGAACGTAAAAGGCAACATCACTTTTTTGAATATTTAAGATGTAGGTACCGATGACAAATGACCAAAACTGGTACATTTACCCTATTATTTCAACAACATATAACGCAAGTCTGTTAGTACGTCGACTTTAATTTAAAATCCTGATTTTTATTACATTATACCCTGAATCATAGTATAATTACAAGAATTTCAAAATTTTGCCACATATATTGTTTGAGGTGGCTGACCAGAAAAACTACCAGGCTGAAGGCAGGCAGCCCTGTATATTAGTGAACGGCACGTCCATGGCAATCGACCCGCATCAGTTTTAGCTTGCCACCTGATGAGGTAATTTACCCCATTTTTGGGGCTCATAAAACATGGCTGACCTTGGAACCTGCCAGGGTTTGGGCTGGCAACCTATGTGGATCCTTACTTACAAATGTGTCCCTTTCGATGTGTCAACGTTTCGATCTGCCACCTTATGATGTAATTTTCGATCAAAATAGGGATACGATTACAAAAAAAAAATATGTTCTTCCACGATATTCGATGGCAACCTACTAAATACTCGTGTTCCTAAGTAGTATCTATCACTACATTACATTTCTAATCTGCCACCTTGTGAGGTAGGGTATAATTACAAGAATTGTTTGAGGTGGCTGACCAGAAAAACTACCAGGCTGAAGGCAGGCAACCCTGTATATTAGTGAACGGCACGTCCATGGCAATCGACCCGCATCAGTTTTAGCTTGCCACCTGATGAGGTAATTTACCCCATTTTTGGGGCTCATAAAACATGGCTGACCTTGGAACCTGCCAGGGTTTGGGCTGGCAACCTATGTGGATCCTTACTTACAAATGTGTCCCTTTCGATGTGTCAACGTTTCGATCTGCCACCTTATGATGTAATTTTCGATCAAAATAGGGATACGAATACGAAAAAAAAAAATGTTCTTCCAGGATATGCGATGGCAACCTACTAAATACCCGTGTACTTAGGTAGTATCTATCACTACATTACATTTCTGATCTGCCACCTTGTGAGGTAGGGTTTGGTGCAATGGGAGCTTAGACTAAAAGTAATGCGACTTCAATTAAAAAAAATCTCACTTTCTTCAATATATACATACATACATACATATAATCACGCCTTTATCCCTAATGGGGTAGGCAGAGCGTAAACGACCTAAACAAAGGTCGTCCCGCCACGTCTGACAAAGTTTTAAGGGTTATTTAAGATAGAATTCTAGGTATATTGCTGTAGTGACAGGTTGTCAGCCCATCGCCTAAATTACAATATACTGAAACCCTCGGATCCCTTAGCTGGATTTTACAGCATGCCCGGGAGGAAATGCAGCTGGCACATTCTATGTTTTTCTCTCGCTCCCAGACCAGCATGGAAGAATCTTCAATATATGCCGGGTGTAAGGGACAGCGTCCCGCAAACTGATAGGGGTTGCTTAGTCAATGACACTGAATAAATTCCACCAGGAAATTCTTTCAGGAAGAGAAAATAAAAATTGGCTTTACCATACAAAATATTCACCTCGATCATTCAATTTGTATGGAAAAGACAATTTTGAATTTCACTTCCTGAAAAAGACGCTGGTGATAGTTGTTCAGTGTCGTTGACTGAGGAACCCCTATCGGTTTGCGGGACGCAGTCCCTTTAGGCCTCTGCCTCGAATTTTGCGGACAGCGGCGCGGCAGCGGGGCGGCAGCGGGGCGGCAGCGGGGCGGCAGCGGGGCGGCAGCGGGGCGGCGGCGGCGGCGGCGGGGCGGGCAACGCACCTGTTCTCCAAACCAGCGGGCAGATCGCGCGGCACTATAGCGGTGTAGTGTTGTGTTCGTGGTTGTGTTGTCGAGACATTTGTTTTTATTCGCGAACGAAATGTCTGAAAAACGGCGACAACATCTTTTTGATTCAAATTTATTCCTAACGCTCGATTTATTGTGGGCAAAAGACGAAGTGGATCCCTACTATAGGGCAAGGAAAATAAAGTCCTTAGGCCTCTGCCTCGAAGGCAGAGGCCTTACACCCGGTATTTTACCCGGTATTTTACACTAAAGCAAAAGATCATTTTACGCAACGTCGTAACCTCCGAAACAAAGACAGTTTGACTACTCCATGCTGGCCTGGGAGCGAGAGAAAAACATAGAATGTGCCAGCTGCATTTCCTCCCGGGCGTGCTGTAAAAACCAACTAAGGAATCCAAGGCTTTCAGTACATTGTAATTTAGGCGATGGGTTGACAACATGTCACTACAGCAATATACCAACAAAACTATCTTAAATAACCCTCGAAACTTTGTAAGACGTGGCGAATCGACATTTGTTTAGGTCGTTTACGCTCTGCCTACCCTATTAGGGATTGATGATTTTAGAATAAGCGATTATATATGTCAGAATACGCCATAATCCTCAAATCCGTCTATTTTACCTACGCAACGGGCAGAGAAGCAGCTGGTAATTTCTATGTACTACACTGGTGGTACTCGCTTCTACACACACACATATCACGCCCTTAACAAAGACCGTTCCGCCACATCTGTAAATTTTTGAGTGTTGTTTAAGATAAATGTTGCTGCAGTGACAAGTTGTCAGCCCATCGCCTGAAAATCCTTTAGCTGGTTTTTACAGCATGCCCGGAAGGAGATGCAGCTGGCACATTCTATGTTTTTCTATCACTCCCAGTCCAACATGGAAGAACACGCTTTTTGATCAATAGAATGAAAGGCTGAACGATTCCAACAAAACGGTGGTAGACTCCGCAAGAGGCCGCCTAGCTCGCGAACATCCTCTCACCGGAGTCCGGCGCCAAACAGCATGCTGTGTTTGTCGGTGCGTGAGATTGCCAGTGCCATAACAGGCATCTTCTGGGTGAGCTCGCTCCATCATCGACTTTGTCACGGTCATCCCTGACCTAATGTCTAGAGTCAAGAGCTAACCCATCACTACATAGTATAAAACAAACTCGCTTTCTCTGTCCCTATATCCCTATGTATGCATAAATCTTTAAAACTACGCAACGGATTTTAATGCAGTTTCTTTTTATGGATAGAGTGATTCAAGAGGAAGGTTTATATATGTATAATATATTCATATTAACCATTACTTTTATTATCTTTTACTGTATATTACGATTAGAGCTATTCAAACTAACATAAAAAAATACATTATTTTATAGTGTTAGCAATAAAAATATATTAAAAAGGGGGTATTTTCGGTTCTGAATAACCAGGTATTTTCGGTTGACAGGTTTTGAACGTTCCTAACTTTTGTTTTAAAAACGTTTTTGTTCCTAACCATGGACGTATTAAGTACTATGTTTGTACGGTAGTACTTAATACATCCATGTTTCCAACTCTTTGGTTTTATTTAAAACTTTGAGTAAATGTTGAATCGGAAGCCTTCGAATTTTAAAACACTTTTACACTCTAGATGACAAATGTGAGAGTAAGACGGCATGCCATGCGTATTCATTCGCTCGCTCCTTACCAAGCGGCATTGACTTTGACCATTACTGTTAGGATTTTTAAGATCTTGTTTCATTGATTTTTTTTTGCTGCATTCGTCTCTTAAAATATAAACGCAAAAGTGTGTATGTCCGTCTGTTTGTTAATTCTTCAAGCAAAAACTCAAGCAAAAGCGAATGATGATGGGCGCGGACTGGGGGTACAAGGTTAGACTAGGCAACGTACAAAATGTATCAGGTGGGTCAAGTTAGATGGTCACCGTATACATTTTGTACGTTGACCGGTCTGACCTTGCACCCCCCGTCCGCGGGCGGCTGTCCGATTAAAGCAGTTCATGTTTCAAAGAGACGCAAACGACGAAAGGGACGCAAGGAACGCGAGAAACGCAAGGGATGAAGGGGAAAAGAGAAAAACGAGGGACAGGTCCTTGAGAAACACAAGGGCCCGAGTATATAATAGCGAAACAAAAAAAAGTAGTACTTACCTTTGTTAAACCCAAAACTAGTCGCGAACGAAGTCGCGGGCAACAGCTAGTTTGAAATAAAGTTGATTAATGGTTCATTATTTCATATTATTTCTACATAATCCCTAAATATTGTTATGTAGCACAAAAATGCCCGTTAAACTATATCACGCTGAACGTAAAAGGCAACATCACTTTTTTGAATATTTAAGATGTAGGTACCGATGACAAATGACCAAAACTGGTACATTTACCCTATTATTTCAACAACATATAACGCAAGTCTGTTAGTACGTCGACTTTAATTTAAAATCCTGATTTTTATTACATTATACCCTGAATCATAGTATAATTACAAGAATTTCAAAATTTTGCCACATATATTGTTTGAGGTGGCTGACCAGAAAAACTACCAGGCTGAAGGCAGGCAGCCCTGTATATTAGTGAACGGCACGTCCATGGCAATCGACCCGCATCAGTTTTAGCTTGCCACCTGATGAGGTAATTTACCCCATTTTTGGGGCTCATAAAACATGGCTGACCTTGGAACCTGCCAGGGTTTGGGCTGGCAACCTATGTGGATCCTTACTTACAAATGTGTCCCTTTCGATGTGTCAACGTTTCGATCTGCCACCTTATGATGTAATTTTCGATCAAAATAGGGATACGATTACAAAAAAAAAATATGTTCTTCCACGATATTCGATGGCAACCTACTAAATACTCGTGTTCCTAAGTAGTATCTATCACTACATTACATTTCTAATCTGCCACCTTGTGAGGTAGGGTATAATTACAAGAATTGTTTGAGGTGGCTGACCAGAAAAACTACCAGGCTGAAGGCAGGCAACCCTGTATATTAGTGAACGGCACGTCCATGGCAATCGACCCGCATCAGTTTTAGCTTGCCACCTGATGAGGTAATTTACCCCATTTTTGGGGCTCATAAAACATGGCTGACCTTGGAACCTGCCAGGGTTTGGGCTGGCAACCTATGTGGATCCTTACTTACAAATGTGTCCCTTTCGATGTGTCAACGTTTCGATCTGCCACCTTATGATGTAATTTTCGATCAAAATAGGGATACGAATACGAAAAAAAAAAATGTTCTTCCAGGATATGCGATGGCAACCTACTAAATACCCGTGTACTTAGGTAGTATCTATCACTACATTACATTTCTGATCTGCCACCTTGTGAGGTAGGGTTTGGTGCAATGGGAGCTTAGACTAAAAGTAATGCGACTTCAATTAAAAAAAATCTCACTTTCTTCAATATATACATACATACATACATATAATCACGCCTTTATCCCTAATGGGGTAGGCAGAGCGTAAACGACCTAAACAAAGGTCGTCCCGCCACGTCTGACAAAGTTTTAAGGGTTATTTAAGATAGAATTCTAGGTATATTGCTGTAGTGACAGGTTGTCAGCCCATCGCCTAAATTACAATATACTGAAACCCTCGGATCCCTTAGCTGGATTTTACAGCATGCCCGGGAGGAAATGCAGCTGGCACATTCTATGTTTTTCTCTCGCTCCCAGACCAGCATGGAAGAATCTTCAATATATGCCGGGTGTAAGGGACAGCGTCCCGCAAACTGATAGGGGTTGCTTAGTCAATGACACTGAATAAATTCCACCAGGAAATTCTTTCAGGAAGAGAAAATAAAAATTGGCTTTACCATACAAAATATTCACCTCGATCATTCAATTTGTATGGAAAAGACAATTTTGAATTTCACTTCCTGAAAAAGACGCTGGTGATAGTTGTTCAGTGTCGTTGACTGAGGAACCCCTATCGGTTTGCGGGACGCAGTCCCTTTAGGCCTCTGCCTCGAATTTTGCGGACAGCGGCGCGGCAGCGGGGCGGCAGCGGGGCGGCAGCGGGGCGGCAGCGGGGCGGCAGCGGGGCGGCGGCGGCGGCGGCGGGGCGGGCAACGCACCTGTTCTCCAAACCAGCGGGCAGATCGCGCGGCACTATAGCGGTGTAGTGTTGTGTTCGTGGTTGTGTTGTCGAGACATTTGTTTTTATTCGCGAACGAAATGTCTGAAAAACGGCGACAACATCTTTTTGATTCAAATTTATTCCTAACGCTCGATTTATTGTGGGCAAAAGACGAAGTGGATCCCTACTATAGGGCAAGGAAAATAAAGTCCTTAGGCCTCTGCCTCGAAGGCAGAGGCCTTACACCCGGTATTTTACCCGGTATTTTACACTAAAGCAAAAGATCATTTTACGCAACGTCGTAACCTCCGAAACAAAGACAGTTTGACTACTCCATGCTGGCCTGGGAGCGAGAGAAAAACATAGAATGTGCCAGCTGCATTTCCTCCCGGGCGTGCTGTAAAAACCAACTAAGGAATCCAAGGCTTTCAGTACATTGTAATTTAGGCGATGGGTTGACAACATGTCACTACAGCAATATACCAACAAAACTATCTTAAATAACCCTCGAAACTTTGTAAGACGTGGCGAATCGACATTTGTTTAGGTCGTTTACGCTCTGCCTACCCTATTAGGGATTGATGATTTTAGAATAAGCGATTATATATGTCAGAATACGCCATAATCCTCAAATCCGTCTATTTTACCTACGCAACGGGCAGAGAAGCAGCTGGTAATTTCTATGTACTACACTGGTGGTACTCGCTTCTACACACACACATATCACGCCCTTAACAAAGACCGTTCCGCCACATCTGTAAATTTTTGAGTGTTGTTTAAGATAAATGTTGCTGCAGTGACAAGTTGTCAGCCCATCGCCTGAAAATCCTTTAGCTGGTTTTTACAGCATGCCCGGAAGGAGATGCAGCTGGCACATTCTATGTTTTTCTATCACTCCCAGTCCAACATGGAAGAACACGCTTTTTGATCAATAGAATGAAAGGCTGAACGATTCCAACAAAACGGTGGTAGACTCCGCAAGAGGCCGCCTAGCTCGCGAACATCCTCTCACCGGAGTCCGGCGCCAAACAGCATGCTGTGTTTGTCGGTGCGTGAGATTGCCAGTGCCATAACAGGCATCTTCTGGGTGAGCTCGCTCCATCATCGACTTTGTCACGGTCATCCCTGACCTAATGTCTAGAGTCAAGAGCTAACCCATCACTACATAGTATAAAACAAACTCGCTTTCTCTGTCCCTATATCCCTATGTATGCATAAATCTTTAAAACTACGCAACGGATTTTAATGCAGTTTCTTTTTATGGATAGAGTGATTCAAGAGGAAGGTTTATATATGTATAATATATGCATAATATAGTAGAGAAACACTGATAATTTCCGTGCGAAACCGGGGCGGGTCGCTAGTTACTAATAAAACATATATATTAAGAAAAAAGGATATCAATTAAAATTGTATTTATTTGCTCGCACAATCAATCTTACACTAGATACAAAGTTAAATTAGAAAAGTTGGTGGAGAATGTCACAAGATGTGTGATTAAATACTGCTTCTACATGCCGCATCGGGTGTTAGGGACAGCGTACCGGAAACTGATGAAGGTTGCTCAGTTAACGAAACTGAACAATGTTCACCAGGAAATTCTTTCAGAAAGCGAAAAAAATAATGACTTTCCCATATAAGGTAACCACCTCGATGAGACAAATTGTATGGATATTTTTTTTTTTTTTTTTTTTTATATTTGATAGGCAATCATTTGTCCGCCATCTCACGTGATGGTAAGTGATGATGTAGACTATGATGGAGCATGATTGCCTAGAAGATGCCTGTTCACTCGCCTTCGCGCCTTCGAAACTTGAAAAGGCCCAGGTTATAACGTTCCGGAAATAGATCCGCAGGCAGGGAGTTCCACACTTTGGCCGTTCGCATTAAAAATGTAGAAGCGTACCGCTTTGTGCGAAAACTTGGAATGTCGACAACATAAGGGTGGAATCCCAACCGGCGTCTCGTACCCCGGAGATGGAATGGGGAGGGAGATGGAATTAATTCCTGGCAGGACTATTCCTATTGGACTATTGGTAAACTCCTTAGTAAACTCAGTCAAAACTAGCTCGGAATTTTCTTGTGGTATATTGGTCGTTTATTTATGGTTCATTACATTAGATACTCTTTGAATCTCGTGGTGTTTGCATGGTGTTAGGTTTGGTTTTGACATGTAAACTACGTGTAAGCAATGTTTTTATTCTGAGGTTTATTGTAAAAATCTCATAGTCCAGTATGGAAGATCTGAGCTGAAAAAGATCCAAAAGATTAAAAAAAAAATCGAGTTGCCCTTCCTCCCGGGCATGCTGTAGATGTCAGCAAAAGGGATTCGAGGGTTACAGTGTATTGTAATTTAGGCGATGGGCTGACAACCTGTTACTACAGCAATACACATTACAATCTAAAATTGCCCTCAATTTATGTCAGACGTGGCGAAAGCGCCTTTTAGGAGGCGTTTTACGTTCTGCCTACCCCGTAAGGGATAAAGGCGTGATTTTATGTATGTATGTGTATCTTTTTCTGCTCAGGCCCGCCGTGTACGTGTGTGCAAGTGGTGGTGTTGCACGCGGGCGGCAAATCAAGTGACAGTCACGCAATCATAATAATTATACGCACCTCTGGCCTAATTACCAGAATATAAAATTGCGATATGCGATTCTATAGTAAGCCTACTTGAAATAAATAGATTCGCGATCGCTTCGCTCGCGATATTCCATTCAATACATACATGTAAAATCACGTCTTTATCCGTAATGGGGTAGGCAGAGCGTAAATGACCTAAACAAAGATCGTATCGCCACGTCTGACAAAGTTTTGAGGGTTATTTAAGATAGAATTCTAGGTATATTGCTGTAGTGACAGGTTGTCAGCCCATCGCCTAAATTACAATATACTGAAACCCTCGGATCCCTTAGCTGGATTTTACATCATGCCCAGGAGGAAATGCAGCTGGCACATTCTATGTTTTTCTCTCGCTCCCATTCCAGCATGGAAGATAAAAGACCATTCAATACTGAGCCTAAATATTGAAATATGAATGTTTGCGCTCGCCTCGCTCGCGTCACGCGTTTCAAGCCTGGACTAACTTGAAATATGCAATTTCGCGTTTGCCACGCTCACGTTAGGTACGCGTTTCGATACTAGACCTACTTCAAATAAAATATATAGCCCTGCCAAGAATTAAAAATATCTGTCGTAGAGAAAAATAGAGACAAATGAAAGAGGGACTTGCCCTATGCCCTACATACATACATATAATCACGCCTTTATCCCTAATGGGGTAGGCAGATCGTAAACGACCTAAAGACGACCCAAAGGTCGTTCCGCCACGTCTGACAAGTTTTGAGGATTATTACAAATGATCATGACGTATATTGCTTTAGTGACAGGTTGTCAGCCCATCGCCTAAAATTGCAGTATATTATAACCCTCGAATCCATTAGCTGGTTTTTACAGCATGCTCTGGAGGTGATGCAGCTGGCACATTCTATGTTTTTCCATCACTCCCAGTCCAGCATGGAAGAAATACCAAATATAAATAAATATGGTACCATATAGAAGGGCTTATAGGAAGTGCATAAGTCCCTCCCTTCATCATCATCATTTCAGCCCTTTGTCTTTGTGTTTGATCTATTTTGAGAAAATGACTAATATTATCTTATTCTTATTTATGTAACTCGAATTTCATTTTTTTCTTTTTTAAAAAACGTGACGTACTTAGATTTTAAAATATTATTGTTATTTTTATTATAAGACAAAAATGTGCAATACCCTACCAGGGTTCATATAAGAACTATCCTAGTATTCTAGATCTTGTAAACACTATAAGAATGCATGAATAAATGAATTATGAATTACCCACTGCAGGGCATAACTTCCATGCTGGTCTGGGAGCGAGAGAAAAACATAGAATGTGCCAGCTGCATATCCTCCCGGGTATGCTGTAAAAACCAGCTAAGGGATCCGAGGGTTTCAGTATATTGTAATTTAGGCGATGGGCTGACAACCTGTCACTACAGCAATATACTTACAAATCTATCTTAAATAACCCTCAAAACTTTGTCAGACGTGGCGGAACGACCTTTGTTTGGGTCGTTTACGCTCTGCCTACCCCATTAGGGATAAAGGCGTGATTATATGTATGTATGTATGTATTTATTCATGCATTCATATAGTGTTTACAAGATCTAAAATACTAGGATAGTTCTTATATGAACCCTGGTAGGGTATTGCACATTTTTGTCTTATAATAAAAATAACAATAATCTAAGTACGTCACGTTTTTTAAAAAAGAAAAAAATGAAATTCGAGTTACATAAATAAGAATAAGATAATATTAGTCATTTTCTCAAAATAGATCAAACACAAAGACAAAGGGCTGAAATGATGATGATGAAGGGAGGGACTTATGCACTTCCTATAAGCCCTTCTATATGGTACCTCTATGACCACGTATTTTTAATTCCTGGGCGGGACAATACTTGGGATTTGTAATATTATACATACATACATACATATATCACGCCTTTATCCCTTACGGGGTAAGCAGAGCGTAAAACGCCTCGTAACAGACGCTTTCGCCACGTCTGACAAAAATTGAGGGCAACTTTTAGATTGTAATGATTTGTATTGCTGTAGTGACAGGTTGTCAGTCCATCGCCTAAATTACAATACACTGTAACCCTCGAATCCCTTTTGCTGACTTCTACAGCATGCCCGGGAGGAAGGGCAGCTGGAAAATTCTGTTTTTCTATCTCTCCCAGTCCAGCATGGAAGAAATATTATATTTCATTATTTCCCGGTAGTATCTCATCTATTCAGTGCCATGGTTTAACTGCCTCCGTGGTCTAGTGGCTAGTGCCATGGAATCCCGATCCGGAGGTCCTGGGTGCGATTCCCAGGGGGGAACACACAAAGTTGATATTTGAGAATTTATCACTTTGTGAATTCTTCCCCAGTTTGGTTAGGACATTGCAGGCTGAATCACCTGATTGTCCGAAAAGAAAAAGATTTCGTGCTTCGGAGGGCACGTGTTAAACCATCGGTCCCGGTCGCTGTTTATGATAGTGGTCGTTACTCAAACCATGTCAGGCCTGATAGTTGTGCTAAAACTCTGACACCAGGGTTCATTGGGTCGATAGACACGATACCCACTCGACAGAAGTGCCATGGTCTTGTCGTGAGCTAGGGGCCGCATAATGGGCGATCAAACAGCTAGAGCGGTTGCTTATGCTCTGCTAGAAATATAGTTAGACATACATACATATAATCACGCCTTTATCCCTAATGGGGTAGGCAGAGCGCAAACGACTCAAACAAAGATCGCTCCGCCACGTCTGACAGTTTTGAGGGTTATTTAAGATAGATTTGAAGGTATGTTGTCAGCCCATCGCCTAAATTACAATATACTGGAACCCTCGGATCCCTTAGATGGTTTTTACAGCATGCCCGGGAGGAAAAGCAGCTGGTGCATTCTATGTTTTTCTCTCGCTCCCAGGCCAGCATAGAAGAAATATAATTAGGATTAAGAAATATAAACTCCTTGCTAAATAAAAGATGCCATCAAGAAGTTGAAGTTTGGTTGAAGTCATGTTGACTTTTCAAATATATTTAACGAAAAATTTTGAAATACATTTTTACAAAAATTCCCATATAATATACGGACACGTTTTACTACCATCACAAAACAGGTACAAAGTACCTCGGATATCAGAGGGGGCCCGTAAAATCCTGATTTACCGTACCATAGTACAAATTAACAGAGACCTCTGTTATCAGAGGATAAAATATCAGAGAGGTATGGAACTCCGACAATCCAAAAGCACAAAACTTACTTCCGTAGTCTAGACTAGTATGGTCTGAGCCACTGGTTCCCGAAATGAAGGCCGTGGGTTCGATTCCCACATCTGTCCAGCCTTATCCCTTATCTTACGGGGTCGGCTACCTAATCCAGGGGATTGAACAAGGGTGCTGGATTTTACACAGAGCGACTGCCATCTGACCTCTGCAACCCAGAAGGGAAACCAGACCCAATTCTAGATTAGGTCAGAGTTTTCAAGCCGCCAATGCTTAGCACTGGCATCTGACATGGCTTAACGACTAATATCTACGGTATTAAACGATATTAACTGGGACCAACGGCTTAACGTGCCTTCCGAAGCACGGAAAAAGCGCCATCGGGCTCTGAGCTTGGTTTCGATTCCCACGAGGAGATATACCTATGTCTAATGTATATTTATCACTTTGGAAGATTTCTAATATCCCCATATTGTTTAGAACTGTAAGGAAAAATATTCCGAGCTTCGGAGGACACGTTAAGCATTGGCTGTGCTATAAGGCAGTTTAAAAACTCTATCTTAAAATAACCCTCAAAACGTTGTCAGACGTGGCGGAACGACCTTTGTTTAGGTTGTTTACGCTCTGCCTACCCCATTAGGGATAAAGGCGTGATTATATGTATGTATGTATGTAAAAACTCTATCAACAGGGTTTATTAGGTCTGCTTAAAAACCTATTCAAATTGAAGAATAATAAATTCATTATTTTAATGTGCCAGCTGCATTTCCTCCCGGGCATGCTGTAAAAACCAGCTAAGGGATCTGAGGTTTTCAGTATATTGCAATTTAGGCGAGGGGCTGACAACCTGTCACTACAGCAATATACGTACAAATCCATCTTGACTAACACTCAAAACTTTGTCAGACGTGGCGGAACGACCTTTGTTTAGGTCGTTTACGCTCTGCCTACCCCATTAGGGATAAAGGCGTGATTATATGTATGTATGTTATGTAGATATTTGATTCATCAAGTTTCATAAGATACTGCCTCCGTGATCTAGTGGTCTAAGCCATGGGAACCGAAGGTCGCGGGTTCGATTACCACCACGGGGAGAACACATACACATATTTGTCAATTTATTTATGAGATTTTCTTCACTTTGGTTAGGACAAGGCAGGCAATTTCCAAGATTGTGTTTGTGTGTGTGTATGCGGGCGTGTGTTCGCAATGTGTGTATATTTCTCAAAAACGGCTGAACAGTATTTTTTTTATCGGTTTCTACATACATACATATAATCACGCCTTTATCCCTAATGGGATAGGCAGAGCGTAAACGACCTAAACAAAGGTCGTTCCGCCACGTCGCCACAAGGATTATTTAAGATAGATTTGTAGATATATTGCTGAAGTGACAGGTTGCCAGCCCATCGCCTAAATTACAATATACTGAAACCCTTTGGATCCCTTAGCTGGTTTTTACAGCATGCACGGGAGGAAAAGCAGCTGGCATATTCTATGTTTTTCTCTCGCTCCCAGTCCAGCATGGAAGTATCTATGGAAGTATTTATCGGTTTCTGGTGGATTTTAAACGGTGGTTCTTAACCATGCATTCTGAAAGTCGAGTTTATTAATTTGTTTTGTGTTTCAGATTTACCCGTTGATATAACGAATAAGCATCAAGATGTGTATGTCACCGTGTTGTACGGCGCTCTGTTTGGCTTGCAAAGGCGCCTGCGCAGCGTTCACTTGTTTCTGTAAAATGTTCCCAATGCTGTGGTCATGCAGCCCTTGTTGTAACAAGGTAATCATACGTACATACATACATACATATAATCACGCCTTTATCCCAAATGGGGTAGGCAAAGCGTAAACGACCTAAACAAAGGTCGTCCCGCCACGTCTGACAAAGTTTTGAGTTCTAGGTATATTGCTGTAGTGAAAGGTTGTCAGCCCATCGCCTAAATTACAATATACTGAAACCCTCGGATCCCTAAGCTGGATTTTACAGCATGCCCGGGAGGAAATGCAGCTGGCACTTTCTATGTTTTTCTCTTGCTCCCAGACCAGCATGGAAGATAACGAGGTAATCAGCTTAACTTTATTGTAAACTAGCGGACCCGGCAGACTTCCTTCCCGCTTAACCTTCCTCTTGAATGACTCTTATATCTATTTAAAAAAAACCGGATCAAAATCCGTAACGTAGTCACTACATAGTATAAAACAAAATCGGTTTCCCTGTCCCTATATCCCTTTGTACGCTTAGATCTTAAAAACTACGCAACAAATTTTGATGCGGTAGCGTCTTTTAATGGATAGAGTGATTCAAGAGGAAGGTTTATATGTATAATACATGCATAATATAATAGAGAAACACTGATGAAATCCGTGCGAAGCCGGGACGGGTCGCTCGTTTTAAATAAAAAATCAACTTTGTCAGACGTGGCGAAGCGACCTTTGCTTAGGTCGTTTACGCTTGCCTACCCCATAAGGTATAAAGGCGTGATATGTGTGTGTGTAGAAGCGTGTACCACCAGTGTAGTACATAGAAATTACTACTGCTGCTCTGCCCTGCTGTTGCGTTGGTAAAATAGACGGATTTGAGGATTATGGCGTATTCTGACAACTCGTTTCTACCAGTAATAGGTACATGATTTATTTGTATATATGTATGTATAATTTATAAATTGTATGATTTCTGAAACCTAAAGCACCACTAGATTAATAATTATGCGTTAATTAAATTAACAAAATAATATAACAAATATTTTAAATTGTTGGACATTTCTCTTGTGATATCATTTAAATTCATATAATTTTACCTACATCAATTGTATTGTTATGTGCAATTATATTCTAAAATGTCGTTAAAATTTGAAACATTATTTTAAATATTTTTAATTAATTTTGAATATTTATGACATGTTTTTAAATTACTTTTATTCTTTTTGACTATTTTCATATGCCTTATGGCGCAATACAGCGTGCTCTTCATTTCCGTAACATCTGTTTCTGTAAACATGGCCTGTATTGATGAATAAATGTTTATGGTTATGAATATCTTCCATACTGGACTGGGAGAGATAGAAAAACATAGAATGTTCCAGTTGCCCTTCCTCCCGGGCATGCTGTAGAAGTCAGTAATAAGGATTCGAGGGTTACAGTGTATTGTAATTTAGGCGATGGGCTGAAAACCTGTCACTACAGCAATACACATTACAATCTAAAATTGCCCTCAATTTATGTCAGACGTGGCGAAAGCGCCTTTTAGGAGGCGTTTTACGTTCTGCCTACCCCGTAAGGGATAAAGGCGTGATTTTATGCATGTATGTATGTTATGAATAGCATTTTTTTCCAGGCCGAAGAGGCACCTCAACCGCAGCCAGCGCCGCCGACAGAGCAGGACGCGGCGGCGACGGCGACGGCGGCGGCGGCGGTGGCGAAATGACAAGAAACAGAGTCAAGCAAACAACTCGATATGCTTAGGTTTTACATATGTTTCACTATTTTAATATTCGTATCGTTGATAATCAGCATCAAGGAAAGCTTCTGATTGGTTTATAGTGGCAGGTTGTCAGTCCATCGTCGAATTCAGGGCCGGATTAACCTTGTCTGGGGCCCATAGACAATTAATATTGTTTTACTAGCCGAATACGCGAGTGAAGCGAGCTTGGTGTACCTCGAAAGCCACGATTGTAAGGGTCGTATTTATGAAGCGATATCAAACTTAAGAGCAATATTCCACACTTGCATTCGACAGGCTAGTTTGTACTGAAATGACATTTCTGATTCGAACTCAAACTAGCTATAAATCAAGAGCGCTGATTATAAATACGGCCCTTAGCTACGCGAGCGAAACGAGCGCGTTATTATTGTACGAAAAATGATAATTTACCTATATCAGAATATAAAACACGCATATTGGGTATAAGGGAAAGCGTCTCGCAAACTGATAGGGGTTGCTCAGTTAACGAAATTGAACAACTATTAGCAGGATTTTTTCCAAAGAAATTGTATGATTTGATTATGATTTCATTAGTATTATATATATTTATATATGTATTATAGTATTTATGTATTTCTATGTAGGTATAAGTAATTTATATGTATGACTATTTATTGTTATTAATTATATAAATACACCTAAGTAGCTTATTTACTTACCTATACAATATATTGCCTAAAATGTATACCAGCCCACTAGTTCAACTTTTTATTTTCCTGTACCCTAAGGTTGCCAGGAAGAAATTGCTGCATAGCAATAAGGCCGCCTATTTGTACTACTATTTGTTTCATTTAATTTTATTTTCTCTTGTGTCTTTTCTGTGCAATAAAGTATATTCTTATCTTATCTTATGATTGAGGTGGTCATTTTGTATGGGAAGGTAAATTTTAATTTTCATCTAGTCAAAGAAATTTCGGGTGCAAGATGTTCAATTTAGTTGACTGAGCAACCGCTGTTAGTCTGCGGGTCGCTGTCCCTTACACCCGGTATGTAAAGAATGTGTAACGCCAGCGAAGCGAGCGCAAAATTTTACCAAAATAGATACGGTCTTTATACGGATAAAACCACGAGTCGAGTCTGACGCGGGGCCCCTAGCTGATGCGATGCCTTAGGGTAAAACTTAGACCGCAGTAAGACGTAGCTGCAGCGGAGCCAATGATTCTATGTATGAGAGGTACCGCACTGAAGCAGCACCACAGCTCGGACACTCCTAACTACAATGTCATTTCGGTCACACATCGACAGACGGCATGTTGCACTTGGCATGTGTTTGTGTGCGTGTTACAAGGGTTGACAAATTTTGTTATACCGGTCATAATCATCTCTTTATTAATCTGGTTCTTGATTAAACCAATGTTTTAAAGTAGTTCACTGTAACTGAATAGTTATAATAGGTTGCATATTTTGTATTATATTATGAAGTTACTTACCGTCTCATAACTTGGGAATCTAAAAAAGTTCCTATCAGAATCGTATCTTGTGGTAGAAAGACATCCGTACACGGAACAGTACCTAACCATCTTTGGAACACAAAACTTTATTATTTCCGACTCACTGGGACACATGCGCGCGCCATACCCGCTAAGCGTACCCACAATGTGACCCACAATCCGGCACGGAGTGTGACGTAAATCGGACTGGGGAGTAGGGTGGCCATTCTGTATGTAGTACTGTTATGTATTCTGTGGCAGCACTGAAGCTGCAGCGTAGCGGCACGGCGCGGCAATGTCAGTTCATACATTTTGACAGATTTTGTCGCGCAGTGTCGCGCAGCTGCAGTGCCGCGCCGCTCCGCTGCAGCTACGTCCTAGTGCGGTCTAACCTTTAATCCGACCCTGCCTATATAACAATAGTTTCTGTTACATTAGTAAAAATAATAGAATAATAATATTAATATGTTATGCATTTTATAATTTTAATAGGTTTTAATAAGTGTTTATAGAATGATTAATAAATAATTATTTTTAACCTTCGTCTTTATTATTCAAGTTGTAGAATATCTAATTAAGTTGTGAAGTGCCCGGTGGAAATGTTTAAATTTCAGAATGTCGAGGTTGTGTAATGTCCACATTACAGAATGTCGAGGTTCTGTAATGTTGACATTACAGTGTCGAGGTTATGTAATGTCCACATTACAGAGTGTCGAGGTTATGTAATGTCCACATTACAGAGTGTCGAGGTTATGTAATGTCCACATTACAGTGTCCAGGTTATGTAATGTCCACATTACAGAATATAAAAACAATTTATGATAATAAAACTATTATGAACCAGCTTTTGGGTACTTCCATGCTGGACTGGGAGAGATAGAAAAACATAGAATGTTCCAGCTGCCCTTCCTCCCGGGCATGCTGTTGAAGTCAGCAAAAGGGACTCGAGGGTTACAGTGTATTGTAATTTAGGCGATGGGCTGACAACCTGTCACTATAGCAATACATATTACAATCTAAAATGCCCTCAATTTTCGTCAGACGTGGCGAAAGCGCCTTTTACGAGGCGTTAAACGCTCTGCCTACCCCGTAAGGGATAAAGGCGTGATTTATGTATGTATGTATGTTTTGGGTATAGGAAGAAAATGAAAGTGTATTAGGTATTCGGTGCTTAATATTTATTAGTCTATCTAACAGCCGGTATTGTCTAGTCGATCTCAAACTCGATGATGTCTCCGAGGTCCACGTCGCCGTCGCTGTCAGTGCTGCCAGCCTCCGCCGCCTGCAATTAAAAAAAAATTTATTCGTCATTCTATCTATATATTTAAAATATATTTATAAGAGCCCGATGGTGTAGTGGATAGGGCCGCTGCCTCCTGAGCGGGAGGTCGTGGTTCGAATCCCACATCGTACCAATGTGTTCTTCGGTTTTCGAATTTCATATGTACGTTTATTCGGCGCTTTTTCCGTGCTTCGGAAGGCACGTTAAGCCGTTAGTCCCGGTTAATATCGTTAAATACCGTAGATATTAGTCGTTAAGCCATGTCAGAGGCCAGTTCTAAGCATTGGCGGCTTGAAAACTCTGACCTAATCTAGGATTGGGTCTGGTTTCCCTTCTGGGTTGCGGAGGTCAGATGGCAGTCGCTCTGTGTAAAAACCAGTACCCTCGTTCAATCCCCTGGATTAGGTAGCCGACCCTGTGAGATACGGGATAAGGCTAGGGAGATGATGATGATCTATATATGTATTTAGCCTATATTAGCCCACTGCTGAGCATAGGCCTCTTCTCTTTTGCGCCATTTTGTCCGATCTAGTAGTATCCGCATCCAGCTCTTTCCCTCAACCATTTCGTCACAATCCTATAATAATAAAAATACATACATACATAAAATCACGCCTTTATCCCTTATGGCGTAGACGACCTAAATAATGATCGTTCCGCCACGGCGGGAGCGCCTTTTTACGAGGCGTTTAACGCTCTGCCTAGCCCGTAGGGGATAAAGGCGTGATTTTATGTATGTATGTATTATTATGCTGGTCTGGGAGCGAGAGAAAAACATTTTATGTACTAGCTGCATTTCCTTCCGGGCATGCTGTAAAAACCAGCTAAGGGACCCGAGGGTTTGAGTATATTGCAATTTAGGCGATGGGCTGACAACCTGTCACTACAGCAATATTTATACAAATCTATCTTAAGAAACCCTCAAAACTTTGTCAGCCGTGGCGGAACGACCTTTGTTAAGGTCGTTTACTCTCTAGCTTCCCCGTTAGGGATACAGGCGTGAGAGTATGTATGTATGTAAGTTGTTTACTTACCCTCCTGCGGTTCGGTCGGCGCCTCCTGCGGTTGGGGGGTCTGTTTTCTCTGTCTCTGTCCGAGTCGTCACTGCTCGGACCCGCGAGGTCCATCACTGCGTTGCGGATGATGTTCGACGCCACTGTAGGACAAATTCACATTTTTTTATTTCCTTTTGACGTGACAACGTCTTATAATTCGATGTCGCCGGCTGCACGCACGAAAAAACATGACTCATGCGGCGTTACCTCGCTTTGAGGCGTTCCATTTAAGGCTTGAAGTGCAAGCGAGAGCGCGGTAATAGCGACAAAGAGGCACAATCGGCCTCCGCGTTCGGCAGCGTTCGACATCTGTCTCCTTCAGTATGTTTTTTATGACGTTGTCACGTTCAACTATCGTCAGTAAACCAACTTTACAGACAACAGTTTCTTTTTTCCACAATATTTTATTTCCACAAAAAAATTATTAGCAAAATTTAAAATAGCCTATTTCCACAAAAAAAAACTAATTACGTTTCATTTACCATTAATTACGCTCTGCCTACCATATTAGGGATAAATGCACGATTATATGTATGAATGTATGTACAATTAATTAATTACTTCAATTATTTCATTTTAATTTAAAAAAATATACATTTTCATTATCACATTAAATAAATTCACGCTTTTTGATTTGAAGAGCAAATAGAACGTAATAGTACATACAGAAGAAGCAGAAATTGCAAAAAAAGAAAACATAAATATTTAGTATACATATATACATACATATAATCACGCCTTTATCCCTAATGGGGTAGGCAGAGCGCACACGACCTAAACAAAGGTAGTTCCGCCACGTCTGACAAAGTCTTGAGGGTTGTTTAAGATAGATTGGTAGGTATATTGCTGTAGTGACAGGTTGTCAGCCTGTCGCCTAAATTGCAATATACAGAAACCCTCGGATCCGTTAGCTGGTTTTTACAGCATGCCCGGGAGGAAATGCAGCTGGCACATTCTATGTTTTTCTCTCGCTCCCAGTCCAGCATGGAAGTAATATTGACATCGCTTTATAAATACGAGCCTTAATGTGGTTTGTTGAGCTCACTGCTGGGGAGTAAAATAAATAAAATTGTGTCTCAAATACAAACATTTTTATGTATTTTGTACGTTTTGTGCAAATCGGGAGTAATTCTTCATTTTGTTATCCATATCTTTACACTTAATGTCAAAGCTTTGAATAAGCTTAATATGAAAGCTACTTGATGCTACTCCGTGCTACTCGGCGCTAATCGATGCTACCTGATGCCACTCCACGCTACGCTATGCTACTTCGCGCTACTCGATGCCAGTCCACGCTAGTCAATGCTACCAGATGCTACTCAATGCTACTCCACGCTTCCTTCAGTGCTATTTATTCAATGCTACTCGATGCCACTCCACGGTTCTCGATGCCACTCCACGCTACGCTATGCTACTTCGCGCTACTCGATGCCAGTCCACGCTAGTCAATGCTACCAGATGCTACTCAATGCTACTCCACGCTTCCTTCAGTGCTATTTATTCAATGCTACTCGATGCCACTCCACGGTTCTCGATGCCACTCCACGCTACGCTATGCTACTTCGCGCTACTCGATGCCACTCCGCGATACTCGATGCTACTCAATGCTACTCCACGCTACTCGATGCCACTCCACGGTTCTCGATGCCACTCCACGCTACGCTATGCTACTTCGCGCTACTCGATGCCAGTCCACGCTAGTCAATGCTACCAGATGCTACTCAATGCTACTCCACGCTTCCTTCAGTGCTATTTATTCAATGCTACTCGATGCTACTTCGCGCTACTCGATGCCACTCCGCGATACTCGATGCTACTCAATGCTACTCCACGCTACTCGATGCCACTCCACGGTTCTCGATGCCACTCCACGCTACGCTATGCTACTTCGCGCTACTCGATGCCAGTCCACGCTAGTCAATGCTACCAGATGCTACTCAATGCTACTCCACGCTTCCTTCAGTGCTATTTATTCAATGCTACTCGATGCCACTCCACGGTTCTCGATGCCACTCCACGCTACGCTATGCTACTTCGCGCTACTCGATGCCAGTCCACGCTAGCCAATGCTACCAGATGCTACTCAATGCTACTCCACGCTTCCTTCAGTGCTATTTATTCAATGCTACTCGATGCTACTTCGCGCTACTCGATGCCACTCCGCGCTACTCGATGCTACTCAATGCTACTCCACGCTACTCGATGCCACTCCACGGTTCTCGATGCCACTCCACGCTACGCTATGCTACTTCGCGCTACTCGATGCCAGTCCACGCTAGTCAATGCTACCAGATGCTACTCCACGCTTCCTTCAGTGCTATTTATTCAATGCTACTCGATGCCACTCCACGGTTCTCGATGCCACTCCACGGTTCTCGATGCCACTCCACGCTACGCTATGCTACTTCGCGCTACTCGATGCCAGTCCACGCTAGCCAATGCTACCAGATGCTACTCAATGCTACTCCACGCTTCCTTCAGTGCTATTTATTCAATGCTACTCGATGCTACTTCGCGCTACTCGATGCCACTCCGCGCTACTCGATGCTACTCAATGCTACTCCACGCTACTCGATGCCACTCCACGGTTCTCGATGCCACTCCACGCTACGCTATGCTACTTCGCGCTACTCGATGCCAGTCCACGCTAGCCAATGCTACCAGATGCTACTCAATGCTACTCCACGCTTCCTTCAGTGCTATTTATTCAATGCTACTCGATGCTACTTCGCGCTACTCGATGCCACTCCGCGCTACTCGATGCTACTCAATGCTACTCCACGCTACTCGATGCCACTCCACGGTTCTCGATGCCACTCCACGCTACGCTATGCTACTTCGCGCTACTCGATGCCAGTCCACGCTAGTCAATGCTACCAGATGCTACTCAATGCTACTCCACGCTTCCTTCAGTGCTATTTATTCAATGCTACTCGATGCTACTTCGCGCTACTCGATGCCACTCCGCGCTACTCGATGCTACTCAATGCTACTCCACGCTACTCGATGCCACTCCACGGTTCTCGATGCCACTCCACGCTACGCTATGCTACTTCGCGCTACTCGATGCCAGTCCACGCTAGCCAATGCTACCAGATGCTACTCAATGCTACTCCACGCTTCCTTCAGTGCTATTTATTCAATGCTACTCGATGCTACTTCGCGCTACTCGATGCCACTCCGCGCTACTCGATGCTACTCAATGCTACTCCACGCTACTCGATGCCACTCCACGGTTCTCGATGCCACTCCACGCTACGCTATGCTACTTCGCGCTACTCGATGCCAGTCCACGCTAGTCAATGCTACCAGATGCTACTCAATGCTACTCCACGCTTCCTTCAGTGCTATTTATTCAATGCTACTCGATGCTACTTCGCGCTACTCGATGCCACTCCGCGATACTCGATGCTACTCAATGCTACTCCACGCTACTCGATGCCACTCCACGCTTCTCGATGCCACTCCACGCTACGCTATGCTACTTCGCGCTACTCGATGCCAGTCCACGCTAGCCAATGCTACCAGATGCTACTCAATGCTACTCCACGCTTCCTTCAGTGCTATTTATTCAATGCTACTCGATGCTACTTCGCGCTACTCGATGCCACTCCGCGCTACTCGATGCTACTCCACGCTACTCGATGCCATTCCACGCTTCTCGATGCCACTCCACGCTACGCTATGCTACTTCGCGCTACTCGATGCCAGTCCACGCTAGTCAATGCTACCAGATGCTACTCAATGCTACTCCACGCTTCCTTCAGTGCTATTTATTCAATGCTACTCGATGCTACTTCGCGCTACTCGATGCCACTCCGCGCTACTCGATGCTACTCAATGCTACTCCACGCTACTCGATGCCACTCCACGCTTCTCGATGCCACTCCACGCTACGCTATGCTACTTCGCGCTACTCGATGCCAGTCCACGCTAGTCAATGCTACCAGATGCTACTCAATGCTACTCCACGCTTCCTTCAGTGCTATTTATTAAATGCTACTCGATGCTACTTCGCGCTACTCGATGCCACTCCGCGCTACTCGATGCTACTCAATGCTACTCCACGCTTCTTTCAGTGCTATTTACTCAATGCTTCTTCGCGTAACTTGATGCTACTCCGCGATACTCAATGCTACTTCGCGCTACTCAATGCCACTCCGCACTACTCGGCGCTAGTCGACGCTACCTGATGCTACTCCACGCTTCCTTCAATGCTATTTACTCAATACTACTCGATGCTACTTCGCGCTACTCGATGCTACTCCGCGCTACTCGGCGCTTGTCGACGCTACCTGATGCTACTCTACGCTACTCTATGCCACTCCACGCTACTCGATGCCACTACCCGCTACTCGGCGCTAGACGATGCTATTTAATGCTACTCCACGCTTCCTTCAATACTATTTACTCAATACTACTCGATGCTACTTCGCGCTACTCGATGCTACTCCGCGCTACTCGGCGCTTGTCGACGCTACCTGATGCTACTCTACGCTACTCTATGCCACTCCACGCTACTCGATGCTACTCCGCGCTACTCGGCGCTTGTCGACGCTACCTGATGCTACTCTACGCTACTCTATGCCACTCCACGCTACTCGATGCCACTACCCGCTACTCGGCGCTAGACGATGCTATTTAATGCTACTCCACGCTTCCTTCAATACTATTTACTCAATACTACTCGATGCTACTTCGCGCTACTCGATGCTACTCCGCGCTACTCGGCGCTTGTCGACGCTACCTGATGCTACTCTACGCTACTCTATGCCACTCCACGCTACTCGATGCCACTACCCGCTACTCGGCGCTAGACGATGCTATTTAATGCTACTCCACGCTTCCTTCAATACTATTTACTCAATACTACTCGATGCTACTTCGCGCTACTCGATGCTACTCCGCGCTACTCGGCGCTTGTCGACGCTACCTGATGCTACTCTACGCTACTCTATGCCACTCCACGCTACTCGATGCTACTCCGCGCTACTCGGCGCTTGTCGACGCTACCTGATGCTACTCTACGCTACTCTATGCCACTCCACGCTACTCGATGCTACTCCGCGCTACTCGGCGCTTGTCGACGCTACCTGATGCTACTCTACGCTACTCTATGCCACTCCACGCTACTCGATGCTACTCCGCGCTACTCGGCGCTTGTCGACGCTACCTGATGCTACTCTACGCTACTCTATGCCACTCCACGCTACTCGATGCCACTACCCGCTACTCGGCGCTAGACGATGCTATTTAATGCTACTCCACGCTTCCTTCAATACTATTTATTTACAAAAATATTATGTTATTTCTTGTTTTATACCTTGTAACACATTGTAACCTGTTTTGTGCCTAAAATAAATTTATTTTCTTTCTTTCTTTCTTTCTTCTTCAATGCTACTTCGCGCTACTCCATGCCACTCCACGCTACTTGATGCCACTCCGCACTACTCCGTGGTCTAGTGGTCAGAGCCATGGGCTTACGATCCGGAGGTCCTGGGTTTGATTCCCAGGGGAGGGGGACACAAAGTTGATATTTGTTAATTTATGACTTTGTGAGGTTTTCCCTAGTTTGGTTAGGACATTGCAGGTTGAATCACCTGATTATCCGAAAAGTAAAAGGGTTCGGTGTTACGGAGGGCACGTTAAGCCGTCGGTCCCTGTCGCTGTCTTAGATAGTGGTCGTTACTCAAACCATGTCAGAGGCCTAATAGCTGTGCTACTAGGCGGTTTGAAAACTGACACCAGGGTTCTTCAGGTCGTTATTCGACTCGAGAATCCACTCGCTAAGAAGAAGAAGAAGTCCATTCAAAACTCTACCGCTAAAAGAAAAAAATACCGTTATTCTTTCCCGCTACCGAACTTCGCTATTTTACAGTCCACTTATTTAAATACCACCATACATACCACAAGGTGATGTCTTGTCATCGACACGATAGAAGAAGAAGAACATATCTAAAATGGCCAGAGCTGTCATTGGGACTGTATACTCACAGTCAGACGTGGCGGAACGACCTTTGATTAGGTCGTTTACGCTCTGCCTACCCCATTAGGGATGAAGGCGTGATTATATGTATGAATGTACTCACAGTCGTCGTCCCCGTCTGAACCGGAATCGGAGCCGTCATCATTTTCCGAACCCTCGGCCAATTCCTCTTCCTCCTCCTCCTCCTGAAACAAAGGAAAATATTAATAAGTAAAATCATACTTAAAGTTTGCTTGTAAAGTGTTCGGTTTCGGAGATGAAGTGTTAAGTTTGGGCGAAGTAGTGTTGGATTTGGTTAGATGTCCTGGTAAAGTGTTGGGTTTAGGCAATGTAGTGTTAGGTTTGGTTGTCAAGTGTTGGGTTTAGTCGTTGCAGTGTTAGATTTATGCGTTGTAGTGTTGGGTTGGTTGTAAAGTGTTGGGTTTGGGTGATGTAGTGTTGGGATTGTGCATTGTAGTTTTTGGTTTGTGCGTTGTCGTGTTGAGTTTGTGCGTTGTACTGTTAGGTTTGTGCGTTGTAGTGTTGGATTTGCTCGATGTAGTGATGGATTGGTTGTAAAGTGTTGGGTTTGGGCGATGTAGTGATGGGTTGGTTAAAGTTTGTGTGTTGTAGTGTTAGGTTTGCTCGATGTAGTGATGGATTGGTTGTAAAGTGTTGGATTTGGTCGATGTAGTTTACGGTTTGGTTGTAAAGTGTTGGGTTTGGGCGATGTAGTGATGGGTTGGTTAAAGTTTGTGTGTTGTAGTGTTAGGTTTGCTCGATGTAGTGATGGATTGGTTGTAAAGTGTTGGATTTGGTCGATGTAGTTTACGGTTTGGTTGTAATGTGTTGGGTTTGGGCGATGTAGTGATGGGTTGGTTAAAGTTTGTGTGTTGTAGTGTTAGGTTTGCTCGATGTAGTGATGGATTGGTTGTAAAGTGTTGGATTTGGTCGATGTAGTTTACGGTTTGGTTGTAAAGTGTTGGGTTTGGGCGATGTAGTGATAATAATAATAATCTTTATTTGTACTAAAAAACATACAACTCCTTATAATACATAGGTAGGTTTACACTGATGTAAAAGCGAGGTATCGTAAATACTAAGAGGAGCACACAATAAAAAATACACTAACACCTAAACTAGGCCGAGCCTGTGTCTTAGGTGTTAGTTCCTTCCTTTGAGGGTAGATAAGAACTAGTATTACGTACGCACGCTATCAACAATACAATAATGACTACTAAAACTCTAAACTTAAAAATCTTTAACATTATAATTTCAAAGCAGTAGCAAACAATACAAATTTATTTCTTTATATTAGTATGTATACTAACTTTATATTAAATAATTTAGTAATTTTATTAACAAACAATACGAAATATATATATAGTTATATATATACACATTTTCTCTCATTATTATTTTATTTTATTACTTCAAACAACTTTTCAATATCATCGTAAGTTTGGGATTTAAGCCATTTTATCAGAGCAATTTTACATTCATTAAAGTTAAGGGGATAAATATTTATTAGGTTATTGATTTTATTGTACAGGAAAGGTTTAAGAAAAAATTGAAATCTGTTGCAGAAAAAGATTCTTGTGGACACTGTTTGGCACACTTTATCGTTCCTTCTAGATAGAGGCTTTGGTTCATATGGAAGGTGTTTATGGTGGTGAAGGACAGTTTCGGCCACAAAAAGTTGCCTTACCGTTAGCACATCCATGTGAACATAAAGATCATTAGTGGGAAATTTATATGGCTTGAAAGACATTACTTTTAGTAGCGCTCGTTGGGCAATTTCAGCACTAATAATATGGGATTTTCGAGCTCCACCCCATGCCCTCACGCAGTAGGATATTAATGACTGAGCCAAAGCGAAATAAATAAGTTTTATAAGTTTGGCATCGGCCACATGACGTAGTGTTTTGAAGATAAATATAAGCTTTCGAAGCCTTTTAGAAAGAGTATCAATTTGAGGATTCCAGGTGAGAGTTTGGTCCAGTTCAATACCGAGGTATTTGATGGTATTTACTCTTTCCAGGGCTGCACACTCACACGTCGACATACCTACGTTATGGTCAGGACAAGTGTGGATTTTAATTTTGAAAGAGTTATCGGGAAAGTTGCGCAATATTGATCCGAATGTTATAAGTTTACTTTTGGAGATATTGAGGGTGAGGATATTATTTTGGAGCCAGTACACTACCGATCTTAGTCCCTTTTCAGTCCTGACCCTAGTCTCCTCCCAAGATCTACCATAAAATAATATAGCCGTGTCGTCGGCGAATGTGAATATATGTGCTTTATCTAAGTTAAGATCGCATAAATCATTTATGTAAATCAGGAAAAGACTAGGGCCAAGGACGCTGCCCTGTGGCACACCAAACGTCACAGGTGATTCCTCGCTAACAAATTCTCCAATCTTTACTTTTTGGGCTCTGTCAATTAGGTAACTTCTGAACAGTTTAAGGACATCCCCACGAATTCCGATATCTTCCATTTTGCGTAAGAGTAACTGAGCAGAGACCGTGTCAAACGCCTTCGCGAGGTCGAGGAAAACACCGATACACTTATTTTGAGCGTCTAACTTTTGTGCAATGAAGTCAGTAAGGCCTGTAACTGCATCTGCTGTTGACTTGCCCGCTCTAAAGCCGAATTGATTCTTGGATATGATGTTTTCCTTTTCCAGGTAGGACAAAAGACGCTTGTTTAGGAGTTTTTCCAGTACTTTAGATAAAGACGGTAAGACGGAAATTGGTCGGTAGTTATTGACACAGTCTCTGCTCCCAGACTTATGGATAGGATGAATAATAGATATCTTGAAGATTCGCGGAAATGTGCCTGTATTTATACATAAGTTAGCAATGTGGGTAATCACTGGAACGATATTTGCACTGGCCAACTTTAGTAGTTTATTGGATATGCCGTCCCACCCTACCGCGCTATCATTTTTGAGGTTAAGAATAATTGATTCTATTTCAACATTATCAGTCTCGAGTATAGCCATAGAATTTCGAGGCTTGGTAGATCTAACCGGATTAGTAGAGAGGGGGTCGATACTAGTAGGCATAGAAATATTGTCGGCTAAATTTTTACCCACATTGGCGAAGAATTTATTAACTAAATTGACAGAGATCTGTGGCGAGTTTGCAATACGTAGAAGATCGTTAGGAATAATCTTGTTTTTCTTTGTATGAGTGATGTCTTTGATTGTGTTCCATGTTTTTTTGGGGTTTTTTATGTGTTTTTTAAGTTCGTTTTGATTGTAAATTCTTTTTAATCGTTTTAGGAGGTCATTGCAATAATTTTTATATCTTTTATAGGTTATGGAAAGGACTTCGTTATTGGGCTCCAATTTAGTTTTAAGATGCATTCTGTCTCGATGTCTTATGCAGCGGATAAGTCCGGGAGTAATCCACGGCTTCAAACATTGAACTTTTTTGGGAACTAAGACTTTTAAAGTATTGTTCATAAGATGAGTCGACAGAATATGCACAAGTTGTTCAGCTGCCCAGTTTGCATCATTGCTTAGTAGGATGTCGTCAAATTTCATGTTCTTAAGTTCAGAAAGTATTGCGCTGTAGTCAACTTTACTTGTGTAAGACTTTATCTGTGTGTTTCGTTTAGGGTTAAATTCCGTACAGATGATAACAGCGGAGTGATCAGTTAGGGGGGCTTTGAGAACAACAGTAGATATTGGAAGCTTTGTCTTAACCATAGCATGATCGAGGCACTTGCGACCCCTAGTTAGTTTATTGTGACTTGGAATAATTCCATGGAAGGCAAGAAGGTTCAAGTATTCTGGCGCATTAGGATCGGTAGTATTCTCACTCACGTCAATATTTATGTCTCCCATGATAAAAATATTTCTGAAAGTTTTATGGGTAGTGATCACTTTGTCTAATGAATCTAAGAAGGCGTGAATGTTCCTTGTCGAGGGAGATCTGTACAGTGCGATTATTAATAGATCATTCAAAGTGATTGGGTTGGTTAAAGTTCGTGTGTTGTAGTGTTAGGTTTGCTCGATGTAGTGATGGATTGGTTGTAAAGTGTTGGATTTGGTCGATGTAGTTTACGGTTTGGTTGTAAAGTGTTGGGTTTGGGCGATGTAGTGATGGGTTGGTTAAAGTTCGTGTGTTGTAGTGTTAGGTTTGCTCGATGTAGTGATGGATTGGTTGTAAAGTGTTGGATTTGGTCGATGTAGTTTACGGTTTGGTTGTAAAGTGTTGGGTTTGGGCGATGTAGTGATGGGTTGGTTAAAGTTCGTGTGTTGTAGTGTTAGGTTTGCTCGATGTAGTGATGGATTGGTTGTAAAGTGTTGGATTTGGTCGATGTAGTTTACGGTTTGGTTGTAAAGTGTTGGGTTTGGGCGATGTAGTGATGGGTTTGTTAAAGTTTGTGTGTTGTAGTGTTAGGTTTGCTCGATGTAGTGATGGATTGGTTGTAAAGTGTTGGATTTGCTCGATGTAGTTTACGGTTTGGTTGTAAAGTGTTGGATTTGGGCGATGTAGTGATGGGTTGGTTAAAGTTTGTGTGTTGTAGTGTTAGGTTAGCTCGATGTAGTGATGGATTGGCGGTAATGTGTTGGATTTGGTCGATGTAGTTTACGAATTGGTTGTAAAGTGTTGGGTTTCGTCGATGTAGTGTTGGGATCGAGCAGTGTAACGACAATTTCATCTGCCCCACTGGCACTGACCGCGTCGTCGTCGTTGTCCCGGCGCCGGCCCACGTCGTATATCTTGACGCAGGACTCCTGCATGTGCTCGAAGTCTCCGAGGTTCTCCACCAGCGACAGCTGCGTGCCGCGGCCCGACACAGACAGCGCGTAGATGTTGCGCTTCACGTCGATCGTCGCTAAGGGACAAATTCACATTTTATATCACTACATAGTAAAGAACAAAGTCGCCATCTCTGTCCCTATATCCCTATGTATGCTATCATCAGTGTATCTTTAAAACTACGCAACGGATTTTTATGCGGTTTCTTTTAATGGATACAGTTATTCAAGAGGAAGGTTTATGTATAATACATGCATAATATAGTAAAGAAACACTGATGATTTCCGTGCAAAGCCGGGGCAAAGTAAAGTGTAATCTCTCTCACTCGCTTTTTTTTATGAAATGAATAAAAAAAATGGGTTTTCCATACAAATTGTCTGATCGTGGTGAACAATTTGTATGAAAAAGCCTTTTTTTATCACTTCCTAATAAAAAAATCTGCTGATAGTTGTTCAGTATGGAATAGCCTTTTTTTTTCACTACTTCCTGATAAAAAATTCTGCTGATAGTTGTTCAGTGTCGTTGACTGAGCAGCCCCTTTCAGTTTGCGGGACGCCGTCCCTTACACCCGCACTCACCTATGCTGCTGTAGTCGTAGGGGTCCAGCGTCTTGAAGCTGGTGTCGAACTGGCTGCGTTCCTCCGAGTCCTGGTCGGAGCACAGCGCGAACATGGCTGTCCCTTACACCCGCACTCACCTATGCTGCTGTAGTCGTAGGGGTCCAGCGTCTTGAAGCTGGTGTCGAACTGGCTGCGCTCCTCCGAGTCCTGGTCGGAGCACAGCGCGAACATGGCTGTCCCTTACACCCGCACTCACCTATGCTGCTGTAGTCGTAGGGGTCCAGCGTCTTGAAGCTGGTGTCGAACTGGCTGCGCTCCTCCGAGTCCTGGTCGGAGCACAGCGCGAACATGGCTGTCCCTTACACCCGCACTCACCTATGCTGCTGTAGTCGTAGGGGTCCAGCGTCTTGAAGCTGGTGTCGAACTGGCTGCGCTCCTCCGAGTCCTGGTCGGAGCACAGCGCGAACATGGCTGTCCCTTACACCCGCACTCACCTATGCTGCTGTAGTCGTAGGGGTCCAGCGTCTTGAAGCTGGTGTCGAACTGGCTGCGCTCCTCCGAGTCCTGGTCGGAGCACAGCGCGAACATGGCTGTCCCTTACACCCGCACTCACCTATGCTGCTGTAGTCGTAGGGGTCCAGCGTCTTGAAGCTGGTGTCGAACTGGCTGCGCTCCTCCGAGTCCTGGTCGGAGCACAGCGCGAACATGGCTGTCCCTTACACCCGCACTCACCTATGCTGCTGTAGTCGTAGGGGTCCAGCGTCTTGAAGCTGGTGTCGAACTGGCTGCGCTCCTCCGAGTCCTGGTCGGAGCACAGCGCGAACATGGCTGTCCCTTACACCCGCACTCACCTATGCTGCTGTAGTCGTAGGGGTCCAGCGTCTTGAAGCTGGTGTCGAACTGACTGCGCTCCTCGGAGTCCTGGTCGGAGCACAGCGCGAACATGGCTGTCCCTTACACCCGCACTCACCTATGCTGCTGTAGTCGTAGGGGTCCAGCGTCTTGAAGCTGGTGTCGAACTGGCTGCGCTCCTCGGAGTCCTGGTCGGAGCACAGCGCGAACATGGCTGTCCCTTACACCCGCACTCACCTATGCTGCTGTAGTCGTAGGGGTCCAGCGTCTTGAAGCTGGTGTCGAACTGACTGCGCTCCTCGGAGTCCTGGTCGGAGCACAGCGCGAACATGGCTGTCCCTTACACCCGCACTCACCTATGCTGCTGTAGTCGTAGGGGTCCAGCGTCTTGAAGCTGGTGTCGAACTGGCTGCGCTCCTCCGAGTCCTGGTCGGAGCACAGCGCGAACATGGCTGTCCCTTACACCCGCACTCACCTATGCTGCTGTAGTCGTAGGGGTCCAGCGTCTTGAAGCTGGTGTCGAACTGACTGCGCTCCTCGGAGTCCTGGTCGGAGCACAGCGCGAACATGGCTGTCCCTTACACCCGCACTCACCTATGCTGCTGTAGTCGTAGGGGTCCAGCGTCTTGAAGCTGGTGTCGAACTGGCTGCGCTCCTCCGAGTCCTGGTCGGAGCACAGCGCGAACATGGCTGTCCCTTACACCCGCACTCACCTATGCTGCTGTAGTCGTAGGGGTCCAGCGTCTTGAAGCTGGTGTCGAACTGGCTGCGCTCCTCCGAGTCCTGGTCGGAGCACAGCGCGAACATGGCTGTCCCTTACACCCGCACTCACCTATGCTGCTGTAGTCGTAGGGGTCCAGCGTCTTGAAGCTGGTGTCGAACTGGCTGCGCTCCTCCGAGTCCTGGTCGGAGCACAGCGCGAACATGGCTGTCCCTTACACCCGCACTCACCTATGCTGCTGTAGTCGTAGGGGTCCAGCGTCTTGAAGCTGGTGTCGAACTGGCTGCGCTCCTCCGAGTCCTGGTCGGAGCACAGCGCGAACATGGCTGTCCCTTACACCCGCACTCACCTATGCTGCTGTAGTCGTAGGGGTCCAGCGTCTTGAAGCTGGTGTCGAACTGGCTGCGCTCCTCCGAGTCCTGGTCGGAGCACAGCGCGAACATGGCTGTCCCTTACACCCGCACTCACCTATGCTGCTGTAGTCGTAGGGGTCCAGCGTCTTGAAGCTGGTGTCGAACTGGCTGCGCTCCTCCGAGTCCTGGTCGGAGCACAGCGCGAACATGGCTGTCCCTTACACCCGCACTCACCTATGCTGCTGTAGTCGTAGGGGTCCAGCGTCTTGAAGCTGGTGTCGAACTGGCTGCGCTCCTCCGAGTCCTGGTCGGAGCACAGCGCGAACATGGCTGTCCCTTACACCCGCACTCACCTATGCTGCTGTAGTCGTAGGGGTCCAGCGTCTTGAAGCTGGTGTCGAACTGGCTGCGCTCCTCCGAGTCCTGGTCGGAGCACAGCGCGAACATGGCTGTCCCTTACACCCGCACTCACCTATGCTGCTGTAGTCGTAGGGGTCCAGCGTCTTGAAGCTGGTGTCGAACTGGCTGCGCTCCTCCGAGTCCTGGTCGGAGCACAGCGCGAACATGGCTGTCCCTTACACCCGCACTCACCTATGCTGCTGTAGTCGTAGGGGTCCAGCGTCTTGAAGCTGGTGTCGAACTGGCTGCGCTCCTCCGAGTCCTGGTCGGAGCACAGCGCGAACATGGCTGTCCCTTACACCCGCACTCACCTATGCTGCTGTAGTCGTAGGGGTCCAGCGTCTTGAAGCTGGTGTCGAACTGGCTGCGCTCCTCCGAGTCCTGGTCGGAGCACAGCGCGAACATGGCTGTCCCTTACACCCGCACTCACCTATGCTGCTGTAGTCGTAGGGGTCCAGCGTCTTGAAGCTGGTGTCGAACTGGCTGCGCTCCTCCGAGTCCTGGTCGGAGCACAGCGCGAACATGGCTGTCCCTTACACCCGCACTCACCTATGCTGCTGTAGTCGTAGGGGTCCAGCGTCTTGAAGCTGGTGTCGAACTGGCTGCGCTCCTCCGAGTCCTGGTCGGAGCACAGCGCGAACATGGCTGTCCCTTACACCCGCACTCACCTATGCTGCTGTAGTCGTAGGGGTCCAGCGTCTTGAAGCTGGTGTCGAACTGGCTGCGCTCCTCCGAGTCCTGGTCGGAGCACAGCGCGAACATGGCTGTCCCTTACACCCGCACTCACCTATGCTGCTGTAGTCGTAGGGGTCCAGCGTCTTGAAGCTGGTGTCGAACTGGCTGCGCTCCTCCGAGTCCTGGTCGGAGCACAGCGCGAACATGGCTGTCCCTTACACCCGCACTCACCTATGCTGCTGTAGTCGTAGGGGTCCAGCGTCTTGAAGCTGGTGTCGAACTGGCTGCGCTCCTCCGAGTCCTGGTCGGAGCACAGCGCGAACATGGCTGTCCCTTACACCCGAACTCACCTATGCTGCTGTAGTCGTAGGGGTCCAGCGTCTTGAAGCTGGTGTCGAACTGGCTGCGCTCCTCCGAGTCCTGGTCGGAGCACAGCGCGAACATGGCTGTCCCTTACACCCGCACTCACCTATGCTGCTGTAGTCGTAGGGGTCCAGCGTCTTGAAGCTGGTGTCGAACTGGCTGCGCTCCTCCGAGTCCTGGTCGGAGCACAGCGCGAACATGGCTGTCCCTTACACCCGCACTCACCTATGCTGCTGTAGTCGTAGGGGTCCAGCGTCTTGAAGCTGGTGTCGAACTGGCTGCGCTCCTCCGAGTCCTGGTCGGAGCACAGCGCGAACATGGCCGTCCCTTACACCCGCACTCACCTATGCTGCTGTAGTCGTAGGGGTCCAGCGTCTTGAAGCTGGTGTCGAACTGGCTGCGCTCCTCCGAGTCCTGGTCGGAGCACAGCGCGAACATGGCCGTCCCTTACACCCGCACTCACCTATGCTGCTGTAGTCGTAGGGGTCCAGCGTCTTGAAGCTGGTGTCGAACTGGCTGCGCTCCTCCGAGTCCTGGTCGGAGCACAGCGCGAACATGGCTGTCCCTTACACCCGCACTCACCTATGCTGCTGTAGTCGTAGGGGTCCAGCGTCTTGAAGCTGGTGTCGAACTGGCTGCGCTCCTCCGAGTCCTGGTCGGAGCACAGCGCGAACATGGCTGTCCCTTACACCCGCACTCACCTATGCTGCTGTAGTCGTAGGGGTCCAGCGTCTTCAAGCTGGTGTCGAACTGGCTGCGCTCCTCCGAGTCCTGGTCGGAGCACAGCGCGAACATGGCTGTCCCTTACACCCGCACTCACCTATGCTGCTGTAGTCGTAGGGGTCCAGCGTCTTGAAGCTGGTGTCGAACTGGCTGCGCTCCTCCGAGTCCTGGTCGGAGCACAGCGCGAACATGGCCGTCCCTTACACCCGCACTCACCTATGCTGCTGTAGTCGTAGGGGTCCAGCGTCTTGAAGCTGGTGTCGAACTGGCTGCGCTCCTCCGAGTCCTGGTCGGAGCACAGCGCGAACATGGCCGTCCCTTACACCCGCACTCACCTATGCTGCTGTAGTCGTAGGGGTCCAGCGTCTTGAAGCTGGTGTCGAACTGGCTGCGCTCCTCCGAGTCCTGGTCGGAGCACAGCGCGAACATGGCTGTCCCTTACACCCGCACTCACCTATGCTGCTGTAGTCGTAGGGGTCCAGCGTCTTGAAGCTGGTGTCGAACTGGCTGCGCTCCTCCGAGTCCTGGTCGGAACACAGCGCGAACATGGCTGTCCCTTACACCCGCACTCACCTATGCTGCTGTAGTCGTAGGGGTCCAGCGTCTTGAAGCTGGTGTCGAACTGGCTGCGCTCCTCCGAGTCCTGGTCGGAGCACAGCGCGAACATGGCCGTCCCTTACACCCGCACTCACCTATGCTGCTGTAGTCGTAGGGGTCCAGCGTCTTGAAGCTGGTGTCGAACTGGCTGCGCTCCTCCGAGTCCTGGTCGGAGCACAGCGCGAACATGGCTGTCCCTTACACCCGCACTCACCTATGCTGCTGTAGTCGTAGGGGTCCAGCGTCTTGAAGCTGGTGTCGAACTGGCTGCGCTCCTCCGAGTCCTGGTCGGAGCACAGCGCGAACATGGCCGTCCCTTACACCCGCACTCACCTATGCTGCTGTAGTCGTAGGGGTCCAGCGTCTTGAAGCTGGTGTCGAACTGGCTGCGCTCCTCCGAGTCCTGGTCGGAGCACAGCGCGAACATGGCTGTCCCTTACACCCGCACTCACCTATGCTGCTGTAGTCGTAGGGGTCCAGCGTCTTGAAGCTGGTGTCGAACTGGCTGCGCTCCTCCGAGTCCTGGTCGGAGCACAGCGCGAACATGGCCGTCCCTTACACCCGCACTCACCTATGCTGCTGTAGTCGTAGGGGTCCAGCGTCTTGAAGCTGGTGTCGAACTGGCTGCGCTCCTCCGAGTCCTGGTCGGAGCACAGCGCGAACATGGCCGTCCCTTACACCCGCACTCACCTATGCTGCTGTAGTCGTAGGGGTCCAGCGTCTTGAAGCTGGTGTCGAACTGGCTGCGCTCCTCCGAGTCCTGGTCGGAGCACAGCGCGAACATGGCCGTGCACGCCGGGTTGAATATAACCTGCAACACGACATCACTGTTTAGTTTTTAGGTTTAAAGATTCTTTATTGTCATTAATTATTATTATTATTCTCATTACTTCCATGCTGGTCTGGGAGCGAGAGAAAAACATAGAATGTGCCAGCTGCATTTCCTCCCGGGCATGCTGTAGAAGACAGCAAAAGGGACTCGAGGGTTACAGTGTATTGTAATTTAGGCGATGGGCTGACAACCTGTCACTACACATTAGCAATACACATTACAATCTAAAATTGCCCTCAATTTTTGTCAGACGCGGCGAAAGCGCCTTTTACGAGGCGTTGAACGCTCTGCCTGCCCCGTAAGGGATAAAGGCGTGATTTTATGTATGTATGTATGTAACTGCCTCTCAATAACAAAATACATAATTATTTAGATAATTAATAATATATGCTGAGCTAGTTTACTTTTAAATTGGTTAAAAGATTCAATGGATTTTATTTCCGAAGGTAGATTATTAAAAGTCTGTGCACCGCCGTAAGTAAACATGCCTTTGCTTTTATAATTTTTTGTTTTTATAATTGTTATTATTTTATTTTTTATTATTTACGAGAAAAAGACTGTACATTATACACACTATACAACAAAAGCATAAATAAAGAGACGCCTATAAACATGACTAGTGTTCAGTAGCAGCCCCAATGGACCAAAGTCTGTGCCAGGACACACATTGATACAACTAGTGTTCAGTAGCAGCCCCAATGGACCAAAGTCTGTGCCAGGACACACATTGATACAACTAGTGTTCAGTAGCAGCCCCAATGGACCAAAGTCTGTGCCAGGACACACATTGATACAACTAGTGTTCAGTAGCAGCCCCAATGGACCAAAGTCTGTGCCAGGACACACATTGATACAACTAGTGTTCAGTAGCAGCCCCAATGGACCAAAGTCTGTGCCAGGACACACATTGATACAACTAGTGTTCAGTAGCAGCCCCAATGGACCAAAGTCTGTGCCAGGACACACATTGATACAACTAGTGTTCAGTAGCAGCCCCAATGGACCAAAGTCTGTGCCAGGACACACATTGATACAACTAGTGTTCAGTAGCAGCCCCAATGGACCAAAGTCTGTGCCAGGACACACATTGATACAACTAGTGTTCAGTAGCAGCCCCAATGGACCAAAGTCTGTGCCAGGACACACATTGATACAACTAGTGTTCAGTAGCAGCCCCAATGGACCAAAGTCTGTGCCAGGACACACATTGATACAACTAGTGTTCAGTAGCAGCCCCAATGGACCAAAGTCTGTGCCAGGACACACATTGATACAACTAGTGTTCAGTAGCAGCCCCAATGGACCAAAGTCTGTGCCAGGACACACATTGATATAACTAGTGTTCAGTAGCAGCCCCAATGGACCAAAGTCTGTGCCAGGACACACATTGATATAACTAGTGTTCAGTAGCAGCCCCAATGGACCAAAGTCTGTGCCAGGACACACATTGATATAACTAGTGTTCAGTAGCAGCCCCAATGGACCAAAGTCTGTGCCAGGACACACATTGATATAACTAGTGTTCAGTAGCAGCCCCGATGGACCAAAGTCTGTGCCAGGACACACATTGATATAACTAGTGTTCAGTAGCAGCCCCGATGGACCAAAGTCTGTGCCAGGACACACATTGATATAACTAGTGTTCAGTAGCAGCCCCAATGGACCAAAGTCTGTGCCAGGACACACATTGATATAACTAGTGTTCAGTAGCAGCCCCGATGGACCAAAGTCTGTGCCAGGACACACATTGATATAACTAGTGTTCAGTAGCAGCCCCAATGGACCAAAGTCTGTGCCAGGACACACATTGATATAACTAGTGTTCAGTAGCAGCCCCAATGGACCAAAGTCTGTGCCAGGACACACATTGATACAACTAGTGTTCAGTAGCAGCCCCAATGGACCAAAGTCTGTGCCAGGACACACATTGATACAACTAGTGTTCAGTAGCAGCCCCAATGGACCAAAGTCTGTGCCAGGACACACATTGATACAACTAGTGTTCAGTAGCAGCCCCAATGGACCAAAGTCTGTGCCAGGACACACATTGATACAACTAGTGTTCAGTAGCAGCCCCAATGGACCAAAGTCTGTGCCAGGACACACATTGATACAACTAGTGTTCAGTAGCAGCCCCAATGGACCAAAGTCTGTGCCAGGACACACATTGATACAACTAGTGTTCAGTAGCAGCCCCAATGGACCAAAGTCTGTGCTAGGACACACATTGATATAACTAGTGTTCAGTAGCAGCCCCAATGGACCAAAGTCTGTGCCAGGACACACATGGATATAACTAGTGTTCAGTAGCAGCCCCAATGGACCAAAGTCTGTGCCAGGACACACATTGATATACCTAGTGTTCAGTAGCAGCCCCAATGGACCAAAGTCTGTGCCAGGACACACATTGATACAACTAGTGTTCAGTAGCAGCCCCGACGGACCAAAGTCTGTGCCAGGACACACATTGATATAACTAGTGTTCAGTAGCAGCCCCAATGGACCAAAGTCTGTGCCAGGACACACATTGATATAACTAGTGTTCAGTAGCAGCCCCGATGGACCAAAGTCTGTGCCAGGACACACATTGATATAACTAGTGTTCAGTAGCAGCCCCGACGGACCAAAGTCTGTGCCAGGACACACATTGATATAACTAGTGTTCAGTAGCAGCCCCAATGGACCAAAGTCTGTGCCAGGACACACATTGATATAACTAGTGTTCAGTAGCAGCCCCGATGGACCAAAGTCTGTGCCAGGACACACATTGATATAACTAGTGTTCAGTAGCAGCCCCGACGGACCAAAGTCTGTGCCAGGACACACATTGATATAACTAGTGTTCAGTAGCAGCCCCAATGGACCAAAGTCTGTGCCAGGACACACATTGATATAACTAGTGTTCAGTAGCAGCCCCGACGGACCAAAGTCTGTGCCAGGACACACATTGATATAACTAGTGTTCAGTAGCAGCCCCGACGGACCAAAGTCTGTGCCAGGACACACATTGATACAACTAGTGTTCAGTAGCAGCCCCGATGGACCAAAGTCTGTGCCAGGACACACATTGATATAACTAGTGTTCAGTAGCAGCCCCGACGGACCAAAGTCTGTGCCAGGACACACATTGATATAACTAGTGTTCAGTAGCAGCCCCAATGGACCAAAGTCTGTGCCAGGACACACATTGATATAACTAGTGTTCAGTAGCAGCCCCGATGGACCAAAGTCTGTGCCAGGACACACATTGATATAACTAGTGTTCAGTAGCAGCCCCGACGGACCAAAGTCTGTGCCAGGACACACATTGATATAACTAGTGTTCAGTAGCAGCCCCAATGGACCAAAGTCTGTGCCAGGACACACATTGATATAACTAGTGTTCAGTAGCAGCCCCGATGGACCAAAGTCTGTGCCAGGACACACATTGATATAACTAGTGTTCAGTAGCAGCCCCGACGGACCAAAGTCTGTGCCAGGACACACATTGATATAACTAGTGTTCAGTAGCAGCCCCAATGGACCAAAGTCTGTGCCAGGACACACATTGATACATCTCATATAATATTGACTCATTTGAGCACGGTGTCATCTAGATTATCGGTTGTACAGTTGCTTTTAAATAAGTGGATAGTAATATTAATTCTTCCATGCTGGACTGGGAGCGAAAGAAAAACTTAGAATGTTTCAGCTGCATTTCCTCCCGGGCATGCTCTAAAAATCAGCTAAGGGATCCGAGGGTTTCTGTATATTGTAATTTAGGCGATGGGCTGACAACCTGTCACTACAGCAATATACTTACAAGTCTATCATAAATAACCCTCAAAACTTTGTCAGACGTGGCGGAATGACCTTTCGTTTAGGTCGTATACGCTCTGCCTACCCCATCAGGGATAAGGGCGTGATTATATGTATGTATGTATGTAATATTAATTTCACACAATTCTTTTTATAAAAAATGCTGGCGGTAATTACGTAATCCTAATAACTACTAAGTTTTATTTTCTTGTGTTTTTATTTTGTTTCTTGTTTTGTTTTTTTTTATTTATTGTTTCTACTTTTGTTTTACCCTTCTTTTTAAAGAAGTTAATACTCTATTATACGGGCCTTAACCAAGTATGGCAGAAGGTGCCAAAGCCACGCGCTAAGACTAGACAGGTGTACCTCTGACTTGTCGAGGGTGGGCACAGTGCGCAGCAGGTGGAAGGTGCGCAGGTCAGGTAGCCGCCCGGTGAGACACGCGCTAAGGGTAGACAGGTGTACCTCTGACTTGTCGAGGGTGGGCACAGTGCGCAGCAGGTGGAAGGTGCGCAGGTCAGGTAGCCGCCCGGTGAGACACGCGCTAAGGGTAGACTGGTGTACCTCTGACTTGTCGAGGGTGGGCACAGTGCGCAGCAGGTGGAAGGTGCGCAGGTCAGGTAGCCGCCCGGTGAGACACGCGCTAAGGGTAGACTGGTGTACCTCTGACTTGTCGAGGGTGGGCACAGTGCGCAGCAGGTGGAAGGTGCGCAGGTCAGGTAGCCGCCCGGTGAGACACGCGCTAAGGGTAGACTGGTGTACCTCTGACTTGTCGAGGGTGGGCACGGTGCGCAGCAGGTGGAAGGTGCGCAGGTCAGGTAGCCGCCCGGTGAGACACGCGCTAAGGGTAGACTGGTGTACCTCTGACTTGTCGAGGGTGGGCACAGTGCGCAGCAGGTGGAAGGTGCGCAGGTCAGGTAGCCGCCCGGTGAGACACGCGCTAAGGGTAGACTGGTGTACCTCTGACTTGTCGAGGGTGGGCACGGTGCGCAGCAGGTGGAAGGTGCGCAGGTCAGGTAGCCGCCCGGTGAGACACGCGCTAAGGGTAGACTGGTGTACCTCTGACTTGTCGAGGGTGGGCACAGTGCGCAGCAGGTGGAAGGTGCGCAGGTCAGGTAGCCGCCCGGTGAGACACGCGCTAAGGGTAGACTGGTGTACCTCTGACTTGTCGAGGGTGGGCACAGTGCGCAGCAGGTGGAAGGTGCGCAGGTCAGGTAGCCGCCCGGTGAGACACGCGCTAAGGGTAGACTGGTGTACCTCTGACTTGTCGAGGGTGGGCACAGTGCGCAGCAGGTGGAAGGTGCGCAGGTCAGGTAGCCGCCCGGTGAGACACGCGCTAAGGGTAGACTGGTGTACCTCTGACTTGTCGAGGGTGGGCACAGTGCGCAGCAGGTGGAAGGTGCGCAGGTCAGGTAGCCGCCCGGTGAGACACGCGCTAAGGCTAGACAGGTGTACCTCTGACTTGTCGAGGGTGGGCACAGTGCGCAGCAGGTGGAAGGTGCGCAGGTCAGGTAGCCGCCCGGTGAGACACGCGCTAAGGCTAGACAGGTGTACCTCTGACTTGTCGAGGGTGGGCACAGTGCGCAGCAGGTGGAAGGTGCGCAGGTCAGGTAGCCGCCCGGTGAGACACGCGCTAAGGCTAGACAGGTGTACCTCTGACTTGTCGAGGGTGGGCACAGTGCGCAGCAGGTGGAAGGTGCGCAGGTCCCACACCTCTGTGTTGGAGATGAGCTCGAGCCCGTTGGGATGGAACACGCCGCTGTGCGTCTGGTTCAACTTGTCGAACTTGTGGATCTCCTTGCCCGTGTTGACGTCCCACAGCACGCCGTCTGCGGACAAACGTGTTTTGTTAGATAGGTCGAAATACGAAAAAAGATATTGACTGCCCATAGTAAATACGCATAGAAATATGCCTACATATTTAAATATCCCTCAAAACTTTGTCAGATGTGGCGGAACGATCTTTGTTAATGGGGTAGGCAGAGCGTAAACTGCTCTGCCTACCCCATTAGGGATAAAGGCGTGATTATATGTATGTATGTATGTAAATGCGCTATCAGCTGATGGAAGGTGAAAATTATTATATTTTTCGTTTCTGAAACTATGTTAAGTTATGTTTAAAGAATTTCTTCCATGCTGAATGGGAGCTAGAGAAAAACATAGAATGCGCCAGCTGCATTTCCTCCCGGGCATGCTGTAAAAATCAGCTACGGGGTTCGAGGGCTTCAGTGTATTGCAATTTAGGCGATGGGCTGACAACCTGTCACTATAGCGATACAGATTTCAGTTTAAAATAGCCCTCAAAACTTGTGAGACGTGACGGAACGACCTTCTCTTTGGTCGTTTACGCTCTGCCTACCCCATTCGGGATAGCGGCGTAATTATATGTATGTATGTTTAAAGAAACTTTAAAAGACCTAATTACTAGTCACTTACATGAGAACAAGACTATAACTTAAAATTAACATAATCTTTCGTATTCTGCAGGTAAAAGTCAATCCCAATAAAAAACGTATATAGTAGTTAGTATAACTAGGTAGTAGTTTTCTTCGCTTAGTCACTAAAACATTACACCATCAATGACTTCTCCATAACATTAATGTTTGAACGTTACTTAATTTAATTTTAACTAGTTACCCCTGCCCCGGCTTCGCACGGAAATCATCAGTGTTTCTCTACTATATTATGCATGTATTATACATATAAACCTTCCTCTTGAATCACTCTATCCATTAAAAGAAACCGCATCAAAATCCGTTGCGTAGTTTTAAAGATCTAAGCATACATAGGAATATAGGGACAGAGAAAGCGACTTTGTTTTATACTATGTAGTGATATAAGCAAGTCTTTTCTTTAAAATAGTAAAGGATTCTATATTTCTAATATTTGAGGGTAAGCTATTATAAAGTTGTGCTCCAGGCGTTAGCATTTGCTTGCCGTAGTTTGTTCGAGACCTCGGCAGAACAAGTAGCCTGGCGCGTCTGACAAAGTTTTGAGGGTTATTTAAGATATATTTGTAGGTATATTACTGTAGTGACAGGTTGTCAGCCCATTGCCTAAATTGCAAAATACTGAAAACGTCGGATCCCTTAGCTGGTTCTTATAGCATGCTCGGCAGGAAATGCAGCTGGCACATTCTATGTTTTTCTTTTGCTCCCAGTCCAGCATGGAAGAAGGATTATTCGGTGTATGATAGGACATAGTGTATAACGGGTGTAAGGGACAGCGTCCCGCAAACTGATAGGGATTAACTATATATTTATTTAAACGATTTATTACTACAGTCAACGAAACTGAACTACTATGACCAGGAATATCTTCCAGGAGATGAAAATAAAAATTTAACTTCCCTTACAAAACGGTCACATCAATCAGAGAATTTGTATAGAAAACGATTTTTTTTTACTTCCTGAAAGAAATTCCTGCTGATGGTTGTTCAGTTCCGTTGACTGAGCAACCCCTAACAGTTTGAAGAACGCTGTTCCTTACACTCCATATGAAATCTCAGGATCGCTACGCTCGCTATAAAAGTAGCTTCGATTAATTTATATCACTACGCTCGCGATATCAGTTAATATTCCTAGATCAATAACGTGGAATCTACTGCTCACTATGCTCACGTTTTAGGTTAATATACATCGATTGACAATGACAATACTCGCTCACTCCACTCACGATGTGAATTACTATTCCTAAATGAATAACGTGAAATTTCCTGCTCGCTACGCTCGCTATGTAAAATACTCTGCTTTGGTAATTTAAATAATATTATACACATCACGACAGAGAGCCCGATGGTGCAGTGGGTAGGGCCGCTCCGTTTTCTTCCGGTGGATTCAGCCTGCATTGTCCTAACCAAACTGGGTAAAATCTTACAAAGTGATAAATTGACATATATAAACTTTGTGTTCCCCTCCTGGTAATCGAACCCAGGACCTCCGTATCGTAAGCCCATGGCTCTAACCACGGAGGCAGCTCAGCACTCACCAGAGAGCACCAGCTCGTCTGTGGGGTTGAAGGTGGCCCGGTTCTTGGCGTACTGGTTGCTGAGCGCCGGGCTGAGCGTCAGCAGGGCGCGGCCGGTGCGCGTGTCGAAGACAGTGGCTGTCTCCCCCTTGGTGCCGATGATGCGTTCGTCAGATAGCTTGGAGAATTCCACGTACTCCTCGTTGTCTAGTTGGAAGCTGGAGAGACGAGAGAATGTTCTTATTGAAGCTTTTATTGCATGCAATTACAAACGGGGAGTTAGGGACAGGATCCCGCAAACTGATATATATCAATTTGCAGTGTCCTCGACAGGGCGTCATATGTGATACTATCTGTAATATTAGATCTGAAGACACCATGTGACAGCAAATAAATGAATTATGAATTATGTATTTCTTCCATGCTGGACTGGGAGAGAAAGAAAAACATAGAATGTTCCAGCTGCCCTTCCTCCCGGGCATGCTGTTGAAGTCAGCAAAAGGGACTCGAGGGTTACAGTGTAGGTATTGTAATTTAGGCGATGGGCTGACAACCTGTCACTAAAGCAATACATATTACAATCTAAAATTGCCCTCAATTTTTGTCAGACGTGGCGAAAGCGCCTTTTAAGAGGTGTTAAACGCTCTGCCTACTCCGTAAGGGATAAAGGCGTGATTTTATGTATGTATGTATGTACAGACTGATAGGGGTTGCACAGTCAATGAAAGTGAACAACGATCACCAGGATTAATTTTCAGGAAGTAAGAAAAAAATATTGGTTTTCCAGTTTTCAAATTCAATACATACATACATACATATCGTCACGCCTCTTTCCCGGAGGGGTAGGCAGAGATTACATCCTTCCATTTGCTACGATCCTTGCAAACTTCTTTCGCTTCATCTACATTCATCAATCTTTTCATGCACGCTCGTCGGTTTAGGGTACTCCTGACCTGACCTTTCCCTAGAACGTCCCCGATTTGATCGCGGTACGTTCGTCGAGGTCTTCCCCTTCCAACATTCCCACTCACACTCGCCATGTATATCTGTTTGGTTAATCTCTTTTCATCCATCCTCTCAACATGACAAATTCAATAATTTCAGTAAAATTTTTATTACATCTCCTTTTTTGACTTTGTTGACTGAGCAACGCCTATCAGTTTGCGGGACGTAACATATAATAATAGATTTTCAGTGATAGCGGCTTATCTCCCAGAGATCGACCAACAGCGCAGGACTAGATTTTAGTGCTCAAGTGATTGCGCTACACACAGGCACAATTCCTTCAAGCTCTTATTCTGATGGGACAGATTGACTGACACGACCAGAGAGAAATCAGACACAGGACCAACTCTTTACATGCCCATCCGACAGCATGGATCATCTTACATTCTGGTGATCAGCCTGCCTAACCAAACAAGTTACAACAACACAAAGTCAATGTCCCCCTGTGGGATTCGAACCTGGGACCTTTGGGTCGAGGACCCATGGCTCAGACCGCTAGACCGACCACACACACACTTAAATACACCTACACTCACATACACACACACACTCCCATACACACACTCACACACACTCTCTTACACACACACACTCTCTTACACACATACACTCTCTCACACACATACACTCTCTCTCTCTCTCACACACACACACACGCGCGCACACACACACACACACGCACACACACACACACACACACACACACACACACACACACACACACACACACACACACACACACACACACACACACACACACACACACAGTAGTAGTAGACTCACAGTTGCTCGAAGTCCTTCATCGCCCAGAGCGCGGAGAGCGGCCGCCACGTGGTGGTCGCGGACGCCAGCAGCAGCATCCCGTCCCTGCTCGCCTACACACACACACACACACACACACACACACACACACACACACACACAGTAGTAGTAGACTCACAGTTGCTCGAAGTCCTTCATCGCCCAGAGCGCGGAGAGCGGCCGCCACGTGGTGGTCGCGGACGCCAGCAGCAGCATCCCGTCCCTGCTCGCCTACACACACACACACACACACACACACACACACACACACACACACACACACACACACAGTAGTAGTAGACTCACAGTTGCTCGAAGTCCTTCATCGCCCAGAGCGCGGAGAGCGGCCGCCACGTGGTGGTCGCGGACGCCAGCAGCAGCAGCCCGTCCCTGCTCGCCTACACACACACACACACACACACACACACACAGTAGTAGTAGACTCACAGTTGCTCGAAGTCCTTCATCGCCCAGAGCGCGGAGAGCGGCCGCCACGTGGTGGTCGCGGACGCCAGCAGCAGCAGCCCGTCCCTGCTCGCCTATACAAAGTCAAAGTCATTTATTTCAAAAGAGTAAGAACACTTTTGGAAAGTCACAATAATAGACTCGCTATTACAATAGTATATTTTACGACAAGTGCACAAAACAAGTCATTTTCGACCAAGATTTTTAGCTGCCCGAGCCCCACTTTGATATGAAGTCGAGTACAAAAATTGATTTGTGAACGAAGTTATAAACTCTGCTTTTCACTTCGATTGCGAGGAAAATTATTAGAAATAAATTATGATTTTCGTGCTTCGGAGGGCACGTTAAGCCGTCGGTCCCGGTCGCTGTCTTTGATAGTGGTCGTTACTCAAACCATGTCAGAGGCCTGATAGTTGTGCTACTAGGCGGTTTAAAAAAACTCTGACCCCAGGGTTCATCGGGTCGATAGACTCGATACCCACTCGACAGAAGAAGAAGAAATAAAATAAACAATTTATTCCCACCGTTTAACTTTTGAAATCATTCGACGTAAAATATAACCCGGCACAAAATAGCGCTCTCCGAGCATGAGAAGTGAAAGGAATTTATATTACATATATACATACATACATAAAATCACGCCTTTATCCCTTACGGGGTAGGCAGAGCGATAAACGCCTCGTAAAAGGCGCTTTCGCCACGTCTGACAAAAATTTAGGGCAATTTTAGATTGAAAAGTGTATGCTATAGTGACAGGTTGTCAGCCCATCGCCTAAATTACAATACACTGTAGCCCTCGAGTCCCTTTTGCTGACTTCTACAGCATGCCCGGGAGGAAGGGCAGCTGGAACATGCTATGTTTTTCTATCTCTCCCAGTCCAGCATGGAAGGTATATTTATATTTGTGTCACAAAATAAAATAAAAATATATCACAATTAAGAACATAAGAAACTCGTTTCGAACTTCGTTTTGTTTTACTCTTACTTTTGTTCAAAATAGGGTTTGTGACCGCAATGTGTGCCAATTTCTTAGGCTTCACTGAAATATCAGAGCTCCATACATCTTTGTTATTAGTAGTCATCAACTTATAATAGGCTTTCTGACATAATGTGTTTTTAAAAGAATCTTTGAATAGATTTTCTGACAAATTTCATATACGTACATATAATCACGCCTTTATCCCTAATGGGGTAGGCAGAGCGTAAACTACCTGAACAAAGGTCGTTCCGCCACGTCTGACAAAGTTTTGAGGGTTATTTAAGATAAATTTTAAGGTATATTGCTGTAGTGACAGGTTGTCTAAATTACAACATACTGAAACCCGCGGATCTCTTAGCTGATTATCACAGTATGCCCGGGAGGATATGCAGCTGGCACATTCTATGTTTTTCTCTGTCTCCCAGTCCAGCATGGAAGTAACAAAAATAATCCTTACGAATTATTAAATACAAAAGTACTAGTTTATCTGTCTGTTCTTCTTTGACGCTTAAACAACTGAACGGATATCGATGAAATTAGGCATAATGATAGTTGATAACTTAGAGACATAGGTTGACTTTTTACCGCAGAAAAACTCTTCGTTCCCACGGGAAAAATCATTTACCCGTGGATAAAAAAAAAATCATGCTGGCCTGGGAGCGAGAGAAAAACATAGAATGTGCCAGCTGCATATCCTCCCGGGCATGCTGTAAAAACCAGCTAAGGGATCCGAGGGTTTCAGTGTATTGTGATTTAGGCGATAGGCTGACAACCTGTCACTACAGATATACGAGGGGCGGCTGATATAAAATCTACTTTGTTAAAGAAAGTTTTGAAAATCGAACTGGCCATTGCAAAATCATATTCTATATTTATTCCTTTTTCAAAATTATGACGCTTATTTTTTTTCGCTTGCTTTTGTTTTTTTGGCGCGGCTTTGATTTCACCATGTCGAAAGAAAATTGCAAAATGATGAAATTTGAGCATCGAGCAGTGATTAAATTCCTAAGTAAAGAAGGAAATACGCCTACGCAGATCAGAGAGCGCATGTTAAAGGTGTTTGGTGATTCAAGTCCTTCTGAATTCGTCATAAAGTTTTGGTCGAAGCAATTTAAACATGGCCATGAGAGCCTGGAAGACGACACACGTAGTGGAAGGCCAATTTCTGCTGTTACCGCAGATAATGTTGAAAAGGTGAAGAACCTGATTCTTGCAGATCGGCGAATCAAGCAGTGGGAGATAGCCAGAGATGTGGGCATTAGCAAGGAACGAGTTCATGAAATTATTCACGAACATTTGGGCATGTCCAAGGTGAGCGCGCGTTGGGTCCCTAGAATGTTGATCCCCTTTGACAAACAAAGGCGAGTAGAATGTTGTCAGGCATTTCTAGACCTGGTCAAAGGTAAAGAAGAAGAGACTATCTCTCGAATTGTGACCTGTGATGAAACTTGGATTCGCCAGTGGGATCCGGAAAGCAAACAAGAGTCAATGCAATGGAAATTTAAAGGAGAAAAGCCGCCAAGGAAGTTCAAGGTTCGGCCGTCAGCTGAAAAACTAATGGCCACCGTATTTTGGGATGTCGAAGGGATTTTGATGATAGATTATTTGCCTAAAAATACAACAATGAATGCTGAATATTATGCAAACTTGCTTGACCAGCTTCGTGAACAAATCCAAGAAAAGCGGAGAGGCAAACTCAGCAAAGGTGTTCTGATTTTACAAGACAATGCTCCTGTACACACAGCCTTAACGGCGAGGTCAGCCCTGAGCAAAAACGGCTTCACAGAAATTAACCATCCACCTTATAGTCCAGATCTGGCTCCCTGTGACTATTTCTTATTCAAAGATTTAAAGAAAAAATTGAGGGGTCGCAGATTTTCGACAGACGAAGAAATGAAAGAGGCTGTGACTGACCATTTTGACGAGCAAAATAAAAATAACTATTATAACGGCATGATGTCACTTATTTACAAATGTCATAAGTGTATTTCACTTGCAGGAGACTATATAGAAAAATAAAAAATAAACTAGCCATCAAAGTCTTTTCTTTCATAGTTAGGTAGATTACTTATCAGCCACCCCTCGTACCTACAATATCTTAAAATAACCCTCAAAACGTTGTCAGACGTGGCGGAACGACCTTAGTTTAGGTCGTTTACGCTCTGCCTACCGCATTAGGGATAAAGGCGTGATTATATGTATATGTATGTATGTATGTATTTCTCTAACATACATAGATACATAAAATCACGCCTTTATCCCTTACAGGGTAGGCAGAGCGTTAAACGCCTCGTTAAAGGCGCTTTCGCCACGTCTGACAAAAATTGAGGGCAATTTTAGATTGAAATGTGTTTTGCTATAGTGACAGATTGTCAGCCAATCGCCTAAATTACAATATACTGTAACCCCCACGTCCCTTTTGCTGACTTCTACAGCATGCCCGGGAGGAAGGGCAGCTGGAACCTTCTATGTTTTTCTATCTCTCCCAGTCCAGCAAGAAAGAAATTTAGAAATTTATTTCCCTAAAAAAAACATATAATATCACTTACAAGAGAAATGAATACAATTATAGTATTATTTTGTTTTCATTACATCGTAGAAACAAACCATGCTGAAAAATAGCTTATTCTAAGAATTCTAAGATTTTGTTAAACTAGCGACCCGCCCCGGCTTCGCACGGAAAATATCAGTGTTTCTCTACTATATTATGCATATATTATACATATTAACCTTCCTCTTGAATCACTCTATCCATTAAAAGAAACCGCATCAAAATCCTTTGCGTAGTTTTAAAGATTTATGCATACATAGGGATGTAGGGACAGAGAAAGCGACTTTGTTTTTTACTATTTAGTGATTTTTGTTAAACAAGCTCAAACTAAGTACCTATGATAAAGTTACAATTAAAATTATCTAAATAAGTAAATAGGTTGGAATTTAATTTTTACTTTACCTGGGTTGGAATTTTTCCAACAATTTAAGTTTTTAGTTTAGACTTAAATATATCGAACGAACTAGCATTTTTAACTTCCCAGGGTAAGTTATTAAATAACCGACCCTTGTTTAGGTCGTTTACGCTCTGCCTACCCCATTAGGGATAGAGGCGTGATTATATGTATGATATAGCATTTCCTTGAGAGGCCAGTTGGCCGAGTGATGACGGATGGGAAAAGGGTAATTACCCGCCTGGTCGGGTGTTGTGACCACGTGACCAGGGGACCGGAGTCCGACTGTTTTTTATTTTTTAAATGGACCTGTTGGCACCATACTACAAAGTATATAATGCGTCACCGGACTAAAGGCGGGGAGTTGCTACACGCAATCTACACCCTTAAATGCAAATGGCAACTGCCTAAGGACGCCCACTAGGGCTCGAACCTCGGCTTTTGGCGTTGCCTTAGGAATCCCTTATCGGAGAGAATCTACCCGGTACGTGCCGGTAAACCGCAAAGTGGGGAGCAAAGGAGGGACCTCCGACTGGATTAGTTCGGAAGTTGTATATATGCAGATCGCCGAGCAAACTTCGATACCGCGTTTCAGGACTGATGTATCTTGATGTGGCGCCATCTATGTGCGCTACAAAACAAAATGCTATATACATACATATAGTCACGCCTTCATCCCTTACGGGGTAGGCAGAGCGTTAAACGCCTCGTAAAAGGCGCTTCCGCCACGGCTGACAAAAATTAAGGGCAATTTTAGTTTGTAATTTGTATTGCTAGTGACAGGTTGTCAGCCCATCGCCTAAATTACAATACACTGTAACCCCCGCGTCCCTTTTGCTGACTTCAACAGCATGCCCGGGAGGAAGGGCAGCTGGAACATTCTATGTTTTTCTATCTCTCCCAGTCCAGCATGGAAGTTTTATTGATATTCTAAGATGATATCTTGTACAAAATTATGAATATTGAGGTGAGAGAAATAAACATTATTATTATTATTATTTAGGACCTCCGGAAAAACATAGAATGTTCCAGCTGCCCTTCCTCCCGGGCATGCTGTTGAAGTCAGCAAAAGGGACTCGAGGGTTACAGTGTATTGTAATTTAGGCGATGGGCTGACAACCTGTCACTATAGCAATACATATTACAATCTAAAATTGCTCTCAATTTTTGTCAGACGTGGCGAAAGCGCCTTTTACGAGGCGTTAAACGCTCTGCCTACCCCGTAAGGGATATAGGCGTGATTATATGTATGTATGAGAAATAAACATTATTATTATTATTTAGGACCTCCGGATCGGGAGTCCACGGCACTACCCACTAGACCACGGAGGCAGTACTCGCGCCCTGAACAGCGTATTGCCGTAGCAAACACAACTGCATTTATGAAACCATACGGACGGGGTGATGAGCTCCATGGCGGGAGCTATTGACAGTGCGAGATGATGTTTGACTCTGATTTATTAGTTAAAATGCATGATGTTTTATATTAAAGTTATGTAATACACACAGTGACACAAATATGTTAGTATTCTATGCGTGTGAGTAACAAGCTCAGTATGTCACGCAGTATTGGTAAAGCAGATATTACACTACTTGCTAATTAGCATTTGATTTGATATACATTGCTGCTTAGCCTATATGGTTAATTTCAAGTCAACGTAGACTAGGAAGCAATGTATATAAAATCGGATGCTAATTAGCACGTAGTGTAATAGCCGCTTAATAATTATGTAGTAAGCAAATTCATAACCTGCGCGACTCGCTGACATAGATTACTTATACGCCGGCGGCGGGCGCATGCTGACGAATGAAGATGTTTGTGTTAGCCTAAACAAGCCCTGTGACTTTACCTGCATGTGGTATATGTAGGACTCGTGGAGCTGGTAGGAGTTCTCCTCGGCGCCGGAGAACAGGTTGAATATCCGGATGTCCCCCGCCGAGGTCGCCGCTAGCAGCTGCTGCTGGGTAGGCTGTGAGGACAGAGGACATAAAAAAACACCGGCCAAGTGTGAGTTTCTTCCATGCTGGACTGGAAGCGAAAGAAAAATATAGAATGTGCCAGCTGCATTTCCTCCCGAGCATGCTGTAAAAACCAGCTAAGGGATCCGAGGGTTCTAGTATATTGCAATTTAGGCGATGGGCTGACAACCTGTCACTACAGCAATATACCTACAAATATATCTTAAATCACCCTCAAAACTTTGTCAGACGTGGCGGAACGACCTTGGTTTAGGTCGTTTACGCTCTGCCTACCCCATTAGGGATATAGGCGTGATTATATGTATGTATGTATGCAAGTGTGAGTCTGACCATACAATACAATACAAGATACTTTATTGCACAAAGAAACACATACAGCAGAAAAGTAAGGAACAAAACAGTACAATATAGGCGGCCTTATTGCTAAAGCAGCAATTTCTACCAGGGTAGTAGGATATTACATAGCAGATAGCGGGATAGTGCATACTAAGTTCATCATAATACTTAAACAATATAAATACTACTAAATAAATAAAACTTACTTACATGCTGGCCTGGGAGCGAGAGAAAAACATAGAATGTGCCAGCTGCATTTCCTCCCGGGCATGCTGTAAAAACCTGCTAAGGGATCCGAGGGTTTCTGTATATTACAATTTAGGCGACAGGCTGACAACCTGTCACTGCAGCAATGTACCTACAAATCTATCTTAAACAACCCTCAAGGCTCTGTCAGACGTGGCGGAACGGCCTTTGTTTAGGTCGTGTGCGCTCTGCCTTCCCCATTAGGGATAAGGGCGTGATTATATGTATGTATGTAAATAAATAAAATAAACTAATATATATTTATAATAAACTAATACATATTATGCTAATGGGAGATAGGATAAATAACTAATTATTATTCTCTAAGAAGAACTTTCTTAAAAAAAGAAAACCAAACAAGACCAGCAAAAAAAATACACGTTTTTTGTATGGGAAAACTGATTATATCCTCATCATCTCCCTAGCCCTATCCCGTATGACACGGGTCGGCTATCTAATCTAGGTGATTGAACGAGGGTACTGGTTTTTACACAGAGCGACTGCCATCTGACCTCCGCAACCCAGAAGGGAAACCAGACCCAATCCTAGATTAGGTCAGAGTTTTCAAGCCGCCAATGCTTAGCACTGGCCTCTGATATGGCTTCACGACTAATATCCACGGTGTTAAACCATATTAACCGGGACCAACTTAACGTGCCTTCCGAAGCACGGACAAAACGCTTGTTTTTCCTATTTATTGTAGGGTACAGCAATTATTATTATATTAAATACAACAAAAAGGTTGCCTGGCAGAAATTGCTACCCTAGCAATAAGGCCGCCTAATTGTACTCTGTTTGTTTTGTAATGTTTGTTCCTGTACAATGTGTTGTTTATGTGCAATAAAGAATATTTGTATTGTATTGTAATTCACTTCGATGGAACATTTAACAACTCATATTATGTCTGTTCTTTAATAATGATGTCAATAGCAGGATTTTACATACATACATACATACATAAAATCACGCCTTTATCCCTTACGGGGTAGGCAGAGCGTTAAACGCCTCGTAAAAGGCGCTTTCGCCACGTCTGACAAAAATTGAGGGCAATTTTAGATTGAAATGAGTATAGCTATAGTGACAGGTTGTCAGCCCATCGCCTAAATTACATTACACTGAACCCTCGAGTCCCTTTTGCTGACTTCTACAGCATGCCCAGGAGGAAGGGCAGCCGGAACATTCTACGTTTTTCTATCTCTCCCAGTCCAGCATGGAAGTAAATAAATATAAAAAAAAAGAAATAGAATCAAAATGGTTGATCAAACGTAAACTTACAAAATAATTTTAAATTGTAAAAAAAAAGTTTATATTTAGTCGTTTTTCGCTTTTAATCAACTGGTGTCTAGACTGAAATATGATTCTAACTACGTTCTATAAGTCCTATAGTAATGCCTCCGTGGTCTAGTGGCTAGTGCTATGGACACCTGATCCGGAGGTCCTGGGTTCGATTCCCAGGGGGGAATCACAAAGTTGATATTTTGAGAATTTATCACTTTGATAATTTTTTGCCCAGTTTAGTTACTGATTGTCCGAAAAAGCAAAAGATTTCGTGCTTCGGAGGGCACGTTAAGCCGTCGGTCCCGTTCGCTGTCTTTGATAGTGGTCGTTACTCAAAACCATGTCAGAGGCTTGATAGTTGTGCTACTAGGCGGTTTGAAAACTCTGACACCAGGGTTCATCGGGTCGATAGACTCGATACCCACTCGACAGAAGAAGATAAGTTCTATAAGTCGTTCTAGTTCAACTTTTTTTTTCCTGTACCCTAAGGTTGCCTGAAAGAAATAGCTGCTTAGCAATAAAGTCGCCTATTTGTACCACTATTTGTTTGATTTAATTTTATTTTCTCTTGTGTCTTTTCTGTGCAATAAAGTATATTCTTATCTTATCGTATAGCAATACAAACATTTTTTTTTACTATCAATTTGATTTTCACAGTTTGTAATTTAACGTAACATGCTTTTCTCCCGGTGCTTAATTAGTTTGTGTGTGTGTTTTTATTATTCTGTTACTATTGGTGAAAACCTGTTATTGGCTTTCTGTCTTGTATTAATTTTAAGTACTCTTATATTAATACATACATACATACATAAATCACGCCTTTATCCCTTACGGGGTATTCAGAGCGTTTAACGCCTCGTAAAAGCCGCTTTCACCACGTCTGACAAAAATTGAGGGCAATTTTAGAATGTAATATGTATTGCTTTAGTGACAGGTTGTCAGCCCATCGCCTAACTTACAACACACTGTAACCCTCGAGTCCCTTTTGCTGACTTCAACAGCATGCCCGGGAGGAAGGGCAGCTGGAACATTCTATGTTTTTCTATCTCTCCCAGTCCAGCATGGAAGAATTTATATACTTATATTAATAGCTGTTGGTTTTCCTGGATATACAAAATAAAATAAACAGAATGAAACTCACGTGGAATATCGTGTGTGTGAAGTAAGCGTCGTCATCCTGCAGCCGGAGGGTTCTGGCCGGCGCGAAGTAGCTGTGCACCTGACGACATATAGGTGCACTCTTAATTATAAAGCAAAGAGAAGCAAAGAGCCCCAATTGTCCCCAGTAGTCCCCTCTAGCCCTGTCCCCCGGGGTGACAGCTGGGAATTGTCTTCCCAGTAGTCCCCTCTAGCCCTGTCCCCCGGGGTGACAGCTGGAAATTGTCTTCCCAGTAGTCCCCTCTAGCCCTGTCCCCCGGGGTGACAGCTGGGAATTGTCTTCCCAGTTGTCACCGGGGTGACAATTCGTGCCGATTGTTCCCTTTGAAAGCTGAATAGAGGGGACAAATGGGAAGTCTATTTCCCAGTTGTCACCTACATTTTGAAAAAAAAAAATTATCTAAATCGGTGTTGCCGTAGAAAATAATAGTAGCATAGTAATAAAATTACATTAGAAAAACGATAAGTATTAATAAGATTAATAAACCAATCACATGGTTGATGATTGTACCTATAAGTAAGTGAAACATAATGTTGATTTTTTATTTGATTGTATATAACACAACAAATAGAAAAAGCTGAAATGTAATGGAAAAATAACATTTTTTTTATTTTCTGGGAAGTAATCGTAGCAATTGTCACCCCAAAATTCAGCTTTCAAAGGGAACAATCGGCACGAATTGTCACCCCGGTGACAACTGGGAGTACAATTCCCAGCTGTCACCCCGGGGGACAGGGCTAGAGGGGACTACTGGGAACAATTGAAGAGCCTGATGGTACATAGATGGATCATAGTTCAGGGGATCCTAGTTTGAGGACCAGGAACCATAGGTATATTTGTTAAGTATTAATGTAAGCCTAGCTATAACAAGCAAATGTACAAGTTGTTACAAATAAATAGATTTTTTTTATGTTGTAGTGGATAGAGCGTCTGCCTCCTGAGCTCCCGTTCACGCCTTTATCCCCTAATGGGGTAGGCAGCGCGTAAACGGTCTAAACAAAGGTCGTTTCGCCAAGTCTGACAAAGTTTTGAGGGTTATTTGAGATATATTTGTAGGCATATTGATGTAGTGACAGGTTGTCAGCCCATCGCCTAAATTACAATATACTGAAACCCTCGGATCCCTTAGCTGGTTTTTACAGCGTGCCCGGCATATTCTATGTTTTCCTTGCGCTCCCAGTCCAGCATTGAAATTTACAGGTATATTTCCAAATCACATTTAGAATATTTTTTTTTTTTTCATCATGGCTTTTAATCGAAGATCTTATTTCTAAAGTTTTAGCTATTAAATATGACAATATAATGAAGTAGCAGTTTTAGTCATTAACTAATTTGCCAACACGTATCGTTTATTCTTGATTTAAAAGACATGAAACTTTGTTTACCTTTATTCTAAAACTGAGTTGGAAATACTAAAGGCAAAGATTGGTTGATATATTAAGCAAAAAAAATTGGATTTAGTAAGTAAATTCTGGATAAAACACAATAGATATGCTAGTTTTTCTTCCATGCTGGCCTGGGAGCGAGAGAAAAACATAGAATGTGCCAGCTGCATTTCCTCCCGGGCATGCTGTAAAAACCAGCTAAGGGATCCGAGGGTTTCAGTATATTGTAATTTAGGCGATGGGCTGACAACCTGTCACTACAGCAATATACTTACAAATCTATCTTAAATAACCCTCAAAACTTTGTCAGAAGTGGCGGAACGACCTTTGTTTGGGTCGTTTACGCTCTGCCTACTCCATTAGGGATAAAAGCGTGATTATATGTATGTATGTATTTCAACAAAAATTAAAAGCTCTCTTGCTGGAAAGGCTTGTATTCCATTGAGGATTTTTGATAACAATTGCTGCCTTCGATGTAATTCACAATTATTTACTTTAATAATATTTAAATTTGACATGTAAATTGACATCATCTTATTTAGTTTCATTAAGATCATTAATTACTTATTTATTATAATTAGACATTTTAATTTATTGTAATTGATTGTAATTTAGTTTTAGTGTGCATGTATTTCAAACACAATATTATTGCATACATAAAATCACGCCTTTATCCCTTACGGGGGGTAGGCAGAGCGTAAAACGCCTCCTAAAAGGCGCTTTCGCCACGTCTGACACAAATTGAGGGCAATTTTAGATTGTAATGTGTATTGCTGTAGTGACAGGTTGTCAGCCCATCGCCTAAATTACAATACACTGTAACCCTCGAATCCCTTTTTTCCTTTTTTATTGTTATTGAATAAATTAAATTGAATTGAATTGCTAATGCTAGTTGTCTCACCAGCCTGCTGTCCGCTCGCCTGGTGGGCCCGCCCTGCCCCAGCTCCCGGCGCGCCACCCGGGCCAGCACGTTGGCGGCGTCTCCGCGACCGAACACCACCGACATCGACTCGCACGGGTCTGGACACTTGTGGGGTCTGTGAAAACAAACAAAATATATCAAAATACACGCTGGGGCCCGATGGTGTAGTGGATAGGGCTGGTTGTGCTTCGAATCCCACCACGTACCAATGTGTTTTTAGGTTTTCGAATTTCATATGTACGTTTATTCGGCGCTTCCGTGCTTCGGAAGGCACGTTAAGCCGTTGGTCCCGGTTAATATCGTTTAATACCTTATATATTAGTCGTTAAGCCATGTCAGAGGCCAGTGCTAAGCATTGGCGGCTTGAAAACTCTGACCTAATCTAGGATTGGGTCTGGTTTCCCTTCTGGGTTGCGGAGGTCAGATGGCAGTCGCTCTGTATAAAAACCAGTACCCTCGTTCAATCCTTTAGATTAGGTAGCCGACCCAGTGAGATAAGAGATAAGGCTATGGAGATGATGATCAAAATACATACTGAAAAAGCAAGACTTATGCCCAATACTCTGTAATTAGCATGGGAGCTACGACAGATATAATTAAAAAGAAAAACGAAAAATAAATGGAGATAGATCATATCCCTAGCCTTATCCCGTATCTCACGGGGGCGGCTACCTAATCTAGGGGATTGAACGAGGGTACTGGTCTTAAATAACCCTCAAAACTTTGTCAGACGTGGCGGAACGACCTTTGTTTGGGTCGTTTACGCTCTGCCTACTCCATTAGGGATAAAGGCGTGATTATATGTATGTATGTATGTACTGGTTTTTACACAGAGCGACTGCCATCTGACCTAAAATAAATGGAGATAGATAATAAGTTAAACAGACACACACACAATTTGTGACATATTTTTTTTGAGAAAACCTTTCCCCTCTGCGTGTTTTGTTTGAGAGAAGTTTTTTTTTTTACTAATATCTTCATTGAACCGTGACTTTGGCAGAATCATCGTCTAGAGATACAGAGATAGAGATAAATTTATTAATAATTGTAAATAACAAGTAAAAAATTATAAGCACTTAACTACATCACATTAATAATCATTTAAATTGTATTGCTTTTATTATCATTAAAATTAATAAAATCATTATAAGTATAATAGAATGCCTGTTCGACAAGCCAACGCCAACGCCTGATCTAAAAACGACGGAAGTTAATACATAAAAATATATATTTACTGGAACAAATTCAAATGTTTGATAAACCAGAGAGGGGCCTCTGCCCCGCGGGTAGTTGAAGGCCAATTGCTGACTTACTGGGAGTTTTTTAAAGACTTCTTCTTCTATCGAGTAGGTATCGAGTCTATCGACCGATGAACCCTGGTGTCAGAGTTTTTAAACCGCCTAGTAGCATGGTTTGAGTAGATAGATAGATAAAGCGTTGTATTCATATTTCTACAGAACACATATACATTTGCAATTGTACTGTCCATAAGGGGGAATAGGTCCTTAAGTCAGGTAACCTGTTCTATTTCCGGGAGGGCGAACGTCTGTCCCAACATGGTGTCGGGTTCATCGTCCACAGGTCCCTCGTGAACAACGTTGTACAGGTCGGAAGTGTCTCGAATAGGGTGATATACCTTATACTCAGAATAACTAAACGTTATTCGTTGAAGGTCATACAGGTATACGCCCCAACATCGAGATCACTCGATGAGGACGTGGAGGTGATGTATGAGGACATATCTAGAGCCATGCATACCTCCAGGACCCATTACACGGTGGTCATGGGGGACTTCAACGCTAAACTGGGCAAACGATGCGGTGACGAGCTGAGAATTGGGCCATTTGGTTCTGGGACGAGGAATGGTCGAGGTCAAATGCTGGTCGACTTCATGGAGAAGGAGGGACTCTTTATGATGAACTCTTTCTATATGAAACGGCCACATCGAAAATGGACCTGGAAGGGGCCCAATGGTGTCACCAAAAATGAGATAGACTTCATCATGACAGACAAAAAGCGGATATTCAATGATGTCTCTGTGATCAATTCGTTCAAAACGGGCAGCGATCACCGAATGGTGAGAGGCACATTGAATCTAAATGTCAAAACCGAGAGGTCACGTCTGATGAAGTCTACGCTCCGACCGGCACCTACCCAAATCCAAAACCCTGACAGTTTTCAGCTCGAACTGAAAAACCGCTTTGATTGCCTAGGTGAGTGCTTGGAAGTGGACGATTATAACGACAGGGTCGTGGAATCTGTCCTTACGGTTGGTTCTAAATTCTTTAAAGCCAAACGTAAAAAAGGAACCAAAAAAATCTCTGACCATACCCTGAAGCTCATGGAGGAACGACGCGATATGGCTCTGCAGTCGTCGGAAGACACTTCGCGATATCGGCAGCTTAACAGGCAGATCTCCAAATCTTTGACTCGTGACATACGCCAGTTTAATACCGACCGTATTAAAGAGGCAATCGAGCGCAACAAAGGCTCCAAAGTGTTCGCGAGAGATCTGTCTATAGGCCAAAGCCAGTTGGCGAAGTTGAAGACCGATGATGGCAGAATCGTATCGTCCAAACCAGAGCTTCTGGAGGAGGTCGAGAAGTTCTATGGGCAGTTATACGCTACCACACGATCGTCTGTTAATAATCTGGCTGCAGACCCAAGAGCCAGATTAACCCGACACTACACGGAAGATATTCCGGACGTCAGCTTGTACGAGATTAGTATGGCTCTGAAACAGCTTAAAAACAACAAGGCGCCGGGTGATGATGGAGTAACGGCTGAGCTTCTAAAAGCCGGTGGTAAACCGATGTTAAAAGCACTGCAGAAGCTCTTCAACTCTGTCATACTCGAAGGCAAAACGCCACGGGCATGGCACAGAGGCGTGGTGGTGCTGTTTTTCAAAAAGGGCGATAAGTCCTTGCTGAGAAACTACAGACCCATCACGCTTCTGAGCCATATCTACAAGCTGTTCTCAAGAGTCATTACGAACCGTCTCGCACGCAAGCTCGACGATTTCCAGCCTCCCGAACAAGCCGGTTTCCGAAAAGGTTTTAGCACCGTAGACCACATCCATACACTGAGGCAAGTTATACAGAAGACCGAAGAGTATAACCAACCACTCTGCCTCGCGTTTGTGGACTACGAAAAAGCCTTCGATTCGATCGAAACATGGGCCGTACTGCAGTCACTCCAGCGGTGCCAAATCGACTACCGGTACATCGAAGTGCTGAAGTCTTTGTACGAAAACGCCACCATGTCAGTCCGTCTTCAGGACCAGAACTCGAAGCCTATCCAGTTGCAGCGAGGAGTGAGACAGGGAGATGTTATATCTCCAAAACTGTTCACCGCAGCACTGGAAGACGTCTTCAAGCTTCTGGACTGGAAGGATCTTGGCATTAATATCAATGGCGAGAATATGACTCACCTTCGTTTTGCCGATGATATTGTTATTGTGGCTGAAACCCTGGAGGACCTCGGTACAATGCTCGATGACCTCAATAGAGCCTCTCAACAAGTGGGTCTTAAAATGAACATGGAGAAGACGAAGATCATGTCAAACTCCCTTGTTGCACCCACTTCCCTGACGGTTGGAGGCTCTACTCTGGAAGTTGTCGACGAGTATGTCTACCTGGGACAAAAAGTCCAGTTGGGTAGGTCCAACTTTCAGAAGGAGGTCGATCGTCGAATCCAACTGGGCTGGGCAGCGTTCGGGAAGCTACGTAACATCTTCTCATCCAAACAACTACCGCAATGTCTCAAGACAAAAGTCTGGGACCAGTGCGTGTTGCCAGTGATGACCTACGGAACCGAAACGTGGCCACTCACAATGGGCCTCATAAGAAGGCTCAAGGTCACTCAAAGGGCAATGGAAAGGGCTATGCTCGGAGTTTCCCTCCGTGATCGAATCCGAAACGAGGAGATCCGGAGGAGAACCAAGGTCACCGACATAGCTCGAAGAGTTGCTCAACTTAAGTGGCAGTGGGCGGGGCACATTGCTCGCAGGACCGACTCCCGCTGGGGTAGGAAAGTCCTGGAGTGGCTGCCTTGGCACGGTAGACGCAGCGTAGGCAGGCCTCCCACAAGGTGGACCGACGATCTGGTGAAGGTCGCGGGAAGCTGCTGGATGCAGAAGGCGCTAGACCGATCATCGTGGAGGTCCTTGGGGGAGGCCTATGTCCTGCAGTGGACATCTATCGGCTGAGACGACGACGACGACATATACATTTCGCAAATTTAAAAAGACACATTCAATAAAACAAACAGATAAATTAAAGTAGTTCACACAATATGCACATGTGTGCTGCAGTGATATGTAAGGGCCAAGGCTCAGTGAATTTTACCCTAAGAGTTTTCCCAAAAGGCAACACTGATTACGAGTACCAAGTTTTAAATAGTCATTGGAACAGCGCGTGCTGGTTTTAGAGGTACTCCGTAAATACCGACATTTTTATAGATCTTTTTTGGTAAAAGTTGACTGAGCAACAAAATAATTTACGCGCTACAACTCAAAACCACTTCAGCTAAAAAAATCGCCGTTTTGAACAGCGCTAAACTAAAACGAGATAAATATGTTTGAGAGGATTAGTCACGGCTTTAAGCAAACTGCTGACTTACGAAAAGTTTTTTACTTTTTTAAAGACTTACTGCAAGTTTTTTTTAATAGACTTACTGGTTTTTAAAGACTTACTTGAAGTTTTTTTTTAAAAAGACTTACTGGTTTTTAAACACTTACTGAAAGATTTTTTTTTAAAAGACTTACTGGAAGTATTTTTTTTTAAAAGACTTACTGGTTTTTAAAGACTTACTGGTTTTTAAAGGCTTACTGGTTTTTAAAGACTTACTGGAAGTTTTTTTTAAATACTCACTGGAACAGGTTGAACTGCGGGCACGTGACGACCGGGTTCTTGCAGAGCGCGTGCTGGTTGTAGAGGTACTCCGTGATGATGGAGTCCAGCGTCACGCGGCACAGCGCCGCCGGCGGCTCCGACACCGACGACATCTGCAGGGGGGGGACATACATACAATCACGGCTTCATCCCTAATAGGGTAGGCAGAGCGTGAACGACATAAACAAAGGTCGTTCCGCCACGTTTGATTAAGTTTTGAGGGTTATTTAAGATGGATTTGTAGGTAGAGAACATATACATACATACAATCACGGCTTCATCCCTAATGGGGTAAGCAGAGCGTAAACGACATAAACAAAGATCATTCCGCCACGTCTGACAAAGTTGCGAGTTATTCAAGATAAATTTGTAGGTATATTGCTGTAATGACAGATTGTTAGCCTATCTGTCGCTACAACAATATCTATCTTAAATAACTCTCAAAACTTTATCAGACGTGGCGGAACGACCTTTGTTTAGGTCGATTTCGCTCTGCCTACCCCATTAGGTATAAAGGCGTGACTATATGTATGATACATAACATACAGTATGCTATCTTATGTAGCATATATTATGTATTAGTTTATCATAAGATATGTATCAGTATATTTTATTGAAATATTTATTTAATAGTGTGTAAATATTATCTAACTATTATATGTAGTAATATGCACTATCCCGCTTTCTGCTTGTACAATTTCTATACCCAAAGGTTGCCTGGTAGAAATTGCTGCTTTAGCAATAAGGCCGCCTATATTGTACTGTCACGTTTGTTCCTTTTTATTTCTGTTGTATGTGTTTCTTTGTGCAATAAAGAATTTTGTATCGTATGTATGTGTGTATGTAAGCTTTTTAACTGCCTCCGTGGTCTAGCGGCCTGAGCCATGGGCTCTCGAACCGGAGGTCCCGGGTTCGATTCCCGGCGGGGGACAATGACTTTGTGTTGTTGTTTCTAGTTTGGTAAGGACATTGCAGACTGATCACCTGTTTGTCCGAAAAGTAAGATGATCCATGCTGTCGGATGGGCATGTCAATAGTCGGTCCTGCGCCTGATGTCTCTCTGGTCGTGTCAGTCAGTCTGTCCCATCAGAATAAGAGATTGAAGGAAAAGAGAATGCACCTGTGTGTAGCGCAAACACTTGGGCACTAAAAACAAGTCCTGCGCAGTTGGCCGGAAATCGGTGGGAGGACTATTATGTAAGCTTTTTTTTAATACTTCGAGGCACATGCATGTTGGTTGTAGAATTTACACTCACTGACCTGTTTCTGCAGCGAGCGCCTGTGCTCGGCGGCGGGCGGCGTGGCGCTGGCCGCTTGCGCAACTTTACTGCAACACACAAACATCAATTAGGGGGTAGGCAGAGCGTCAACGGCGGAAAAATACCCATTATGGATACATACATATAATCACGCCTTTGACCCTAATGAGGTAGGCAGAGCGAAAACCACCTAAGCACATCAGTCTGATAAAGTTTTTACGGTTATTTAAGATAAATTTGTAGGTATATTGCTGTAGTGACAGGTTGTCAGCCCGTCGCCTAAATTGCATTACACTGTAACCCTCGAGTCCCTTTTGCTGTCTTCTACAGCATGCTCGGGAGGAAGGGCTGCTGGAACATTCTATGTTTTTCTATCTCTCCCAGTCCAGCATGGAAGAAAACTTGCGATTCCTCCATAATATTTTGACATTTTAAATTTGCATTGCGCCTTTGACACATTTCAATCATTCTGTATTTTAATTATTGCATTCTGCTTTAAAAAATAATATTGTGAATTTAAAAACACCTAAGCCATACTAGTGTATAATTAAGACTTTGCGTAGCGGTCGTTAACGGTATTGTTGTCGTTTGGAGAAATTGCAGGCGTTTCCGAATTTGTGAATGTAATAATAATTATTTTTTTTCGATCAAATGGGAGAAAACACCTATATGTTCTTTGGTTAAAACTGTATATTTCTTACAAATGAATTGTACGCCAATCGTCTAAATTGTTACTAATATTTACCGTAGCCGAATAACTGGCATGGGGCTGTCTTCACTCGCGTTGTGGTTCTGGTTGTCGATACTGTCGCGCTGGATGGAGCCGGAGCTACTCGTGCGGGACACCACTGATAGGCGAGGCTGGAAACAGGAAATTACCAAATTAAAGTATTTATTGATTAGTTTTAGTTATTTGACGGATCGTTATTTAATGGGTATTTCATGTATTGGTTGGTTATTTAATGTATTGGTTGGTTATTCAATGGATTGGCTGGTTATTTAATGGATTGGTTGGTTATTCAATGGATTGGCTGGTTATTTAATGGATTGGCTGGTTATTCAATGGATTGGCTGGTTATTTAATGGATTGGTTGGTTATTTAATGGATTGGCTGGTTATTCAATGGATTGGCTGGTTATTTAATGGATTGGTTGGTTATTTAATGGATTGGTTGGTTATTTAATGGATTGGTTGGTTATTTAATGGATTGGCTGGTTATTTAATGGATTGGCTGGTTATTTAATGGATTGGCTGGTTATTTAATGGATTGGTTGGTTATTTAATGGATTGGCTGGTTATTTAATGGATTGGCTGGTTATTTAATGGATTGGCTGGTTATTTAATGTATGGGTTGGTTGTTTAATGGATTGGTTGGTTATTTAATGGATTGGTTGGTTATTTAATGGATTGGCTGGTTATTTAATGGATTGGCTGGTTATTTAATGGATTGGCTGGTTATTTAATGGATTGGTTGGTTATTTAATGGATTGGCTGGTTATTCAATGGATTGGCTGGTTATTTAATGGATTGGTTGGTTATTTAATGGATTGGCTGGTTATTCAATGGATTGGCTGGTTATTTAATGGATTGGTTGGTTATTTAATGGATTGGTTGGTTATTTAATGGATTGGTTGGTTATTTAATGGATTGGCTGGTTATTTAATGGATTGGCTGGTTATTTAATGGATTGGCTGGTTATTTAATGGATTGGTTGGTTATTTAATGGATTGGCTGGTTATTTAATGGATTGGCTGGTTATTTAATGGATTGGCTGGTTATTTAATGTATGGGTTGGTTGTTTAATGGATTGGTTGGTTATTTAATGGATTGGTTGGTTATTTAATGGATTGGCTGGTTATTTAATGGATTGGCTGGTTATTTAATGGATTGGTTGGTTATTTAATGGATTGGTTGGTTATTTAATGGATTGGCTGGTTATTTAATGGATTGGCTGGTTATTTAATGGATTGGTTGGTTATTTAATGGATTGGCTGGTTATTTAATGGATTGGTTGGTTATTTAATGGATTGGCTGGTTATTTAATGGATTGGTTGGTTATTTAATGGATTGGCTGGTTATTTAATGGATTGGTTGGTTATTTAATGGATTGGTTTGACGTGTCGCGCAGCGGGGGGGGGGGGGGGGGCAGGCCGGCCTCGCGCTGCAGCGCGCTGGCGGACTCCAGCAGGCCGCGCTGCTGCAGGTGACTTACCCTGCTGGGTGTGGAGGGCGTGTAGACGGGCGGCGGGGGGGGCGGGGGAGGCGTGTCGCGCAGCGGGGGGGGCAGACCGGCCTCGCGCTGCAGCGCGCTGGCGGACTCCAGCAGGCCGCGTTGTTGCAGGTGCGCCGCCACCAGCTGTAGTAACTGGCGTTCGTTGTAGTTGATACGCGTCTGCGCTACCACGTTGGCCTGGTGGGAGTAATAGAGGAGTTATATATAGATAATATTCTCTTGCCTTATACACGTTTCAATAGTTCTAACGCTCATTTCTTGGCCCAATGACCCAAATGACCCAACGAAGTAAATGACCAAATAGGACCCATACATACATCTAAATGACCAAAATGACACATCGGATCGTATGCCCCACTTTATTTCACCTCTTATTCTGTGGTATTTCATCACTCACCCTATGTATATTGACTAGTGATGTTTCAAACTGCGCCCCCATATGCTTGCTCTTCCCTGACACTCGTTCCAATAGTTCCAGCCGCAATGACCCAATGGCGTATATAACCCAATGACCCAATGGCGTATATAACCCAATGACCCAATGGCGTATATAACCCAATGACCCAATGGCGTATATAACCCAATGACCCAATGGCGTATATAACCCAATGACCCAATGGCGTATATAACCCAATGACCCAATGGCGTATATAACCCAATGAACCAATGGCGTATATAACCCAATGACCCAAACGACTCCATTTACTCACCCTATGTATATTGACTAGTGATGTTTCAAACTGCGCCCCCATATGCTTGCTCTTCCCTGATACACCTTGAAATACTTCCAGCACGTACTTCTGGGTTTGACCCAAATGACCCACCGTCCCGTTCGACCCAAAATTACCTATACGACCTTATTTTTGAATAGCATTCTTTAAAATCTACTCGGAAGTAAAATGTTTTAATTTGGTTTGATTTGAATGATTCACTCACCCTATGTATATTGACTAGTGATGTTTCAAACTGCGCCCCCATATGCTTGCTCTTGCCTGACACTCGTTCCAATAGTTCCAGCGCGTATTTCTGGAACATGACGTGTTCTTGGCGCTTCTCTTGCAGGATCGGGTCACGCATCAGAGCTGGAAGCAGACATACATACATACATACATAAAATCACGCCTTTATCGCTTACGGGGTAGGCAGAGCGTTAAACGCCTCGTAAAAGGCGCTTTCGCCACGTCTGACAGAAATTGAGGGCAATTTTAGATTGAAATGTGTATTGCTAAAGTGACAGGTTGTCAGCCCATCGCCTAAACTACAATACACTGTAACCCTCGAGTCCCTTTTGCTGACTTCTACAGCATGCCCGGGAGGAAGGGCAGCTGGAACACGCTATGTTTTTCTATCTCTCTCAGTCCAGCATGGAAAACAAAAAAAAAAAGCAGACAGATAGTTTTATTTTATATTTAAACGACGAACAAGTGTTATTCATAATTATAAAACACTTCGTGCTTCCATGATGGACTGGGAGCGAGAGAAAAACATAGAATGTGCCAGCTGCTTTTCCTCTCAGGCATGCTGTAAAAACCAGCTAAGGGATCCGAGGATTTCAGTATATTGTAATTTAGGCGATGGGCTGACAACCTGTCACTACAGCAATATACCTACAAATCTATCTTAAATAACACTCAAAACTTTGTCAGTTGCTGCGGAACGACCTTTGTTTGAGCCGTTTACGCTCTGCCTACTCCGGGATACAGACGTGATTTAATGTATGTATGTATAAAATACTCGGCTAGTCACTTGTGGTTTTTACGGAGGTATTGACCTAAACGTTACTGCTCAGTCGAAGGTCACACTAGATTTGACTTGACGGAATAGAATAGAAAATATTTATTTGCCACCAATTTACAAATATTGCTTCCATGCTGGACTGGGAGTGATAGAACTACATAGAATGTGCCAGCTGCGTCTCCTCCCGGGCATGCTGTATAAGCCAGCTAAGGGATTCGAGGGTGTATTGCAATTTTAGGCGACGGGCTGACAACCTGTCGCTATAGCAATATAGTACATCATAATCAGATGCTTACTCTGTAGTAATCTGTATGTAACCCTCAAAACTTGTCAGACGTGGCGGAACGACCTTTGTTTAGGTCGTTTTTGCTCTGCCTACCCCATTAGGGATAAAGGCGTGATATAATATATGTATGTATGTATTTACAAATATTAACATATTAAAGGTTACAAATGTGTTCTTAAGCGACAAATGGGTCACGCACGGGTGATTGGCCGAGTATTTTATGGTACATACATACATATAATCACGCCTTTATCCCTTATGGGATAGGTAGAGCGTAAACGACTTAAACAAAGGTAATTCCGCCACGTCTGACAAAGCTTAAAGGTTATTTAAGATAGATTTGTAGGTATATTGCTGTAGTGACATGGTGTCAGCCCGTCGCCTAAATTGCAATATCCTGAAACCCTCGGATCCCTTAGCTGGTTTTTACAGTATACCCATGCATTCTATGTTTTTCTTTCGCTCCCAGTCCAGCATGGAAGATTGAATAGACTTAAAGTTACCTATAACTACAACATGTTCCATGCTGGACTGGGAGCGAAAGAAAAACATAGAATGTGCCAGCTACATTTCCTCCCGGGCATGCTGTAAAAACCAGCTAAGGGATCCGAGGGTATCAGGATATTGCAATTTAGGCGACAGGCTGACAACCTGTCACTACAGCAATATACCTACAAATATATCTTAAACAATCCTCAAAACTTTGTCAGACGTGGCGGAACGGCCTTTGTTTAGGTCGTTTCCGCTCTGCCTACCCCATTAGGGATAAAGGCGTGATTATATGTATGTATGTATAACTACAACATTTCAATAATTTGTTCACTTTATATTTGATTTTAAAACACCAGTTACTTTTTGAACAGTGACAATTTAATTTATTTATATTAAAGTTTTTAAATGAATAAGAACAAACAATAATAACTTGGACTCTGACGAAACGTTTCGGTCTCGATTGAAAAACCTTTTGTTGGATAATGTATTTTACTCTGTTAAAGAGTATATTGAATTTAAATTTACATTTTTTTTTTTTAGTTCTTTTGATTTGAAAATTATTTATGACATTTTGTATTTATACTGATTTTATTAATTTTATTTTCTTAACTGACGAACACTTTGTGTGTGCTTATAATATGACATGTAATTTAGAAATTTTATAATGTAATTTTCACTGTGTGATAAATAAAACTAAACTATAGGCGAGTCAACAATTCATAAAACAATATCTCCTAAACAAATCTTACGAAGACACTGAATTCATTTTACAGATAATCACATAAAAACACTAAAATTATGTCCTACATACAGCACACTCATATAATTAGGTATTAACTGCCTCCGTGGTCTAGTGGTTAGTGCCATGGACTCCAGATCCGGAGGTCCTGGGTTCGATTCCCAGGGGGGAAACACAAAGTTGATATTTGAGAATTTATCACTTTGTGAATTTTTCCCCAGTTAGGTTAGGACATTGCAGGCTGAATCACCTGATTGTCAGAAAAAGAAAAGATTTCGTGCTTCGGAGGGCACGTTAAGCCGTCGGTCCCGGTCGCTGTCTTTGATGGTGGTCGTTACTCAAACCATGTCAGAGGCCTGATAGTTGTGCTACTAGGCGGTTTAAAAACTCTGACACCAGGGTTCATCGGGTCCGTAGACTCGATACCCACTCGACAGAAGAAGAAGATTAGATATTACACATACACACACACCTTTTATATTTTGTTTTCAATCATTTTAAATTGTTAGTTAAATAATTTATGTATTTTTATAGCTTTAACTTATATTGTATCATTTTAAACCACTATACTTAGTTTTGTTAAATCCTTATGGAAGAGCGGGGCCTCATAACACAAGTTTTTAATAAACTTAAAAGGAGTTCCTCGAACACTTTTGTTACTTTTAACTAAGATTCTGAAATATACTATTTTTTTTTTTTTTTTTTTTTTAGTTTACCTTGTATCTGCGAGGTGGTGAACATAAACTATTTTTTACTTTTATTTATTTTTTATTAGTTTACCTTGTATCTGCGAGGTGGTGAACATAAACTATTTTTTACTTTTATTTATTTTTTATTAGTTTACCTTGTATCTGCGAGGTGGTGAACATAAACTATTTTTTACTTTTATTTATTTTTTATTAGTTTACCTTGTATCTGCGAGGTGGTGAACATAAACTGTTTTTTTACTTTTATTTATTTTTTATTAGTTTACCTTGTATCTGCGAGGTGGTAAACATAAACTATTTTTTATTTATTTTTTATTAGTTTACCTTGTATTTGCGAGGTGGTAAACATAAACTATTTTTTACTTATTTTTTATTAGTTTACCTTGTGTCTGCGAGGTGGTAAACATAAACTATTTTTTACTTATTTTTTATTAGTTTACCTTGTATCTGCGAGGTGGTAAACATAAACTATTTTTTACTTATTTTTTATTAGTTTACCTTGTATCTGCGAGGTGGTAAACATAAACTATTTTTTATTTATTTTTTATTAGTTTACCTTGTATTTGCGAGGTGGTAAACATAAACTATTTTTTATTTATTTTTTATTAGTTTACCTTGTATCTGCGAGGTGGTAAACATAAACTATTTTTTATTTATTTTTTATTAGTTTACCTTGTATCTGCGAGGTGGTAAACATAAACTATTTTTTATTTATTTTTTATTAGTTTACCTTGTATTTTCGAGGTGGTAAACATAAACTACATACATACATACATAAATCACGAATTTATCCCTAACGGGGTAGGCCGAGCGTTTAACGCCTCTTAAAAGGCGCTTTCGCCACGTCTGACAAAAATTGAGGGCAATTTTATATTGTAATATGTATTGCTTTAGTGACAGGTTGTCAGCCCATCGCCTACATTACAATACACTGTAACCCTCGAGTCCCTTTTGCTGACTTCAACAGCATGCCCGGGAGGAAGGGCAGCTGGAACATTCTATGTTTTTCTATCTCTCCCAGTCCAGCATGGAAGAAACATAAACTATTTTTTATTTTTATTTATTTTTTATTAGTTTACCTTGTATCTGCGAGGTGGTGAACAGCGGTAGTTTGGAGCATATCTGTCTGACGGTAGGACACCTGGCGAGCCCGGCCAGCGCTCTGCACGCCAGCCCGCGCAAGCGGTCCGCGTCCGTTATCGGCGCCTTCACTAACATCAGTGACAGCAGCACCTGAACAAAATACATACATACATTTATTACGACAGGGAAAAGGAAACAAATAGGGAAAAGGCGTGATTATATGTATGTATCTCTAAGCACGTCTTTATCTCTGATGAGATAGGCAGAGCGTAAACGACCTAAACAAAGGTCGTTACGCCACGTCTGACAAAGTTTAGAGGATTATTTAAGATAGATTTGTAGGTATATTGCTGTAGTGACAGGTTGTCAGCCCATCGCCAAAATTGCAATATACTGAAACCCTCGGATCCCTTAGCTGACTTTTACAGCATGCCCGGGAGGAAATGCAGCTGGTACATTCTATGTTTATCTCTCGCTCCCAGTCCAGCTTGGAAGTAGTGTTTCTCTACTATATTATGCATGTATTATACATATAAACCTTCCTCTTGAATCACTCTATCCATTAAAAGAAACCGCATCAAAATCCGTTGCGTAGTTTTAAAGATTTATGCATACATAGGGATATAGGGACAGAGAAAGCGACTTTGTTTATACTATGTAGTGATGATATGTATATATATAAGCACGCCTTTATCTCTGATGGGGTAGGCAGAGCGTAAACGACCAAAACAAAGGTCGTCCCGCCACGTCGGACAAAGTTTTGAGGGTTATTTAAGTTAGATATTGCTGTAGTGACAGGTTGTCAGCCCATCACCAAAATTACAATATACTGAAACCCTCGAATCCCTTAGCTGGTTTTTACTTTGTGGATAAGGTGCGCTAAAGAATAGAATCAAAGAGGCAGACGGACAGAATTGGAAAGGATTATACACTCCAGTGGCAGACGGACAGACAGCGGGGACTTAGTTAAAGGGTTCTGTCGGCAGCAATTAGGAACGGAACCCTAAAGAATCAACTATACAATCCGCTATTAAACGGATGGATAGCGGAGACTTAGTTAAAGGGTTCTGTCGGCACCATTTAAGAACGGAATCCTAAAGAATAAAATCAACCCTGAATTCAACTATACCGTACGCTGACAGACGAATGGACACCGGAAGCTTAATAATATGGTTCCGTTAGTATCAATTTTGGAACGGAACCCAAAGGAATAGAATCAAAGGTATAGACGACAGCGGAGGCTTAATGATAAGGTTCCGTTGGTACCATTTACGAGCGGAATACTAAAGAATCAACACAAATACAGCTTAACATAATCCCGTTGTTTGACCTAATGCTCTCCTATACTTTCGTATGTCATCTTCATACGATTTGAGCGCAGTCTTCTTACTAACACGCACCAGTCCGCTGACAGATAGACCAGCGGAAGTTTAGTAATAGGGTTCCGTCGTCGCCATTTGAGAACAGCACTCAATAGAAACAACTATACCGTCCGCTAACAGATGAATGGACAACGGAGGCTTAATAATAGGGTTCCGTCGGCTCAATTTTGAAACGGAACCCAAAGGAATAGGATCAAAGGGATGGTACAGCGGCGGCTTAATAATAAGGTTCCGTCCAAATACTCACCATAATGCCCTTATTGGTCCGAACGCTCTCCCACACTTTCTGTATGACGTCTTCATACGATTCGAGCGCAGTCTTCTTACTAACCCTCACGGTTCATGAGATACAGTCCGCTGGCACATAGACCAGCGGAGGTTTATTAATACGGTTCCGTTACCTTCCATTTTGGAACGGAACCATGAAGAATAAAATCACGGACAGCGGAAGCTTAATGATATGGTTCCATTAGCATTAATTTTGGAACGGAACCCAAAGGAATGTAATCAAAGGCATAGCCGGACAGCGAAGGCTTAATAATAGAAATTCCATAGTCACCTTTTGGATTGAATTACCCGCAACCCTAAAGATACAGTTTTCTGATAAACAGACAGAAATCGGAGGCTTATTGGCAATAGGGTTCCGCTAGAATCAACACAAATAACTCACCATAATGCCATTATTGGTCCGAACGCTCTCCCACACTTTCTGTATGACGTCTTCATACGATTTGAGCGCAGTTTTCTTACTAACCCTCACCAGTCCGCTGACAGATAAACCAGCGGAGGTTTAGTAATAAGTTTCCGTCGTCGCCATTTGAGAACAGAACTCAATAGAAACAACTATACCGTCCGCTAACAGATGAATGGACAACGCAGGCTTAATAATAAGGTTCCGTCGGCGAACGGAACCCTAAAGAATCAAGGCAAATAACTCACCATAATGCTATTATTGGTCCTAACGCTCTCCCATACTTTCTGAATGACGTCTTCATACGATTTGTGCACATGTTTTTACTAACCCTCACCACATATAGACCAGCGGAGGCTTAATAATAAGGTTCCGTCGGCTCAATTTTGAAACGGAACCCAAAGGAATAGAATCAAAGGGATAGACGTACAGCGGAGGCTTAATAATAAGGTTCCGTCCAAATACTCACCATAATGCCATTATTGGTCCTAACGCTCTCCCACACCTTCTGTATGACGTCCTCATACGATTTGAGCGCCGTCTTCTTCTTACTGGAGCCGGACAGAGAATACCTGGTCAGTGAGGTTCCGGCCTGGAGGAGAACAACAAATGGGGAACAAATTAAAATTACATACATACATATAATCACGCCTTTATCCCTAATGGGGTAGGCAGAGCGTAAACGACCCAAACAAAGGTCGTTCCGCCACGTCTGACAAAGTATTGAGGGTTATTTAAGATAGATTTGTAAGTATATTGCTGTAGTGACAGGTTGTCAGCCCATCGCCTAAATTGCAATATACTGCCCTCGTATCCCTTAGCTGGTTATAACAGCATGCTCGGGAGAAAATGCAGCTGGCACATTCTTTGTTTTTCTCTCGCTCCCAGTCCATCATGGAGGCCTGAAACTCTGACACCAGAGATATCTGGCCGTTGTTCGACTCGAAAACCCTGGCAAGACACTCACCCTATGTATTGGCGCGCACACAGCGTTCACGCACACACTTAGCGCCGCTTTCTGAACGTCCGCCTCCGCGACTATCTCTCCGTCCGCTGCGCCTAGCACTGGTAAAAAAAAACACAATTTTACATACATACATACATATAATCACGCCTTTATCCTCAATGGGGTGGGCAGAGCGTCAACGACCTAAACAAAGATCGTTCCGCCACGTCTGACAAAGTTTTGAGGGTTATTTAAGATAGATTTGTAGGTATATTGCTGAAGTGACAGGTTATCGCCGAAATTACATAATACTGAAACCCTCGGATCCCTTAGCTGGTTTTTACAGCATGCCCGGGAGGAAATGCAGCTGGCACATTCGATGTTTTTCTCTCGCTCCCAGACCAGCATGGAAGAATTTCCTGGTGATAGCTATTCAGTTTTGTTTGACTGAGCAACCCCTATCAGTTTGCGGGACGCTGTCCCTTACAATACAATACAAAATTCTTTATTGCACAAAGAAACACATACAACAGAAATAAAAAGGAACAAACGTGACAGTACAATATAGGCGGCCTTATTGCTAAAGCAGCAATGTCTACCAGACCCCCGGTGGACTTACCTATATTGACTCCAGTAGTTAGATCCGCGTCTCTCAATTCGACTCTTTCCGTCAGCAACAGTTGTACGAGCGGCGACACGCAGCAAACAGATATCACATCTAAAGCTGAACGGACTGTTTCTGATCTGAAAACGAAAATACAAGTTAAAGTTAGTATTTAAACTATATATCAGTATATTATGTTTATTTATTTTATAAGTATTTATTATTCATAGTTACTAGTAGGAATATTTAGCATATTATTCAAGTCCATCTCCCTAGCCATATCCCGTATCTCACGGGGTCGGCTTCCTAATCTAGGGGATTGAACGAGAGTACTGGTTTATACACAGAGCGACTGCCATCTGACCTCCGCAACCCAGAAGGGAAACCAGACCCAATCCTAGATTAGGTCAGAGTTTTCAAGCCACCAATGCTTAGCACTGGCCTCTGATATGGCTTAACGACTAATATCTACGGTATTAAACGATATTAACCGGGACCAACGGCTTAACGTGCCTTCCGAAGCACGGAAAAAGCACCGAATAAACGTACATATGAAATTCGAAAACCGAAAAACACATTGGTACGTGGTGGGATTCGAACCACGACCACCCGCTCAGGAGGCAGCGGCCCTATCCCCTACACCATCGGGCTCTCTAGCATATTATTCAAGTAATTGTGTTTATTTCTATTTTTTTGTGATAAGTATATTATAATGTTATTGTTTCCAATATTTATAATTGTGCACGTCGTATCTGCCTCTCAGAATGCTATTTCACTAGCCTAGGTCTGCTGGAAGAGATTTCTTTTTAGAAATAAGCTGTGCCTGTTGTGTCTTTGTTTTATATGTATATGTCCTTTGTATTTTATTGTGAACAATAAACTGTTAAATAAATAAATAAATTAATTAAATTGGTAAGATCGCACGGGGCGGCTACCTAATCTAGGTGATTGAACGAGAGTATTGGTTTTTACACAGAGCGACTAGTAACAAAAGAATTTAGTAACTAAGTATCTAGTAACTAAAATAAATAAATTAAATTAAATTGTTGTACTTCAGACCAAATTACATTACAGTCATGTTAGCAATTATTTGTCCAAATGTAATTACAAGAGAGCCTGATGGTGTAGTGGATAGGGCCGCTGCCTCCTGAGCGGGAGGTCGTGGTTCGAATCCCACCACGTACCAATGTGTTTTTCGGTTTTCGAATTTGATATGTACGTTTATTCGGCGCTTTTTCCGTGCTTCGGAAGGCACGTTAAGCCGTTGGTCCCGGTTAATATCGTTTAATACCGTAGATATTAGTCGTTAAGCCATATCAGAGGCCAGTGCTAAGCATTGGCGGCTTGAAAACTCTGACCTAATCTAGGATTGGGTCTGGTTTCCCTTCTGGGTTGCGGAGGTCAGATGGCAGTCGCTCTGTGTAAAAACCAGTACCCTCGTTCAATCCCCTAGATTAGGTAGCGTAGCCGTCCCCGTAAGATACAGGATAAGGCTAGGGAGATGATGTAATTACAAGTAAATTAAGTTTTTTTTTTTTAACCTAACCTAACTACCTCTATGGCCTAGTGGTCAGAGCCATGGGCTTACGATCCGGAGGTCCTGGGTTCGATTCCCAGGGGGGCAACACAAAGTTGATATTAGTCAATTTATCACTTTGTGAGGTTTTCCCCAGTTTGGTTAGGGCATTGCAGGCTGAATCACCTGATTGTCCGAAAAAAAAGAGGATTCCGTGCTTCGGAGGGCACGTTAAGCAGTCGGTTCCGGTCGCTGTCTTTGATAGTCGTTACTCAAACCACGTCAGAGGCTTAATAGCTGTACTACTAGGCAGTTTGAAACTCTGACACCGTGGTTTATCAAGTCGTTCGACTCAAGAATCAAAGTATAAGAATAATACATACATACATAAAATCACGCCTTTATCCCTTACGGGGTAGGCAGAGCGATAAACGCCTCGTAAAAGGCGGTTTCGCCACGTCTGACAAAAATTGAGGGCAATTTTAGATTGAAAAGTGTATTGCTATAGTGACAGGTTGTCAGCCCATCGCCTAAATTACGATACACTGTAACCCTCGAGTCCCTTTTGCTGACTCCTACAGCATGCCCGGGAGGAAGGGCAGCTGGAACATTCTATGTTTTTCTATCTCTCCCAGGCCAGCATGGAACGAATAATTAAGTAGGTATATCCTGTTCATGTACCTAATTTTTATTCTTATTGTGCACGTCTTATTCGCTTTACTTTTTATGCTACATTATACATTTCATTTTAGAAATAAGCAGTACCTGTTGTGTCTTGATTCCTATGTAATTGTTCTGTGTATGTTTCTGTGTACAATAAACTGTTAAATAAATAAATATATCTACTCGCTATGTAATTGTTCTGTGTATGTTTCTGTGTACAATATACTGTTAAATAAATAAATATATCTACTCGCTATGTAATTGTTCTGTGTATGTTTCTGTGTACAATCAACTGTTAAATAAATAAATATATCTACTCGCTATGTAATTGTTCTGTGTATGTTTCTGTGTACAATCAACTGTTAAATAAATAAATATATCTACTCGCTATGTAATTGTTCTGTGTATGTTTCTGTGTACAATCAACTGTTAAATAAATAAATATATCTACTCGCTATGTAATTGTTCTGTGTATGTTTCTGTGTACAATCAACTGTTAAATAAATAAATAAATCTACTCGCTATGTAATTGTTCTGTGTATGTTTCTGTGTACAATCAACTGTTAAATAAATAAATATATCTACTTGCTATGTAATTGTTCTGTGTATGTTTCTGTGTACAATCAACTGTTAAATAAATAAATATATCTACTCGCTATGTAATTGTTCTGTGTATGTTTCTGTGTACAATCAACTGTTAAATAAATAAATATATCTTCTGTGTATGTTTCTGTGTACAATCAACTGTTAAATAAATAAATATATCTACTCGCTATGTAATTGTTCTGTGTATGTTTCTGTGTACAATAAACTGTTAAATAAATAAATATATCTACTCGCTATGTAATTGTTCTGTGTATGTTTCTGTGTACAATAAACTGTTAAATAAATAAATATATCTACTCGCTATGTAATTGTTCTGTGTATGTTTCTGTGTACAATCAACTGTAAAATAAATAAATATATCTACTCGCTATGTAATTGTTCTGTGTATGTTTCTGTGTACAATCAACTGTTAAATAAATAAATATATCTACTCGCTATGTAATTGTTCTGTGTATGTTTCTGTGTACAATCAACTGTTAAATAAATAAATATATCTACTCGCTATGTAATTGTTCTGTGTATGTTTCTGTGTACAATCAACTGTTAAATAAATAAATACATCTAATCGCTATGTAATTGTTCTGTGTATGTTTCTGTGTACAATAAACTGTTAAATAAATAAATAAATCTACTGGCTATGTTATTGTTTTGTGTATGTTTCTGTGTACAATAAACTGTTAATTAAATAAATAAATCTACTCGCTAAGAAGAAGACCAAAACATCTTCTTTGTTAGTCTCACCTGCCGTTGAAATTCCATTCGTAGGCGTACCCCACCACCTGGAGCAGCAGAGAGATACCGCCCAGCTCTACCAACTCGTCCACCTGCATACAAACACAACACATGAAGCTGACGATACTAGCCAAGTGGCGCCCCCATTACTAAAAAAAAAATCATAATTTTGAGTATTTTTAGATAGATACATACATACATATAATGACGCCTTTATCCCTAATGGGGTAGGCAGAGCGTAAACTACCTAAACCAAAGTCGTTCCGCCACTTCTGACAAAGTTTTGAGGGTTATTTAAGATAGATTTTAATGTATATTGCTGTAGTGACAGGTTGTCAGCCCATCGCCTAAATTATAATATACTGAAACCATTGAATCCCTTAGCTGGTTTTTACAGCATGCCCGGGAGGAAATGCAGCTGGCATATTCTATGTTTTTCTCTCGCTCCCAGGCCAGCATGGAAGATATATGCATATTTTCAAAACTAAGAAATTAAAAATGATTCCATGCTGGACTGGCAGAGATAGAAAAACATAGAATAAGCCAGGTGCATTTCCTCCCGGGCATGCTGTAAAATCCAGCTAAGAGATCCGAGGGTTCCAGTATATTGCAATTTAGGTGATGGGCTGACAGCCTGTCACTACAGCAAAATACTTACTAATCTACCCTGAAAACTTCTCAGACGTGGCGGAACGGCCTTTGTTTGGGTCGTTGACGGTCTGCCTACTCCATTAGGGATAAAGGCCTGATTATATGTATGTATATTTGTAGTTAACTTACTGGGGCCCATCTGGTCCACGCGACGCTCTGTAATAACTCTATTTGCTCTTGAATCTCTTCTGGGGTCGATTTTGTTGCCTGAAAAAAAAGGAAATATATTTATTAGATATTTTGATTATGTATTCTCATTATGTGTGTAAAGGTAGTGTGTAAAGGGTTTGTTCAGTCAGTAAAACTGAAATGTCACCAGAAAATTCTTTAAGGAAATGAAAACATTGGAAAAAGGATTCCACCCTTATGTTGTCGACATTCCAAGTTTTCGCACAAAGCGGTACGCTTCTACATTTTTAATGCGAACGGCCAAAGTGTGGAACTTATAACCTGGGCCTTTTCAAGGCGAGAGTGAACAGGCATTTTCTAGGCAATCATGCTCCATCATAGTCTACATCATCACTTACCATCACGTGAGATGGCGGACAAATGATTGCCTATCAAATATATAAAAAAAAAAACAATATAAGTATAACAGTCCAATTGTAAAAATTACAATGAAGTCTGTGCTCACTTGGATATCTTCAATAGTGAAACACAATCATTCAAAAAATCTGTGCGTAACATAAAAAAATTAAAGTAACCTGTGTAACTTAACTCATTTTCTTATTTTTTATTATACAATTTAATTATTTTTTGTAAAACTTTCTACTTACTATTATGAATCATCATTCTCTTGCCCTTATCCCATTATTTGGGGTCGGCGCAGTATGTTCCCTTCTTCCATTCATCCCTGTCAGCCGTCAGTTCGACATTAACACCTGTTTTCAACATATCATCTTTCACACAGTGCATCCATCTTTTCTTCGGTCGTCCTCTCCCAACATATCCGTCCACATTCAAATTCAATACCCTTTTACCTATATGACTTTCTACTTACTATTATGAATGCTGTGTACAATTTTAAAAGGATATCAGATTTATAGTGCTAAGCTGTTTATGTTCTTTAAGTATGTTTATAATCTGTTATCTGTTATTGTACCTTTTTGAATAAAATAAAATAAAACAAAATCACCACCACTTCGATCAGACAATTTGTAAAGAAAAGCAAAAAGAAAAAAAATACTTATGAAAGAATTTCCTGGTGAAAGTTGTTCAGTGTCGTTGATTCTGCAACCCCTATCAGTTAGTCGGACGCTGTCCCTTACATAAATATGTGAAATAAGAAATTAGAAATATGATAATCGACTTGAATTCCATAGTAATTTAGACTAGTCAAGCCTTGTATAGTTGTAAAACTACTCGGTTAGATGTCGCTACCGCCTCGGACCTCGGTAGCTCAGTTGGTAGAGAGATGGCACGGCATTTCAAAGGTCGCAGGTTCAAACCCCGCCCGCGGCAAGTTTTGGGATATGTACTGATATTTCTTTATTACCTCGTATCTCCGAAACGGCTGAATAGAATTTGACAATTAGAATATCATTCGAATGGTTTCAAGCGAGGGTACGCTGTAATTTTTCAAAATTTGTAATGTGGGATTTTAGTCTTTAAATCGCAATATCTTTAAATAAGTATTTTCGACTGACAATCTGTCACTACAGCAATATACCTATAATAACCCTCAAAACTTTATCAGACGTGGCGGAGCGACTATTTGGGATGAAGGCGTTATTATATGACATATATGTACTATCCATGCTGGCCTGGGAGCGAGAGAAAAACATAGAATGTGCCAGCTGCATTTCCTCCCGGGCATGCTGTAAAAACCAGCTAAGGGATCCGAGGGTTTCAGTATATTGCAGTTAAGGCGATAGGCTGACAACCTGTCACTACAGCAATGTACCTACTTATCTATCTTAAATAACCCTCAAAACTTTGTCAGACGTGGCGGAACGACCTTTGTTTGGGTCGTTTACGCTCTGCCTACCCCATTAGGGATAAAGGCGTGATTATATGTATGTATGTAATTTAGACTAGTCAAGCCTTGTATAGTTGTAAAACTACTCGGTTAGATGTCGCTACCGCCTCGGACCTCGGTAGCTCAGTTGATAGAGATATGGCACGGCAATTCAAAGGTTCAAACCCCGCCCGCGGCAAGTTTTGTAATATGTACTGATATTTCTTTATTACCTCGTATCTCCGAAACGGCTGAATAGAATTTGACAATTAGAATATCATATAATTTCTTATAATATTATAACATCATAAATAATTACTTATTCATTTATTAATTTAATTATCATCATTACCATTTTAAAATGTAGTAGTAAATTATATATTGTGTTTCAAAATTATTGTAAGCTGTGTATAGTAGTTATTGGGAATCAGATTCTTATTGTGTTTTACTATGTTTAGATAACTGCCTCCGTGGTCTAGTGGCTAGTGCCATGGACTCCCGATCCGGAGGTCCTGGGTTCGATTCCCAGGGGGGAAACACAAAGTTGATATTTGAGAATTTATTACTTTGTTAATTTTTCCCCAGTTTGGTTAGGACATTGCAGGCTGAATCACCTGATAGTCCGAAAGGAAAAAGATTTCGTGCTTCGGAGGACACGTTAAGCCGTCGGTCCCGGTCGCTGTCTTTGATAGTGGTCGTTACTCAAACCATGTCAGAGGCCAGATAGTTGTGCTACTAGGCGGTTTAAAAACTCTGACACCAGGGTTTATCGGGTCGATAGACTCGATACCCACTCGACAGAAGAAGACTATGTTTAGATTATATTTAAGTAGTATTAGTATTTTTCCTGTTACTGTACCTATTTAAATAAAAATAAACCTTAAGGCTCATTGCCCGCGCAGCCTAGTTAGCAGTGTACCTGCCTGCTACGCAGAGGGTCCCGGGTTCGATTCTCGGCCAGGGCAGACATTTGAATGATGAGTTTAAATCTTTTTCTGGGTCTGGGTGTTCTTTGTGGTTGTTTCTGTGTATGTCCATGGCACCCCGATACAGGGAATCCTAGTTGGGGCTATGGCCGGTATTTACAATCAGATCTCGAGACTGACAGCTAGTTTGAGTTTGTATCAGAAATGTCATTTCAGTAAATAATGACCTGTCAAATCCAAACTTAATACTGCTCTCAATCTCATACATACATACACAAATCACGCCTTTATCCCTTACGGGGTAGGCAGAGCGTTTAACGCCTCGTAAAAGGCGCTTTCTTAATCTCATAATCGCTATAAATGCGGGCGTATGAGTGTGATCGTGTGTGGTGTGTGTGTGTGTGTCCCTTACACCCGGCATACCTTGTAGGGCGGCGGCTCGGGCACGTTGTCCCCCTGCTGGCGCGCCACCGCGGCCGCGCGCAGGCGCAGGTGCGCCTCGAGGTACCTGGAGGAACAAAGCAATATTACATACATACATACAATCACGCCTTTATGGGGTAGGCAGAGCGTAAATGACCTGAACAAAGGTCGTGCCGCCACGTCTGACAAACTTTTGAGGGTTAATTAAGATAGATTTGTACGTATAATGCCGTAGTCACAGGTTGTCCGCCCATCGCCTAAAATGCAACAGTGAAATCGTCTCGCTCTGCCTACCCCATTAGGGATAAAGGCGTGGTTATATGTTTGTATGTAAGCCAAGTTAGAGGCCAGTGCTAAGCATTGGCGGCTTGAAAGCTCTGACCTAATCTAGGATTGTCTGGTTGCGGAGGTCAGTCGCTCTGTATAAAAACTAGTACCCTCGGTTAGGTAGCCGACCCCGTGAGATACTCACCTCCTAAGCGCCACGCACACGTGTCTCACAATCTGCCTGGCGGCACAAGTCTCGTCTTCTGAAACAGCTGATTCTTCTTCATCAGAGCCCAAGATTGGTGTACCCTCGTTCAGGTAGCCGACCCCGTGAGATACTCACCTCCTAAGCGCCACGCACACGTGTCTCACAATCTGCCTGGCGGCACAAGTCTCGTCTTCTGAAACAGCTGATTCTTCTTCATCAGAGCCCAAGATTGGTGTACCCTCGGTTAGTTAGCCGACCCCGTGAGATACTCACCTCCTAAGCGCCACGCACACGTGTCTCACAATCTGCCTGGCGGCACAAGTCTCGTCTTCTGAAACAGCTGATTCTTCCTCATCAGAGCCCAAGATTGGCAGCGTTGATATTACATTGTATAGTTTGCGTAGACCGTCCTGGAAGAAACAGTATAAAAGCATACATACATACATATAATCACGCCTTTATCCCTTACAGGGTAGGCAGAGTGTAAAACGCCTCCTAAAAGGCCGCCACGTCTGACATAAATTGAGGGCAGTTTTAGATTGTAATGTGTATTGCTGTAGTGACAGGTTGTCAGCCCATCGCCTAAATTACAATACACTGTAACCCTCGAATCCCTTTTGCTGACTTTTACAGCATGCCCGGGAGGAAGGGCAACTGGAACATTCTATGTTTTTTTTTTCTCTCCCAGTCCAGTATGGAAGAAGAAATATCACTTAAATTGCAAATATGCATATAAATACTATTTAGCACACGACGTTAATTGTTGTTTTATTTTTATATTTTATAATTCCCAACCTTCGATAATGAAGAGGCCAAAAGAAAATGGAAACTAAAACAAGTCAGTTTCTCACCTGGTGGTCAAACTAAAACAAGTCAGTTTCTCACCTGGTGGTCAAACTAAAACAAGTCAGTTTCTCACCTGGTGGTCAAACTAAAACAAGTCAGTTTCTCACCTGGTGGTCAAACTCAGGTCGACACAGGGCGCATATATAAAATTATTTTAACTATTTAATGTACCAATTTGATATTTTCGGTGTATCAATTTGATCTTTCGGTGTATCAATTTGATCATTCAGTGTATCAATTTGATGTTTCAGTGTATCAATTTGATCTTTCGGTGAATCAATTTGATCTTTCGGTGTATCAATTTGATTTTTCAGTGTACCAATTTGATCATTCGGTGTATCAATTTGATGTTTCAGTGTATCAATTTGATCATTCGGTGTATCAATTTGATCATTCGGTGTATCAATTTGATCATTCAGTGTATCAATTTGATCATTCGGTGTATCAATTTGATCTTTCGGTGTATCAATTTGATCTTTCGGTGTATCAATTTGATGTTTCAGTGTACCAATTTGATCTTTCGGTGAATCAATTTGATCTTTCGGTGAATCAATTTGATCTTTAGGTGTACTAATTTTATGTATTAATTTAATCTTTAGGTGTATCAATTTTTCGGTATAAAACAAGTCTAAATTTCTCACCTGGTGGTCAAACTCCTCCAATATAACTCTGAATTGGAACGACAGGCCGAAGAACATGGTCGCGTGACAGCGCCCCGAGTCGTGGGAACATTCTAGCAGCCACAGCGCGTAGCTGAAACAAAACACATATTGCAGTGAGAATGAGATGTGTTCTCAAGGTCATCATTACAAATTTAAGAGCTTTGCTCTTCGCCAGCTTTAATCCTACTCATATTATTTATATACTTTCATGCTGGCCTGGGAGCGAGAGAAAAACATAGAATTTGCCAGCTGCATTTCCTCCCCGGCATGCTGTAAAAACTAATTAAGGGATCTGAGGGTTTCAGTATATTGTAATTTAGGAGATGGGCTGACAACCTGTCACTACAGCAGTATACCTACAAATCTATTTTATATAACCCTCAAAACTTGTCAGAAGTGGCGGAACGGCCTTTGTTTAGGTCGTTTACGCTCTGCCTACCCCACATTAGGGATAAAGGCGTGAATATATGTATGTCATATTATTTCTTTTTAGATAGCCCAATGGTGTAGTGGATAGGGCCGCTGCCTCCTGAGCGGGAGGTCGTGGGTCGAATCCCACCACGTACCAATGCGTTTTTCGGTTTTCGAATTTCATATGTACGTTTATTCGGCGCTTTTTCCGTGCTTCGGAAGGCACGTTAAGCCGTTGGTCCCGGTTAATATCGTTTAATACCGTAGATATTAGTCGTTAAGCCATTTCAGAGGCCGGTGCTAAGCATTTTCGGCTTGAAAACTCTGACCTAATCTAGGATTGGGTCTGGTTTCCCTTCTGGGTTGCGGAGGTCGGATGGCAGTCGCTCTGTGTAAAAACCAGTACTCTCGTTCAACCCCTAGATTAGGTAGCTGACCCCGTAAGATACAGGATAAGACTAGGGAGATGTTGATTATTTATTTTTGGGGGAATAACAGCGCTGAGGGAAACCACAGCACACGCTGAGTCAGCACCCTTTCTCAGCTACGAACCATGTCCACACATTGTTTAGTTTGATTTCTACCACTCTTCTCTAATGTTATTGTTTGTAATCTGTGATTGTGCTGTATTTAACTATTGTATAATGTGTATCCTTCCATGCTGGACTGGGAGGGATAGAAAAACATAGCATGTTCCAGCTGCCCTTCCTCCCGGGCATGCAGTAGAAGTCAGCAAAAGGGACTCGAGGGTTACAGTGTAGTGTTATTTAGGCGATGGGCTGACAACCTGTCACTATAGTAATACAACATTACAATCTAACATTGCCCCAATTTTTGTCAGACGTGGCAAAAGCGCCTTTTACGAGGCGTTGAACGCTCTGCCTACCCCGTAAGGGATAAAGGCGTGATTTTATGTATGTATGTATGTATGTAATATGTGTATACTCTTACCTACTCTGTATCCTAATCTTATTTCTGTATTCTTAATTCTGTGCTATGTTGTTTTGTAACTGAGAATAAACATTTTCTACATACATACATACATAAATCACGCCTTTATCCCTTACGGGGTAGGCAGAGCGTTTAACGCCTCGTAAAAGGCGCTTTCGCCACGTCTGACAAAAATTGAGAGCAATTTTAGATTGTAATATGTATTGCTTTAGTGACAGGTTGTCAGCCCATCGCCTAAATTACAATACACTGTAACCCTCGAGTCCCTTTTGCTGACTTCAACAGCATGCCCGGGAGGAAGGGCAGCTGGAACATTCTATGTTTTTCTATCTCTCCCAGTCCAGCATGGAAGAAAGAAATAAACATTTTCTATGTCTATGTAAATGTAGTGTGGTCGTTTCCTTCTTCTCTCAAGGTAAACAGTAAAAACTGAGTGTAAAAAATAGCAGAGCTGAGTTTAGGGTACGATATTTCTTGAATGTTGGACTGGGAGCGAGAGAAAAACATAGAATGTACCAGCCGCACTTCCTCCCGGGCATACTGTAAAAACCAGCTAAGTGATCCGAAAGTTTCAGTGTATCGCAATCTGGGCGATGCAATATACCTACAAATCTATCTTAAAATAACCCTCTAAATTTTGTCTGACGTGGCGGAACGACCTTTTTTAGGTAGATTACGCTCTGCCTACCCCATTAGGGGTAAAGGCGTGCGCCTCGCAGTACGCCAGGTAGTACAAGCAGATGGACACGGTAATAACCAGCAGTGGACACTCACGCGACTAGATCGTGCAGCGTGCCGCGCGGCGACAGACAGACGCGCTCCATTGCGTCCTCGCAGTACGCCAGGTAGTACAGATGGACACGGTAATAACCAGCAGTGGACACTCACGCGACTAGATCGTGCAGCGTGCCGCGCGGCGACAGACAGACGCGCTCCATTGCGTCCTCGCAGCACGCCAGGTAGTACAGATGGACACGGTAATAACCAGCAGTGGACACTCACGCGACTAGATCGTGCAGCGTGCCGCGCGGCGACAGACAGACGCGCTCCATTGCGTCCTCGCAGTACGCCAGGTAGTACAGACACGGTAATAACCAGCAGTGGACACTCACGCGACTAGATCGTGCAGCGTGCCGCGCGGCGACAGACAGACGCGCTCCATTGCGTCCTCGCAGTACGCCAGGTAGTACAGATGGACACGGTAATAACCAGCAGTGGACACTCACGCGACTAGATCGTGCAGCGTGCCGCGCGGCGACAGACAGACGCGCTCCATTGCGTCCTCGCAGTACGCCAGGTAGTACAGATGGACACGGTAATAACCAGCAGTGGACACTCACGCGACTAGATCGTGCAGCGTGCCGCGCGGCGACAGACAGACGCGCTCCATTGCGTGCTCGCAGTACGCCAGGTAGTACAGACACGGTAATAACCAGCAGTGGACACTCACGCGACTAGATCGTGCAGCGTGCCGCGCGGCGACAGACAGACGCGCTCCATTGCGTCCTCGCAGTACGCCAGGTAGTACAGATGGACACGGTAATAACCAGCAGTGGACACTCACGCGACTAGATCGTGCAGCGTGCCGCGCGGCGACAGACAGACGCGCTCCATTGCGTGCTCGCAGTACGCCAGGTAGTACAGATGGACACGGTAATAACCAGCAGTGGACACTCACGCGACTAGATCGTGCAGCGTGCCGCGCGGCGACAGACAGACGCGCTCCATTGCGTCCTCGCAGTACGCCAGGTAGTACAAGCAGATGGACACGGTAATAACCAGCAGTGGACACTCACGCGACTAGATCGTGCAGCGTGCCGCGCGGCGACAGACAGACGCGCTCCATTGCGTGCTCGCAGTACGCCAGGTAGTACAGACACGGTAATAACCAGCAGTGGACACTCACGCGACTAGATCGTGCAGCGTGCCGCGCGGCGACAGACAGACGCGCTCCATTGCGTCCTCGCAGTACGCCAGGTAGTACAAGCAGATGGACACGGTAATAACCAGCAGTGGACACTCACGCGACTAGATCGTGCAGCGTGCCGCGCGGCGACAGACAGACGCGCTCCATTGCGTGCTCGCAGTACGCCAGGTAGTACAGATGGACACGGTAATAACCAGCAGTGGACACTCACGCGACTAGATCGTGCAGCGTGCCGCGCGGCGACAGACAGACGCGCTCCATTGCGTCCTCGCAGTACGCCAGGTAGTACAGATGGACACGGTAATAACCAGCAGTGGACACTCACGCGACTAGATCGTGCAGCGTGCCGCGCGGCGACAGACAGACGCGCTCCATTGCGTCCTCGCAGTACGCCAGGTAGTACAGATGGACACGGTAATAACCAGCAGTGGACACTCACGCGACTAGATCGTGCAGCGTGCCGCGCGGCGACAGACAGACGCGCTCCATTGCGTGCTCGCAGTACGCCAGGTAGTACAGACACGGTAATAACCAGCAGTGGACACTCACGCGACTAGATCGTGCAGCGTGCCGCGCGGCGACAGACAGACGCGCTCCATTGCGTCCTCGCAGTACGCCAGGTAGTACAGATGGACACGGTAATAACCAGCAGTGAACACTCACGCGACTAGATCGTGCAGCGTGCCGCGCGGCGACAGACAGACGCGCTCCATTGCGTCCTCGCAGTACGCCAGGTAGTACAGATGGACACGGTAATAACCAGCAGTGGACACTCACGCGACTAGATCGTGCAGCGTGCCGCGCGGCGACAGACAGACGCGCTCCATTGCGTCCTCGCAGTACGCCAGGTAGTACAGACACGGTAATAACCAGCAGTGGACACTCACGCGACTAGATCGTGCAGCGTGCCGCGCGGCGACAGACAGACGCGCTCCATTGCGTCCTCGCAGTACGCCAGGTAGTACAGATGGACACGGTAATAACCAGCAGTGGACACTCACGCGACTAGATCGTGCAGCGTGCCGCGCGGCGACAGACAGACGCGCTCCATTGCGTGCTCGCAGTACGCCAGGTAGTACAGATGGACACGGTAATAACCAGCAGTGGACACTCACGCGACTAGATCGTGCAGCGTGCCGCGCGGCGACAGACAGACGCGCTCCATTGCGTCCTCGCAGTACGCCAGGTAGTACAGATGGACACGGTAATAACCAGCAGTGGACACTCACGCGACTAGATCGTGCAGCGTGCCGCGCGGCGACAGACAGACGCGCTCCATTGCGTGCTCGCAGTACGCCAGGTAGTACAGATGGACACGGTAATAACCAGCAGTGGACACTCACGCGACTAGATCGTGCAGCGTGCCGCGCGGCGACAGACAGACGCGCTCCATTGCGTCCTCGCAGTACGCCAGGTAGTACAGATGGACACGGTAATAACCAGCAGTGGACACTCACGCGACTAGATCGTGCAGCGTGCCGCGCGGCGACAGACAGACGCGCTCCATTGCGTGCTCGCAGTACGCCAGGTAGTACAGATGGACACGGTAATAACCAGCAGTGGACACTCACGCGACTAGATCGTGCAGCGTGCCGCGCGGCGACAGACAGACGCGCTCCATTGCGTCCTCGCAGTACGCCAGGTAGTACAGACACGGTAATAACCAGCAGTGGACACTCACGCGACTAGATCGTGCAGCGTGCCGCGCGGCGACAGACAGACGCGCTCCATTGCGTCCTCGCAGTACGCCAGGTAGTACAGACACGGTAATAACCAGCAGTGGACACTCACGCGACTAGATCGTGCAGCGTGCCGCGCGGCGACAGACAGACGCGCTCCATTGCGTGCTCGCAGTACGCCAGGTAGTACAGATGGACACGGTAATAACCAGCAGTGGACACTCACGCGACTAGATCGTGCAGCGTGCCGCGCGGCGACAGACAGACGCGCTCCATTGCGTCCTCGCAGTACGCCAGGTAGTACAGACACGGTAATAACCAGCAGTGGACACTCACGCGACTAGATCGTGCAGCGTGCCGCGCGGCGACAGACAGACGCGCTCCATTGCGTCCTCGCAGTACGCCAGGTAGTACAGATGGACACGGTAATAACCAGCAGTGAACACTCACGCGACTAGATCGTGCAGCGTGCCGCGCGGCGACAGACAGACGCGCTCCATTGCGTCCTCGCAGTACGCCAGGTAGTACAGATGGACACGGTAATAACCAGCAGTGGACACTCACGCGACTAGATCGTGCAGCGTGCCGCGCGGCGACAGACAGACGCGCTCCATTGCGTCCTCGCAGTACGCCAGGTAGTACAGATGGACACGGTAATAACCAGCAGTGGACACTCACGCGACTAGATCGTGCAGCGTGCCGCGCGGCGACAGACAGACGCGCTCCATTGCGTCCTCGCAGTACGCCAGGTAGTACAGACACGGTAATAACCAGCAGTGGACACTCACGCGACTAGATCGTGCAGCGTGCCGCGCGGCGACAGACAGACGCGCTCCATTGCGTGCTCGCAGTACGCCAGGTAGTACAGATGGACACGGTAATAACCAGCAGTGGACACTCACGCGACTAGATCGTGCAGCGTGCCGCGCGGCGACAGACAGACGCGCTCCATTGCGTCCTCGCAGTACGCCAGGTAGTACAGATGGACACGGTAATAACCAGCAGTGGACACTCACGCGACTAGATCGTGTAGCGTGCCGCGCGGCGACAGACAGACGCGCTCCATTGCGTCCTCGCAGTACGCCAGGTAGTACAGATGGACACGGTAATAACCAGCAGTGGACACTCACGCGACTAGATCGTGCAGCGTGCCGCGCGGCGACAGACAGACGCGCTCCATTGCGTGCTCGCAGTACGCCAGGTAGTACAGATGGACACGGTAATAACCAGCAGTGGACACTCACGCGACTAGATCGTGCAGCGTGCCGCGCGGCGACAGACAGACGCGCTCCATTGCGTCCTCGCAGTACGCCAGGTAGTACAAATGGACACGGTAATAACCAGCAGTGGACACTCACGCGACTAGATCGTGCAGCGTGCCGCGCGGCGACAGACAGACGCGCTCCATTGCGTGCTCGCAGTACGCCAGGTAGTACAGATGGACACGGTAATAACCAGCAGTGGACACTCACGCGACTAGATCGTGCAGCGTGCCGCGCGGCGACAGACAGACGCGCTCCATTGCGTCCTCGCAGTACGCCAGGTAGTACAGACACGGTAATAACCAGCAGTGGACACTCACGCGACTAGATCGTGCAGCGTGCCGCGCGGCGACAGACAGACGCGCTCCATTGCGTCCTCGCAGTACGCTAGGTAGTACAGATGGACACGGTAATAACCAGCAGTGGACACTCACGCGACTAGATCGTGCAGCGTGCCGCGCGGCGACAGACAGACGCGCTCCATTGCGTCCTCGCAGTACGCTAGGTAGTACAGATGGACACGGTAATAACCAGCAGTGGACACTCACGCGACTAGATCGTGCAGCGTGCCGCGCGGCGACAGACAGACGCGCTCCATTGCGTCCTCGCAGTACGCTAGGTAGTACAGATGGACACGGTAATAACCAGCAGTGGACACTCACGCGACTAGATCGTGCAGCGTGCCGCGCGGCGACAGACAGACGCGCTCCATTGCGTCCTCGCAGTACGCCAGGTAGTACAGATGGACACGGTAATAACCAGCAGTGGACACTCACGCGACTAGATCGTGCAGCGTGCCGCGCGGCGACAGACAGACGCGCTCCATTGCGTCCTCGCAGTACGCCAGGTAGTACAGACACGGTAATAACCAGCAGTGGACACTCACGCGACTAGATCGTGCAGCGTGCCGCGCGGCGACAGACAGACGCGCTCCATTGCGTCCTCGCAGTACGCTAGGTAGTACAGATGGACACGGTAATAACCAGCAGTGGACACTCACGCGACTAGATCGTGCAGCGTGCCGCGCGGCGACAGACAGACGCGCTCCATTGCGTCCTCGCAGTACGCCAGGTAGTACAGACACGGTAATAACCAGCAGTGGACACTCACGCGACTAGATCGTGCAGCGTGCCGCGCGGCGACAGACAGACGCGCTCCATTGCGTCCTCGCAGTACGCTAGGTAGTACAGACAGATGGACACGCCAGTCGCCGCTACGGACGGGCGGGGAACCTCCAGGAATTTCTGTAAAACGAAAAAAAACACTTAATTTTTTTTTATCTGATGACCAGACGAATTTTTCTGCGCCGTAACAAAATATACTCAGTTTTATCAACATTTTCGACCCAAACTAGTTTCATTAGTGGAGGGAAAAAACCACTCTAACCTGAACTTCCGTCGCTAGCAATTTGTATGTAATGGGAGCTCCCTCAATATCTCAGGATCCATCGGAGATATTCTTTTTGCGTCAGAATGAAAATAGTCATTTTGATCATGTGTTTTAGGACCTCTAGTGAAACGACAAATGGAGCTGGGTGCAATGTGCCCATCATTCTTTCTTTGTAGAAACAAGCTGTGCCTGTTGCCTTGTCATTCTTTTTGTATTGTCATTTTCATGTAACTTGTGTACAATAAATAAAAATGGTTAATTGTTACTACTATTATGTTTGATATTTGCTACACTTGTTACCTCGACATATCTGTTAAACACTTTGCTACCCCTGTGTTTTTGTAATAAACACTTTGTTACCCCTATTTTTATGTTATTTTCTGTAATAAACACTCTGTAACCACAATTTTTATGTTATTTTCTGTAAGTAACACTCTGTTACCACTATTTTTATGCTATTTTCTATAATAAACACGTTGATACCCCTATTTTTATTCTATTTTCTGTAATAAACACGTTGTTAACCCTATTTTTATGCTATTTTCTGTAATAAACACGTTGTTACCCCTATTTTTATGCTATTTTCAGTAATTAACACGTTGTTACCCCTATTTTTATGCTATTTTCTGTAATAAACACGTTGTTACCCCTATTTTTATGTTATTTTCTGTAATAAACACGTTGATACCCCTATTTTTATGCAATTTTTTGTAATAAACATTTTCTTAATTACTACTTACAAAACAGAATTACTATATTTTTTCTTAGTTTTTACTCACTGATGGTTAATTGTTACTGAATAACTTCACTTAGTAAGAAATGTTGTTCAGTTTTAAACCTAAATTCTCGCCTATCAATATTATCCATGACTTACTGAACTTAGATGACGTTACTAATTATTAGTAGTAGTAATTAATGCTACATTTTCTCACCTGTAATGTTGATGAAATCTATAGAAAACTTCCTATGACAAGCATCAAAGCAATAAATTTCTTTGTTACTAAGAAATGTTGTTCAGTTTCTTACGTAGACTCTCCCCTATCAGAATACATACATACATATAATCACGCCTTTATCCCTAATGAGGTAGGCAGAGCGTAAACGAAGGTCAATTGGCCACGTCTGACAAAATGTCTATATTTTTTTCTTACTTATAGAAAACTTCTTATGACAAAGCAAAGCCGCGAGATATTTCAACGCTTCAAAGGCCAACCGCGAGTCCCTCGACTCACGCACGTTGAGAAACTGAACTAGTTACTAATAAATGTTGTCCTCTATCGGAATGGCGTTATTATTATTTTTCCTCACCTGTAATCCGCCCATATTGATGAAATCTATAGAAAACTTCTTATGACAAAGCAAAGCCGCGAGATATTTCAACGCTTCAAAGGCCAACCGCGAGTCCCTCGACTCACGCACGTTGAGAAACTGAACTAGTTACTAATAAATGTTGTCCTCTATCGGAATGGCGTTATTATTATTTTTCCTCACCTGTAATCCGCCCATATTGATGAAATCTATAGAAAACTTCTTATGACACAGCAAAGCCGCGAGATATTTCAACGCCTCGAAGGCCAACCGCGAGTCCCTCGACTCTCGCACGTTGAGGTAGCCGAGAATGAGGCCCAGCGCGTTCTGCTCAAACACGTGCGATAGGAACTGTAAGAGAGAAATGCAAATGTGTACATACATAATATTTCTTACATACATACATACATATAATCACGCCTTTATCCCTAATGGGGTAGGCAGAGCGTAAACGACCCAAACAAAGCTCGTTCCGCCACGTCTGACAAAGTTTTGAGGGTTATTTAAGATAGATTTGTAAGTATATTGGTGTAGTGACAGGTTGTCAGCCCATCGCCTAAATTACAATATACTGAAACCCTCGGATCCCTTAGCTGGTTTTTACAGCATGCCCGGGAGGAAATGCAGCTGGCACATTCTATGTTTTTCTCTCGCTCCCAGGCCAGCATGGAAGAAAATATTTCTTATGGGGTAATAAAAGGCGTTTTCGCCACGTCTGACTAATATTGAAGGTAATTTTAGATTCAAATGTGTATCGCATAGTGACAGGTTGCCAACCCATCCTCCAAATTGAAATATACGGACAGCGTCCCGCAAACTGATATGGGTTGCTCAGTCAACGAAATTGAACAACTATGACCACGTAATTCTTTCAGGAAATTTCAAATAATGGCTTTTCCATACAAATTGTCCGATCCAGGTGGTCATTCTGTATGGGAAAGTAAATTTTTTTTTCGTTTCCTGAAATAAATTCCTGGTGATAGTAATAATAATAAATCTTTATTTCTCTCATCAGAAAGGTAGTACACTGAATAAAATGTGATATTTAATTTAATTATATCTCCTTTGTGGCGAGAGCTGGTGTCTGTACTAGATTTATCTGTATGACGGATCGCCCGGTCCCTCCCCTTAGCTTAGATGGACATAATAACAATCTAAGGCTTTAGAATTTAAATTTACAATTCGTGATGAGATTAAAATATGAACTTAGGCTTAATGTTAGTATATATAGTAAAACTAGGTTTAAGTGTATGTACGTGTGTGTGTGTGTGTGTGTGTGTGTGTGACTTTCTGTCTGGTCATAGTCCTTGGTTAAGAGCCATTTAAAGTATTTTTAATTTACAATTGAATTAAGGTATTGAATAAATTTCAAGAACAGTGTTTACTTTATTATAAATGTGGTTTCCAAGGAAACAGTAGACATTTTTAGATGTTTTGGTCTAAATAATACTGACGGACAGACAGCGGCATAGTTTAGCTTGTTTGAGAAAGAGCCTGGATTAAACGAAATGTCATGATGTGTGTTAAGTTTTGTTGACTAAGCAAGCCCTATATCAGTTTGCGGGACGCTGTCCCTTACACCCGGTACAGTATGCCTAGGAGAATAAGCAGCTGGCGCATAATAATTATTTCTAAATTGTAGTTGGTAAAAGTTACTATATAAAAAAATATTTCTGTAAAAAACTGCATTTCATTTCCATGCTGGACTGGGAGCGAGAGGAAAACATAGAATGTGCCAGCTGCATTTCCTCCCGGGCATGCTGTAAAAATCAGCTAAGGGATCCGAGGGTTTCAGTATATTGCAATTTAGGCGATGGGCTGACAACCTGTCACTACAGCAATATACCCACAAAATATATCTTAAATAACCCTCAAAACTTTGTCAGACGTGGCGGGACGACCTTTGTTTTGGTCGTTTACGCTCTGCCTACCCCATTAGGGATAAAGGCGTGACTATATGTATGTATGTAAAAAACTGCATACTTTTTAAAATAATCATGAATTTAAACATACATAAAAACACGCCTTTATACCTAATGGGATAGGCAGAGCGTAAACGACCTAAACTAAGGTCGTTCCGCAATGTCTGACAAAGTTTTAAAGGTTATTTAAGATAGATTTGTATGTATATTGCTGTATATTATAATACTGAAACCCTCGGATCCCTTAGCTGGTTTTTACAGCATGCCCGGGAGGAAATTCAGCTGGCACATTCGATGTTTTTCTCTCGCTCCCAGTCCAGCATGGAAGTAATTTATTTTTCCTGTATGTTTTTACTGACACAGTCAATCATTATTAATTTCTTTTTTTTAAGAATGTTATGTATAACTTTAACTGAATGCCAAATTTATGCAGATTTGATGTAATGTAAATGATTTGATGTAAAGTTTACATACATACATATAATCACGCCTTTATCCCTAATGGGGTAGGCAGAGCTTAAACAACTTAAACAAAGGTCTGACCTTTGTTTAGGTCGTTTACGCACTGCCTAGTACTATTAGGGATAAAGGCGTGATTATATTAAATATCATTAAAATTGCAAAAATACATATAAATACTATCCACAGCACACGATGCTAATTGTTGCAAAATGTTTTTTTTTTAATATGTTAGAATTCCCAACCTTCGATAGTGAAGAGGCCAAAACTAACTATAAAAACTCTCATCTCAAACAAGTAATTTCTCACCTGGTGATCAAACTCAGGTCGACACAGGGCGCATATATAAAATTAATTTAACTATTTATATTTCTTCTGTGCTGGACTGGGAGAGATAGAAAAACATAGAATGTTCCAGCTGCCCTTCCACCCGGGCATGCTGTAGAAGTCAGCAATAGGGATTCGAGGGTTACAGTGTATTGTAATTTAGGCGATGGGCTGACATAGTGTTTTTAGTAGAATGTATTAATTTGTCGTCTGTTTTTGTTCCTATCTAAAAAAAAAAAACTCAAACTTTTTATATACTTTCCATGCTGGCCTGGGAGCGAGAGAAAAACATAAAACGTGCCAGCTGCATTTCCTCCCGGGCATGCTGAAAAACCAGCTAAGGGATCCGAGGGTTTCAGTATATTGCAATTTAGGCGATGGGTTGACAACCTATCACTACGGCAATATACTTAAAAATCTATCTTAAAAAACCCTCAAAACTTTGTAAGACATGGCAGAACGACCTTTCTTTAGGTCGTTTTCGGTCTGCCTACCCCATAAGGGATAAAGGCGTGATTATATGTATGTATGTAAAAATAATTATGTTAGTATTTTATTAATAAGCATACCTCTTGGTATTCCCCCATCGGTGTGAGGTAGCGCAGAATGAGCATCTGCTTGGTCGCGTCGGTGGGAGGGTGGATCTGGATGTTGCCTGCAAACAAACAAACAGACATTACTTTAGTGGCATTGACTTGACATGATTTTTTTATTTTTTATTTATTTAAACATAATTTTCACCACCACAGCATTGTACGCCAAGGCGCTGACAAATTTTAAGTATTAATAAGTTATTATACCATATAAAATACCTTATAACTATAATAGTAGACAATTAAACATTTTCGCAATATTTTAAAATCATCGAATTGTAATGATTATGTAATTTTTAGCTTTAATTTTATTTTTAACATGAATTCTTAATTCAAATTAATGAAATTTAATCTTTTTGTTGACGATAATAATTTCCGTATGCATGTTTCATCTTGCAGTGCCCTGACAGGGTGCAGGTACTTATCTGCTATTATAACATTATTATAACTGAATAAACATGAATTGAATTGAATTGCAGTGTTTGCTTTAAGTTACCATTGTAGGGGGCGCAGCTAACACGTTGTCACGGAAGGGGATGCCGTTACCGCTGTGGGGGACGCTGTTGATGCTATGGGGGGCGAAGTTACTGCTATGGGGGACGCCGTTACTGCTATGGGGGACGCTGTTACTGCTGTGGGGGACGCCGTTACTGCTATGGGGGACGCCGTAACTGCTATGGGGGACGCTGTTACCGCTGTGACCGTTGTGGGGCACAATGTTACTGCTGTGGAGGACGTAGTAACTGCTATGGGGACGCTGTTATCTAAGCAGGGGACGATGTGAGCGTTGTGGGACTGTCGTATGGAAACCATTACCGCTGTCGGGGACGCAGTCACTCCTATAGTAACCGCTTTTGGGGACGCTGTAACCGGAGCGGAAGGCGCTGTTACCGTTGTGGGACCGATGTATGGAAGCGGTTACTGTTATGGTGGACGCCGTTGCCGTCGTGGGGGACGCTGTTACTGCTGGTGGGATGCTGTTACCGTTGTAGTCGACGCTGTTACCGCTAAGGGGACGTCGCTACCGCTGGGGGAGATGGTATTGCCACTGTGAGGGACGCCAATATCGCTTTGTAAGAAGCCATGTGGGGACGCCGTTACTGATGTAGTTGGGGGACGTCATTACCGCCGTAGGGGACGCTAATACTGCTGTTGAACCGTTAAAGCTGTACGGGACGCCGCTACTACTTGAAGGGACGAAACCACTTACCAATGACATCAAGCTCCATCTCGGCCCACGAGGAGTTGGAGGAGGTCTCGTGCGGGGGCGCGGGGGGCGGCGCGCCCCTCGCGGGAGGGGGGGACATCATGCCCCTAGAAGGGTTCACCGCCACGGCTGGAAGGGAACAAAGTCACTACATAGTATAAAACAAAGTCGCTTTCCCTGTCCCTATATCCCTATGTATGCTTAGATCTTTAAAACTACGCAACGGATTTTGATGCGGTTTCTTTTAATGGATAGAGTGATTCAAGAGGATGGTTTACATGTGTAATACATGCATAATATAGTAGAGAAACACTGATGATATCTGTGCGAAGCCGTGGCGGGTCGCTAGTAGTTTATATTTTGAATATGGCTTGCTTATCTAAGTATATTGACGATAAACTAACATATACATAAATCACGACTTTGTCTCTGATAGGGTAGGCAGAGCGTCAACGACCTAAACAAAAGTCGTTCCGCCACGTCTCACAAGTTGTTATAGTGACAGGTTGTCAACCCATCGCCTAAATGAGATTACACCGGTATATCCACTGTATGCCCGAGAGCAGACGCAGCTGGCACATTCTATGTTTTTCTTTCACTTCCAGTCCAGCATGGAAGCAATCTTTAAGATAAATACGGAGTGTAAGAGACAGTCCCGCAAACTGATAGGGGTTGCTCAGACAAGGTTGTTCAGTTTCGAACAACTATCGGCAGGAATTTTTTTCAGGAAGTGAAGATAATTAATTTAGTTTTCCATACAAATTTTCTGATCGAGGTGGTTATTTTGTATGGGAAGTTCATTTGTCATCTCCTGAAAGAAATATCTGGTGATAAAATTCAGTTTCATTAACTGATCAACCCCTATCAGTTCGCGGGCGCTGTCCCTTACTGCTACTGAAGTCACTTACAGTTGTAGTTCTTGACAGGTGTTTCGGGGTCCTTAGGAACCTCATCCACCAACACATCGCTCCCTCCGCCATCATCCTTGTCGCGATCTGAGCACAAAAAGAACATTTTTTTTTAATATATATATATATATATATATATAGGCGAGCATTTGTCCGCCATCTCACCTGGTGGAAAGTGACGATGCGGACTATGTTGAAGCATACTCACCTATGTAGTGCCTATTCACTCTCGCCTTGAAAAGGCCCAGGTTATATTGTTCCGGAAACAGATCCGCCGGCAGGGAGTTCCACTCCTTAGCCGTTCGCATTAAGAATGTGGAAGCGAACCGCTTCGTGCGAATTTGTGGTATATCCACGACATAAGGGTGGAACCCCTGTCCACGCCTCGTGCTCCGGAGATGGAAAGGGGAGGGGGGTATAAGGTCATGAAGTGCTATCGCGCACTCTCCGAAATGTATCCTCATCATGGGGTCGGCTACCTAATCTAGGTGATTGAACGAGGGTGCTGGTTTTTACACAGAGCGACTGCCATCTGACCTCCGCAACCCAGAAGGGAAACCAGACCCAATCCTAGATTACCTAAGTAGCTTATTTACTTACCTATACAATATATTGCCTAAAATGTATACCAGCACACTAGTTCAACTTTTTAATTTCCTGTACCCTAAGGTTGCCTGGAAGAAATTGCTGCTTAGCAATAAGGCCGCCTATTTGTACTACTATTTGTTTCATTTCATTTTCTCTTGTGTCTTTTCTGTGCAATAAAGTATATTCTTATCTTATCTTAGATTAGGTCAGAGATTTGAAGCCGCATTCTATAAAAAAACATAGGAGATACTTAAGTCCGCACACAGTTTGTGATAGTAAAACTGTTACATACATATGATCACGCCTGTATCCATAATGGGGTAGGCAGATCGTAAACGACCTAAACAAAGGTCGTTCCGCCACGTCTGACAAAGTTTTGAAGGCTGTTTAAGATAGATTTGAAGGTATATTGCTGTAGTGACAGGTTGTCAGCCCATCGCCCAATTTACAAAATACCGTAACCTCGGATAACTTAGCTGGTTTCTACAGCATGCCCGGGAGGAAATGCAGCTGGCACATTCATCTCTCGCTCCCAGGCCAGGGAGGATTAATTCAATTTATTATTTATTATTATTTAATCAGGCAGGCAGTTTTAGCAACTGATAGTGCCTGTATCCCACTGTTCACGATTTGCTTGTCTTATTGAAGTTTTGTAGGTATTTGTCCAATTTGTTCTTAAAGACATTTGTATTCTGTGCTGTCGCTACATCTTGAGGTAGCTTGTTCCAGTTAGCAACCACTCTATTTGAAAGTAAAGTGCTAGTGTGGGTTGTTGTGTGAGAAACAAGTTGTCAATTTCATGCTATGACCTCGCAAACGGCTATTTAATTTGTCAAATGACCTTTCTTATCTTTGGGTCCGTTGTGTCGCTTGTCGAAGCGCGCGAAGTGCCGGGTCTGGCTCGGCGGCGTCACTTGCGGGCAAGACTGCGGACAAACATACAAAAAATATTAAATTAATTTGACTATTTAATGTACTAAATATTATATATTTATTAGATATTTTCGGTGCACCAATATTATATTTTCGGTGTATCAATTTGATCTTTCAGTGTTACAATTTGATCTCTCGGTGTTACAATTTGAACTTTCGATGTAACAATTTGATCTTTCGGTGAACCAATTTGATCTTTCGGTGAACCAATTTGATCTTCCAGTGAACCAATTTGATCTTTCGGTGTATCAATTTGATCTTTCGTTGTATCAATTTGATATTTTCGGTGAACTAATTTTATATTTTCAGTGTGCCAATTTGATCCTTCGGTGTATCAATTTAATCTTTCGGTGTAGCAATTTGATATTTTCGGTGTACTAATTTGATCCTTCTAATTTGTTCTTCCATGCTGGACTGGGAGAGATAGAAAAACATAGAATGTTCCAGCTGCCCTTCCTCCCGGGCATGCTGTTGAAGTCAGCAAAAGGGACTCGAGGGTTACAGTGTATTGTAATTTAGGCGATGGGCTGACAACCTGTCACTAAAGCAATACATATTACAATCTAAAATTGCCCTAAATTTTTGTCAGACGTGGCGAAAGCGCCTTTTACGAGGCGTTAAACGCTCTGCCTACCCCGTAAGAGATAAAGGCGTGATTTATGTATGTATGTAATTTGATCTTTCGGTGTTACAATTTGATCTTTCGGTGTATCAATTTGATCTTTCGGTGTATCAATTTGATCTTTCAGTGTATCAATTTGATCTTTCAGTGTATCAATTTGATCTTTCGGTGTATCAATTTGATCTTTCGGTGTACCAATGCGATCTTTTGGTGTATCAATTTGATCTTTCGGTGTACCAATTAAATTTTATTTATTTATTTATTTTTATTATTATGTGTACGCCTTTGTAACATTTGACATCACACACCTTTATATTCATAGCCTAAGGCTCACTTCAATAGACCACAGTCATATCAATATCACCACCGTATAACTTTAAAGTTACATACATATAATCACGCCTTTATCCCTATTGGGGTAGGCAGAACGTAAACGACCTAAACACAGGTCGTTCCGCCACGTCTGACAAAGATTTGAGAAAGATTTTTCTGCCTACCCCTCTTTCCCGGAGGAGTAGGCAGAGACCACATCTTTCCACTTAATAGTCCTCCCACTGATTTTCGGTGATGGCGGCCAATCTCCCGGAGATCAGCCAAACTGCGCAGGACTTGTTTTTAGTGCCCAAGTGTTTGCGCTGCACACAGGTGCACTCTCTATTCCTTCAATCTCTTATTCTGATGGGACAGATTGACTGACACGACCAGAGAGAAATCAGGCGCAGGACCGACTATTTACATGCCCATCCGACAGCATGGATCAACTTAATTTTCGGACAATCAGGTGATCAGCCTGCAATGTCCTAACCAAACTAGAAACAACAACACAAAGTCATTGTCCCCCGCCGGGAATCGAACCCGGGACCTCCGGGTCGAGAGCCCATGGCTCAGACCGCTAGACCACGGAGGCAGTCCACTTACTACGATCCTTACATACTTCTTTCGCTTTATTCTCATTCATTAATCTTTTCATACATGCTCGTCGGTTTAGGGTACTCTTGACCTGACCTTTTGCCTCAATTTAAAAGTGAGTTTAAACTTACCCGTTCTTCTAGATTCTTGTTCCGGAGAGAGTGAAGCCTCCTCAGCATGAGGGGTACCAGCATAGCGTTCAGATCTCTGAAACCAAATACATTTATGAGTAACAAAATTAACTGCGTCCGTGGTCTAGCGGCTAGTGCCATGGACTCCCGATCCGGAGGTCCTGGGTTCGATTCCCAGGGGGAAACACAAAGTTAATATTTGAGAATTTATCACTTTGCGAATTTTTCCCCAGTTTGGTTAGGACATTGCAGGCTGAATCACCTGATTGTCCGAAAAAGAAAAAATTTCGTGCTTCGGAGGGCACGTTAAGCCGTCGGTCCCGGTCGCTGTCTTTGATAGTGGTCGTTACTCAAACCATGTCAGAGGCCTGATAGTTGTGCTACTAGGCGGTTTAAAAACTCTGACACCAGGGTTCATCGGGTCGATAGACTCGATACCCACTCGACAGAAGAAGTAACAAACAAAACTGAGTTCTTATTTTAAAACAATGTGAAATTTGGCGCTCGCTACGCTTGCAATATGAGTTTATACGGAGTGTCATCATCTCCTTAGCCTTATCCCGTATCTCACGGGGTCGGCTTCCTAATCTAGGGGATTGAACGAGGGTACTGATTTTTACACAGAGCGACTGCCATCTGACCTCCGCAACCCAGAAGGGAAACCAGACCCAATCCTAGATTAGGTCAGAGTTTTCAAGCCGCCAATGCTTAGCACTGGCCTCTGATATGGCTTAACGACTAATATCTACGGTATTGAAGGATATTAACCGGGACCAACGGCTTAACGTGCCTTCCGAAGCACGGAAAAAGCGCCGAATAAACGTACATATGAAATTCGAAAACCGAAAAACACATTGGTACGTGGTGGGATTCGAACCACGACCTCCCGCTCAGGAGGCAGCGGCCCTATCCACTACACCATCGGGCTCTCCGTGTAAACTGTAATAAACTGGTATAAATGTAAACTGATAGGAGCTCAGTCAACGAAACTGCAAGATTTTTTAAGGAAGTGAACATAACATTTTGCTTTTCCATACAAATTGTCTGATCGAGGTGAACAATTTGTATGGAAAATACCATTTTTTTTTCACTTCCTGAAATAAAAACCTGCTGATAGTTGACTAATTGTTTAGTGTCGTTGACTGCGCAACCCCTATCAGTTTGGGTTGTCCCTTACACCCGGTATAATAACGTGAAATCTCGCGCTTGCTATGTTCGCCACATCACTACATAGTATAAAACAAAGTCGCTTTCTCTGTCCCTATATCCCTATGTATGCATAAATCTTTGAAACTACGCAACGGATTTTGTTGCGGTTTCTTTTAATGGATAGAGTGATTCAAGAGGGAGGTTTATATGTATAATAGATGCAGAAAATAGTAGAGAAACACTGATGATTTCCGTGCGAAGCCGGGGCGGGTCGCTAATAAATTAATATACCTCGATCAGTAACGTTATATCTCGTGCTGGCTACAATGGCGATACTTGTTAATACTGAGCGCCTGTTCCTAGGAATAACAGGTCATTTTAAATCAAGTGCAAATATTAAAACGTGTAAATTTACCCATGAAACTAAACAACGTTCCCTAAGGAACATTGGACGAAAAACGAACAAAATAAATTGGACCTGTTTGGTGCAAATGCAACCGAACACCTTTGACACGCGACCCATTCCCGCCGCTAATACGTAATTAGCATATTTTTGCTTTAGTGCACATTTTGGACGCTTCCAAGCCGGGCGTGCATTCATAACATTTCAACATTTTTATATACATACATACATACATATAATCACGCCTTTATCCCTAATGGGGTAGGCAGAGCGTAAACGACCTAAACAAAGGTCGTTCCGCCACGTCTGACATAGTTTTGAGGGTTATTTAAGATAGAATTCTAGGTATATTGCTGTAGTGACAGGTTGTCAGCCCATTGCCTAAATTACAATATACTGAAACCCTCGGATCCCTTAGCTGGATCTTACAGCATGCCCGGGAGGAAATGCAGCTGGCACATTCTATGTTTTTCTCTCGCTCCCAGGCCAGCATGGAAGTATATAGTACATTTTTACATCTAACATAATAAACATTTTTAACTGTGAAACCTGATACTTTAACATTCAACAACCAAGAACAAACCACACACCCACCTCTAACAGGACCTTCCATACAAAATGCACCAGCTGATAGCGCACTTAGTATGGGAAGTAAATTTCTGTTTTTCGTATTTCGACCTGTTCCTTAGGGAAAGTCGTTCAGTTTCGTGGCTAGATTCACACATTTCAATATTTGCACTTGAATTAAAATGACCTTGTATAAACAAGTACAGAATATCCTTCAATTTTAATAATTGTTTTGCCGAAAGGTCTACTGTATACTGAACTAAGAGATTTTATTGACTTATGAATGAAACAACCTGAATACATTATACATACATACATATAATCACGTCTTCATCCCTAATAGGGTAGGCAGAGCGTAAACGACCTAAACAAAGGTTGTTTCGCCACGCTGACAAAGTTTTGAGGGTTATTTAAGATAGATTTGTAGGTATATTGCTGTAGTGACAGGTTGTCAGCCCATCGCCTAAATTGCAATATACAGAAACCCTCAGATCCCTTAGCTGGTTTTTACAGCATGCCCGGGAAGAAATGCAGCTGGCAAATTCTATATTTTTCTCTCGCTCCCAGTCCAGCATGAAAGATACATTATGATTGAATTGATTTGAATGTGAAATGAAATGTGAGATTATTGTTATTCTAATTGATGTTTATTAATATTGGAATTCAAACTATATTCAAATATATTTTAACCAAATTTTTATGTAACTAAAATTATTGCATTGTTCAGTGAATTAAAAGTATTGGCATCTAAAATTAGTTTTATGTAACGACCACTATCAAAGACAGTTTAACGTGCCTTCCGAAGCACTCACCTGAAGTTGGTCGCAATATCTTGAACCTCCATGGCCGCTGCCAACAGCCCAGTGGCGTAGCACTGCAGCGGTTCAGGAGAGTTACTGGCCCAGGTCACTAGACTAACGTGCCTTCCGAAGCACTCACCTGAAGTTGGTCGCAATATCTTGAACCTCCATGGCCGCTGCCAACAGCCCAGTGGCGTAGCACTGCAGCGGTTCAGGAGAGTTACTGGCCCAGGTCACTAGACTAACGTGCCTTCCGAAGCACTCACCTGAAGTTGGTCGCAATATCTTGAACCTCCATGGCCGCTGCCAACAGCCCAGTGGCGTAGCACTGCAGCGGTTCAGGAGAGTTACTGGCCCAGGTCACTAGACTAACGTGCCTTCCGAAGCACTCACCTGAAGTTGGTCGCAATATCTTGAACCTCCATGGCCGCTGCCAACAGCCCAGTGGCGTAGCACTGCAGCGGTTCAGGAGAGTTACTGGCCCAGGTCACTAGACTAACGTGCCTTCCGAAGCACTCACCTGAAGTTGGTCGCAATATCTTGAACCTCCATGGCCGCTGCCAACAGCCCAGTGGCGTAGCACTGCAGCGGTTCAGGAGAGTTACTGGCCCAGGTCACTAGACTAACGTGCCTTCCGAAGCACTCACCTGAAGTTGGTCGCAATATCTTGAACCTCCATGGCCGCTGCCAACAGCCCAGTGGCGTAGCACTGCAGCGGTTCAGGAGAGTTACTGGCCCAGGTCACTAGACTAACGTGCCTTCCGAAGCACTCACCTGAAGTTGGTCGCAATATCTTGAACCTCCATGGCCGCTGCCAACAGCCCAGTGGCGTAGCACTGCAGCGGTTCAGGAGAGTTACTGGCCCAGGTCACTAGACTAACGTGCCTTCCGAAGCACTCACCTGAAGTTGGTCGCAATATCTTGAACCTCCATGGCCGCTGCCAACAGCCCAGTGGCGTAGCACTGCAGCGGTTCAGGAGAGTTACTGGCCCAGGTCACTAGACGGTGGATCAGCGCTTCATTCTCCTGAAACAGACATACATACACACATATAGTCACGCCTTTATCCCTAATGGGGTAGGCAGAGCGTAAACGACCTAAACAAAGGTCGATACATACATATAGTCACGCCTTTATAAACGACCTAAACAAAGGTCGTTCCGCCACGTCTGACATAGTTTTGAGGGTTATTTAAGATAGATTTGTAGGCATATTGCTGTAGTGACAGGTTGTCAGCCCATCGCCTAAATTACAATATACTGAAACCCTCGGATCCCTTAGCTGGATTTTACAGCATGCCCGGGAGGAAATGCAGCTGGCACATTCTATGTTTTTCTCTCGCTCCCAGACCAGCATGGAAGTAACAATCATATCAATCAGACAATTTGTATGGAAAACCAAATTCCTGCTGATAGTTAGTTGTTCATCAGTCCTGTATTTTTTTTTTCTTGTGATAGAATGGCAGAAAACCAAGCTGTTTACGCTCTGCCTACCCCGTTACGGACAAAGGCGTGATTATATGTATGTATGTATGTACAAAATTATGAATATTGAGGTGAGAGAAATAAACATTATTGTTGTTATTAATTTCAAAGATTCCTTTGTCATTTGAAAGCTATGTTCACCCTGCGCAACGAACGCTACTTTTTAGCGCGGGAAATATTCGATTCCTACACAAAAACTACATACATACATATAATCATGCCTTTATCCCTAATAAGGCAGAGCGTTAACGACCTAAACAAAGGTCGTTCCGCCACGTATGACAAAGTTTTGAGGGTATTTAAGATAGATTTGTAGGTATATTGCTGTAGTAACAGGTTGTCAGCCCATCGCTTTAATTACAATATACTGAAACCCTCGGATCCCTTCCCTGGTTTCTACAGCATGCCCGGGAGGAAATGCAGCTGGCACATTCTAAGTTTTTCTCTCGCTCCCAGGCCAGCATGGAAGAAGACACAAAAACAACAGCGCAACAAACTAGTTTTAAAAATAAATAAGACAAGCAAATCGTGAACAATGGGATACAGGCACTATCAGTTGCTACAACTGCCTGCCTGATTAAATAATATAATATACATACATACATACATAAAATCGCGCCTTTATCCCTTACGGGGTAGGCAGAGCGTAAAACGCCTCCTAAAAGGCGCTTTCGCCACGTCTGACATAAATTGAGGGCAATTTTAGATTGTAATATTGCTGTAGTGACAGGTTGTCAGCCCATCGCCTAAATTAAAATATAAGATAAGATAAGATAAGAATATACTTTATTGCACAGAAAAGACACAAGAGAAAATAAAATGAAATGAAACAAATAGTAGTACATAGGCGGCCTTATTGCTATGCAGCAATTTCTTCCAGGCAACCTTAGGGTACAGGAAAATAAAAAAGTTGAACTAGTGGGCTGGTATACATTTTAGGCAATATATTGTATAGGTAAGTAAATAAGCTACTTAGGTGAATTTATATAATTAATAACAATAAATAGTCATACATATAAATTACTTATACCTACATAGAAATACATAAATACTATAATACATATATAAATATGTATAATATTAATGAAAGAAAATGTTACAACCAAATTATTCCGGGAAATACGCAAGTGCAAGCGGTTAAGGTAGAGAAAGATAGTGAGCTATAAGGTGTTTTTTAAAAGAATCTAATGAAGAAGCTTGTCTCACAGACGCAGGCAATAGATTCCAAAGCCTTACTGCACGAACTGTAAACGAATTACAGTAAAAATTGGTAGAATGAGATTGGATAGTAAGAGAGAGGTAAATATACTGTAACTCTCGAATCCCTTTTGCTGTCTTTTACAGCATGCCCGGGAGGAAGGGCAACTGGAACGTTCTATGTTTTTTTTTCTCTCCCAGTCCAGTATGGAAGAAAGATAATATAATAATAATAATAAGCTACCTGAAACACGACTGACATCTCCAACCCCGGCATCAGACCGAGGGTCAAGCGGCAGGCTGCTACGTTCAACTTGTGAACGTCCCGTCCAATTATGTTCTGACGGGAGTAGTAAGTGTCACGTACATAATCGTTCACCAACTGAAACAAAGACAGTAAATACAGCCGTTAGAAAAAAGAAATTTGGGCTTCAATCTTCTTGTTCTGTCGAGTGGGTATCGAGTTTATCGACCCGATTAACCACAACTATGAGGCCTCTGACATTTTTTGAGTAACAACCACTATCAAAGACAGCGACCGGGACCGACGGCTTAACGTGCCCTCCGAAGCACGAAAATCTTTTTCTTTTTCGGACAATCAGGTGATTCAGCCTGCAATGTCCTAACCAAACTGACTGGGGAAAAATCCACAAAGTGATAAATTCCCAAATATCAACTTTGTGTTGCCCCCCTGGGAATCGAACCCAGGACCTCTGGATCAGGAGTCCATGGCACTAGCCACTAGACCACGGAGGCAGTTCCGTTGGGCTTGAATGAACTGTATAAACTAAACAACTTTCAAAGAACATAACAAAATCACACCTTTATGCTGTATAGGGTACTATGGACCCGCTCCGGCTTCGCACGGAAATTATCAGTGTTTCTCTATGCATGTATTATACAAATAAACCTTCCTCTTGAATCACTCTATCCATTAAAAGAAACTTTTTGTAATTGATGAATTTAGTTACGTGTAAATTTTTATTTATTAATAAATGATTGAATTGAATTGAACTGAATTAATATTCAGTTTTACTGTGTTTAGATTCACTGGAAATGCAGCGGCTTCAAGACTATACATACATACATACATATAATCACGCCTTTATCCCTTACGGGGTAGGCAGAGCGTAAAACGCCTCCTAAAAGGCGCTTTCGCCACGTCTGACATAAATTGAGGGCAATTTTAGATTGTAATGTGTATTGCTGTAGTGACAGGTTGTCAGCCCATCGCCTAAATTACAATATACTGAATCCCTCGGATCCCTTAGCTGGTTTTTACAGCATGCCCGGGAGGAAATGCAGCTGGCACATTCTATGTTTTTCTCTCTCTCCCAGTCCAGCATGGAAGAAATGTAAATTTTTATTTATTAATAAATGATTGAATTGAATTGAACTGAATTAATATTCAGTTTTACTTTGTTTAGATTCACAGGAAATGTAGCGGCTTTAAGATTATACCCTCACCTTTGTCATAAAATTGTCTTTCTTGAACATGACTTTCAAAGCATGTCCGAGAGCGCACTCCGGGTCGGTGCGGGACGGATGGCGTTCATCAAACGGGTCCGGATCCTTCTTCATAAAGTTCTCTGTCTCTGATTCTATTATTTCTGCAATTCTGTAAGGAGAAATGTTTCAATTTGTATTTATACATGCATACATACATAAAATCGCGCCTTTATTCCTTACGGGGTAGGCAGAGCGTTAAACGCCTCGTAAAAGGCGCTTTCGCTGCGTCTGACAAAAATTGAGGGCAATTTTAGATTGTAATATATAATTTGTATTTATGGTTGCTTGTAATGCATTTGTTCCATGCTGGACTGGGAGTGGAAGATAAACATAGAATGTGCCAGCTGCATTTCCTCCCGGGCATGCTGTATAAACCAGCTAAGGGATCCGAGGGTTTTAGGATATTGCAATTTAGGCCATGGGCCCACAACCCATCACCGCAGCAATATACCTACAAATGTATCTTAAATAACTCTCATAACTTTGTCAGATGTGGCGGAACAACCTTTGTTTACATCTTTACACTCTGCCTACCCCATTAGGGATGAAGGCGTGATTATATGTATGTATGTAATGCATGTATCAAATTGGAATATTCATTGACGTACATACATACATATAATTACGCCTTTATCCCTAATGGGGTAGGCAGAGCGTAAACGACCTAAATAGGTCGTTCCGCCACGACTGACAAAGTTTTGAGGGTTATTTAAGATCAATTTGTAGGTATATTGCTATAGTGACAGGTTGTCAGCCCATTGCCTAAAATGCAATGTACTGAAACCCTCGGATCCCTTAGCTGATTTATACAGCATGCCCGGGAGGAAATGCAGCAGGCACATTCTATGTTTTTCTCTCAATCCCAGGTCAAAATGGGAGTAATGAAGAATTTAAGAGGAAAAGCCTATCTATACCTATAGAAATAACGGTTGCAGCTATAAAAGTTAGTTGGTTGGTTCCGTGCTTTGGAAGGCATGTTAAGCCGTTGGTCCCGGTTAATATTGTTTAATACTGAAGATATTAGTCGTTAAGCCATATCAGAGGCCAGCGCTAAGCATTGGCGGCTTGAAAACTCTGACCTAATCTAGGATTGGGTCTGGTTTCCCTTCTTGGTTGCGGAGGTCAGATGGCAGTCGCTCTGTGTAAAAACCAGGACCCTAGTTCAATCCCCTAGATTAGGTAGCCGTAACTGTGAGATACGGGATAAGGCTAGGAGGATGATGAGCTATAAAATTTGGTAAATTTAAATTTATATTTTGGCAAATCTGAATACTCTTTTCTTTCCTGTCTTTCAGATAATTAGATTTTAAATTTTCACAGCAAGTTTGAACTTGTTGATATTCATTATTTTTATTTTAACTTGCTGATTGCACACCGCAAACTGATAGGGGTTGCTCAGTGAATGAAACTGAACAACAATATAAAGCATGATTTTTTTTTCAGAAAGTCTTCTTCTGTCGAGTGGGTATCGAGTCCTTCAACCCAATAAACCCTGGTGTCAGTTTTTAAACCGCCTAGTAGCACAACTATTAGGCCTCTGACATGGTTTTAGGTAACGACCACTATCAAAGACAGCGACCGGGACCGACGGCTTAACATGCCCTCCAAAGCACGAAATCTTTTTATTCTCGGAAAATCAGGTGATTCAGCCTGCAATGTCCTAGCCAAACTGGGGAAAAATTCACAAAGTGATAAATTCTTAAATATCAACTTTGAGTTTCCCCCCTGGGAATCGAACCCAGGACCTTCGGATCGGGAGTCCATGGCACTAGCCACTAGACCACGGAGGCAGTTATGTTTCAGAAAGTGAAAAACATGTATGTGATTTATGAATTGTCTGATTGATCATTTTGTATGGGAATGTAATTTTTTTTAATCTCCCTTAAGAATTTCCTGGTGTAAGTTGTTCAGTTTCGTTGACTGAGCAGCCCCTATCAGTTAGCAGGATGCTGTCCCTTACACCTTGTAATAATCAGCAAGTTAAAATTATAATAAATAATATCAACAAGTTCAAACTTGCTGTGAAAATTTCAAATCTAATTATTATTATTATTCTTGAGCAGACAGGCAGTCGATATACAACTGATAATGCCTGTATCCAGTTGATTTAGTCAGCTTTCTTTTTCTTAGTTTCATTCATGTGTGCATCTAGTTTATTTTTAAATGCATTAACATTTCGCGCAGACTACTTCTTCTGGCAGTTTATTCCATTCATTAATAACTCTATTAGCAAAGACATTTCTGTGAGGGATGTTGTGCGAAAGACAAGTTTCCAGTTTCATGTGGTGACCTCTTAGACGGGTGTTTTTGTCCATCTTGAAAATTGACTGAAATGTTTTAAGATTGTAGTGGCCATTTAGAATCTTGTAAGTTTCTATGAGATCTCCACGTTGTCTTCTCTCTTTTAATTAACTGAAAGATAGGAAAGAAAGTAGTTTACGGTCTGCCTAACCCGTTAGGGACAAAGGCGTGATTAAATGTATGTATATAGGAATGAAAAGAGTAAATTCAGCTTTGCCAAAATATTAATAAAAATTTACCAACTAAAGGCCATATACCATAATTTTAAATCTACAGGTGGCCGGCTAGGTCCTAAGCAAGAAATGATTCGCAGGCTTTGACAGCTGGACCCCAACCTAAAATCAAAACATCAGTTAAAATTATGAAATAGTTAAAACTGGATTTACCGGGTCAAAGTCGGGATGGGGTCGTAGTTAGGAGACTGGTGCTGTTCCTCCCACTGCCTCAGCAGCTCCGTCACCTCCTGGGCAGGCGCTGAATCCATTTTAAAGCCCTTGTTTTGTAGCTAATAGTGATCCTAACCTCACTTTTTCAAAAACTTACAAATGACGCAAGTTTAATCGTCAACACAAGATTAATCGTAGCTTAAAAACTATATTGTTAGTCCGAATAATTAATAACACAATCTACAAAACAAGAAATTGCACAAAATCGTGCAAGAAAGACAACGCGCGACCATTCACTTTTTTTTAAATAAACTTTTTTTTTAATTTATGATAAATGATCTATATACCATACAGCCACGTTACACTTTGCAATTTTTGCATACAACTTACTCAAAAAACATTTCGATTTGGCACTGACAGATAACCGTTCATTTATAAAAAATCAGAAATTGAAAGATAAACTACAAAAGGTAGTGAAACTGTGTAAAAAACAGGATATCAAACTTATCCAACAAGGATACGTTGTAGGATTTATCGAAATATCATAATAAACGATCGTCGAAACTTGGGACATTGCGGGTAACTTTTTAAAACTTTTTTTCAGATCTCTCATTGTAGCTGTCCTGAGCACACCGCGTTTGGTTATATTACTGCTACATTCAGAGCCTCCACAGCACAGGATCATTTCAGTAAGCTCGTAAGCTCTTCAAGCGAGAATCACAAAATGGTTGTGCTTAAATTGAAAGACCAAGTACATATGTGCACCCTATCTGACCTACCTACAGACGCTCTTAGACTCGACGTGACACCGGGGAACTATGAGCTACGTGCTCATGGAGGAGGTTACATCTTTCTAAAACAAGGTAATCATAATCGCTTTGGACTCACGTCTGTTATGTAAAAGAAAGAAAGAAAGAAGAAAGAAAATACATTTATTCAGTACCCGATATAACAAAACATAAAAAAATACTTCAATACATACTTCCAAGCTGGACTGGGAGCGAGAGAAAAACATAGAATGTGCCAGCTGCATTTCCTCCCGGGCATGCTGTAAGAACCAGCTAAGGGATCTGAGGGTTTCAGTACATTGCAATTTAGGCGATGGGCTGACAACCTGTCACTACAGCGATATACTTACAAATCCATCTTGAATAACCCTCAAAACTTTGTCAGACGTGGCGGAACGACCTTTGTTTAGGTCGTTTACGCTCTGCCTACCCTATTAGGGATAAAGGCGTGATTTTATGTATGTATGTATGTATGTAAAAAAATAAAATAAAACACAAAACATGGACACTGAAAAGGGTACCCAACTCAGCGTATGCTGCAGTTTAAAGCTGCAGCGCTGGTTTTCAGCTGGGCCCATAACATTTTTTTTTACCAAACATACACAAGTGCTCTTAAATAACAAAACTCTTACATATAACTATTAACTACACAAATTTAACTCTAAAAGGTAACAATACTATTAAAATACGACCGACTTAAATCTAGTACTTACTCTTGCTAACCTAATGCTACTAATATACTATGACTAAAACTATAAAACCATGTAACTATATCTATACTTATATTATCAATAAAAAAAAATATATTTAAAAATTAAACAAAAGCAAAAAACATTTCCAGGCAGCACGTAGAGGGTGGCTTGCTAGATTACTAAATTAAATTAAATTAAATGAGTAGTAATATCTTGTTGTTGTAGATCTAAACAATACTTTTTGAGTTGAAATCTGAAATTCCGTACAGTATGTCATAGTCATAGTTCTTTGTGCTTCATGTGAGTACATACGATGATAAATGAATATAATAATAGTTCTCTACACATGAGCCCTGTTAGGGCACTGCAACATGAGATAATAATAACATTACATACATACATATATTCCCGCCTTTATCCCTAATGGGGTAGGCAGAGCGTCAACGACCCAAACAAAAGTCGTTGCGCCACTTCAGACAAGTATTGAGGGACATTTCAGATAGATCTATGTATTGCTGTAGTGACAGGTTGTCAGCTCATCGCCTAAATTACAATACACTGTATCCCTTGAATACCTTAGCTGGTTTTTACAGCATGCCCGGGAGGAGATACAGCTGGCTATTCTATGCTTTTCTATCGCTCCCAGTCCAGCATGGAAGATCAACATAATAACAATAATAATAACATTAATTACAATAAACAACCTATAAACTAAAATAAAAAATCAATGTTATGTTACAATGTGTACTTTTAAATAAATAAATAAATAATTGGCTGGTGCTTAGCAAAAAGGAAAAGGAATCAGTCAGTCCAAATTGTAATGGTGGATTGGGAATGATGAACCATTTGATGGTGTTATCACATTATTTTTTTAATTTGATGTCTGGTTTTTTTTGCTTATTATTATTTATTATTAGCCAAGCAGCAGAATTGCTAATGAGGCTATATCCAATCAGTGTTGCCAAGTCTTTTTAGTATGAAATCGCCAAAAAGTCAATTTCAAGTAGCCTAAAAGTCGCCCCAGGTGAAGTAGCCTAAAATCGCCTAAAATAATTTACGAATAGTCTAAATAGCTACTATTTTAAATGCTTGAGACCTATTCCTTAAGACTCTATTTAGTATGAATGTTTTTAAATAATTTGGTTCGATCTCAAAATCTTGAGTCAAAGAGGGTGGATAGTAGAAATTTCCAATGATTATTAAGAAAACCTATGTGTTTGGACCCATTTTATTCGTGTTCGTACCCTATTATATGAAAATATCCTACTTTTCCTAATTATTTTTGAAGTAGCCTAATATCGCCTAATATTTTTTTCGAGATAGCCTAAATTGCGACCAGTCGCAAATAGCAATTTTTGGTCGCCACAATACCCTTCGCGATAGCCTAAATGGCGATAAATCGCCGCACTTGGCAGCACTGTATCCAATCCATGTCTCGTGTGTGCACTAATATTCTATTAAAGTCCTTTTATTTTCACTACTAGTTTTTTTCACTTATCATTATATTCTTGTACACTCTTAAAATTTTATTATAATCAATAATAAAATTTAACCACTTGTCAAGTCTATTTTTAAAAGTATAACTGAATTCAATTCAATTTATTTTATATGGAACTTATAGCTGTAGTAGCCCAAATTCTTGCTAAATAAATCATTTCATTCCAGGTGTTGATATAAACAATGTGAAGGTCGTCAAAGTTTTCAACACCTGCGATGGAGAGTATGGGTTAAGCGGAACATACTATGATGGGGAGTCTAGTGATGTTGAACAATGTAGACTTTTCAATGATCACTTTTGGAAATATGTAGACTGGAAAAAATGGAACGATATATTTGATGAAGATTGCTTTGACTATTATGAACCGTATGATTCTAGCGATGACGGATATGACCGGTTTGAGAATGCATCGGATGAACTGGATGAAGATCTTAAACCATTAGAGTATAATGTGTATACGAGACACAGAGAAGCTGAGGAAGGTTTTGATGAAAATGTTCGCCATGCTTACTTAAATAGATGGAAGAACAGCAGCGATGAATCTTCAGAAGATGAATCTAACGAACCACCTAGAAAAAGGACTCTACTAAGGTTACCGCGTTATCACAACTTGCCCTTCTTGTTTTACCTGTCCAAACCAGTGCAAAACTTAAGAAATGTTGATTTGACACTGTTGCCTTCTCAAATTATGGAGGATTTTTTTGTGTGGGAAGTGAAAGACAGGGGAGAAAACGTTGGATATGTAGTCAAGTCACTATTTTTGCATGATATGATGCGTGACGAGGCTGGCATTGCAGTATATCAGGGTGCTACAGCATTTGGCAACTTTAATCGCAACGAAAATTATGCCCTGGATGAGGATGTATTTTATCCGCATAGAGACTACATTTGTGAAATCAAACCTTGTAACTGTCGTACCATTCGCCCTAACTTTGGCTATCGTCCTAATACTAAACAGAGATAAAAAATTACATACTTGTGCAGTTTTCCAATTAAATCATATGTTTTTCAATTTTTATTAAATAAACGAATTCTCAAATAAGCTACGCATATCTATTCTGTATCCTTCTAATATTTGCAAATGTTATTGAGATGTCCTTAAACTTGGGAATGGAGCAAAACCAAATCTGGCTCAAGAATATACATACAAACATACATACATAAATCACGCCTTTATCCCTTACGGGGTAGGCAGAGCGTTCAACGCCTCGTAAAAGGCGCTTTCGCCACATCTGACAAAAATTGAGAGCAATTTTAGATTGTAATATGTATTGCTTTAGTGACAGGTTGTCAACCCATCGCCTAAATTACAATACACTGTAACCCTCGAGTCCCTTTTGCTGACTTCAACAGCATGCCCGGGAGGAAGGGCAGCTGGAACATTCTATGTTTTTTTATATCTCCCAGTCCAGCATGGAAGAAATAAGTTTATAAAGAATATAAGTTTTATTCTTCTTTTATTCTGAAATATATGGTTTATAAGATTATTTATTTACTGTTTATTGTACACAAGTAACATGAGAAAGACAATACACAAGGAATAACGACAACAGGTACAGCTAATTTATTCTAAGAAATTTCTTCCAGCTGACCTACGGAAGTGAGACCTTAAATTAAGATGCAGAAATAGAGCATAATATTAACACTTTCGACCGCGGCACCCGGACCCCTTATGTTCACTCATAATCACAAAATTTTCCATACAAATATTAACGACGGGCACAGCCGTACTGTCATATACTATTATTGAAAGTCCCACGTCGGTGCGGCTGTTACCGTTGTACTGTTATAACCGTACTGTCATTCACAGCGTACACCTTATTTTAACTAACTGAAGTACGGCTAACACCGTGCTACTGTTATACCCGCACTGTCAAAGCATATAGTAAATCAATCATCTGTTTGTGCAGAACGGTTATAACCGGCGCCGGTAAAAGCCGTGCTGTCGTGTCAAATAATGACTAAATTGATAACGTATGCCACTACGGCTTAGACCGTATGCGTATTTGAGCCTTGAACGAGGAATAAAACAGTATAAATTCAAAATAAAACAGTATAAATTCCCAAACAACAATAGTTAATAGGTAAATCTCCACTTAGGTTTTCGTGTAAAAATCATATTTAATACGATTTTTCATAATGTGTTCAGATTACATGTTAATCACACTCAATCCAACCCTTCCGATGATCCCTTTGATGACTTCCGAGTAATGGCCTTGTCTCGCATGACGATTGGGGGCGAGGTACTTCTTAAAAGCGGAAATAGAGACGTCGATTGCGGTGTTGGCGGAAATGCCTTCGCCGGAAAGTGGGGCTTTGCGCTTACGACCGGGGGTAGGTGCGCGGGATTTCCGTGCGCGCTTCTTTCTATGAAGCACTTTGGTGAATCACTCATGCTCCAGGATTCACCAAAGTGCTGAATACTACCATTGCTACCATTAGATTTCAACGAGAGGAAGTTGCTCAGTTCCTCGAGCAACACCAGATAGACTTCTTCCTAATTCAAGAATCCCACCGCGCTTGGCGAAGCAGTGGTCACCCCGCCCTCTAAGTTGCCATACAAGCACTACGGGATATGCCGTACTGTCAATTTCGCAATGTTCTATGTGAGTGACCTTCAAATATTCACACATAAAAACTTGTACCCATGACAGTAGAGTAGTCTGTTTAGTGTAGTATGTTTCTATCGAAAATGGCAGTAAAATTCAGCTACATAATAATACAAGGGATTTTACACTGCGATCACCGTAGTGACTTTTAGATAGAGCATAGGAAACACGGGATAAGCCGTAGTGACATCATACAATTTCTACCTAAAACGGGGTACCCCGTTGCCGCGGCCGAAAGTGTTAAAATAGTAAGATAATACAACCGACATGGAAAGGAATATAATCGATACAGTTGATTAATTTAATATGTTAAATTGTGATTTAGACGTTATGTAATTGACTTATTTGTATATCAAAAGATATGTTAACATCTAATCCAATTTCATTTCCTAAAGCCGTGACAAAGAGGGGAAGCGAAATATTTGAGGCGCTCTTCCTCTGTGCCGCAGCAGGAGTCACTCCTTCAAACTTTGTAAATACTGCTACTTGATACCAGATGGCGCTATTTTGCAGTGAGTTCTGATGTGGTATCATTGAAAATGCGTTTGGTGTACCCGAGGCGACACAAAATAAGAACAAATGGAAATATACAATATTTTAGAAATAATTATATGGACCTTGTTATAAATATTAAACTTTGTTTCTTTTTTACAAACGTATTTTATGCTATCTTATTACTTTATATATTCCTTTGAAACTCATAATTGCAAAAGAAAAACTTTTCCTAACTCCAATTTAAAGTTGTAACAATAAAACGCCATTGTCATATGACTATCCAATGCTGCCAACCTGATGCGTGACAGGTCCACCATTTTGGGGCAGCTGATGTTTTGTTTGAGATAGAGTAAATTGCGAATTATTCGTAAATTCTTATACAAAATGGGTTACTCAGTGCTTCCCGTTGCCGTTTTTACGATCCTGTGGGGTGTAGTGGGCATCGTTTGCCCGTTCTTTGCGCCGAAAGGCCCTAACAGAGGGTAAGTATAGTCCCACCTTGATATCCACTTTTCTACTTCAATTCAGATATTTAACTGTGTTATTTACGTTATTTTCAGGATTATCCAGGTCGTGTTAATCCTAACAGCGGCTACGTGCTGGTTGTTGTAAGTATTTCTTGATATTTTTGTCTTTAAGGACTAGATTATGTAGCACCTATTCTGATTGTTCCTGATAGTCTGTCTTCTATACGTTGGGCCCTAGAACTGGTAAAAATGTAAATCTAATGGATTATTTTAGCTAGTCTTAGGCAAGCTAACAATCATACCCGTGTTTTAAACAAGCTTTAAGTTTTCTATTACTTAAACTATGCCTCTGTCTATATAGGTTAGATGATTCACATTACAGACAGACTGGATTTCCTACTCGCCTATACCTACATATTTGTCATCATTGTAATCCAGAACGCTAGTTTTAAATACCTTTACAATGAAGGGCATTTCATTAAGACAATCATGTATAAAAGAGACTGTTTGAAGGATAGTACATACATACATACATATAATCACGCCTTTATCCCTAATGGGGTAGGCAGAGCGTACACGACCTAAACAAAGGTCGTTCCGCCACGTCTGACAAAGTTTTGAGGGTTATTTAAGATAGATTTGTAGGTATATTGCTGTAGTGACAGGTTGTCAACCTGTCGCCTAAATTGCAATATACAAAAACCCTCGGATCCCTTAGCTGGTTTTTACAGCATGCCCGGGAGGAAATGCAGCTGGCACATTCTATGTTTTTCTTTCGCTCCCAGTCCAGCATGGAAGTTGAAGGATAGACAAGATTTTATTGATTTTATTTAATACTAGCCTTCTGTCAGCGGTGTCACTAAATAAGTTTTTCCGTAGGAATGATGTAGTTTCCAACAGTAAATAGTAGCCTTCCATGCTGGACTGGGAGAGTTAGAAAAACAGAATGTTCCAGCTGCCTTTCCTCCCGGGCATGCTGTAGAAGTCAGCAAAAGGGACTCGAGGGTTAACAGTGTATTGCAATTTAGGCGATGGGCTGACAACCTGTCACTATAGCAATATACATTACAATCTAAAATTGCCCTCAATTTTTGCAGACGTGGCGAAAGCGCCTTTTAAGCGCTGTTTAACGCTCTGCCTACCCCGTAAGGGATAAAGGCGTGATTTTATGTATGTATGTAAATAGTAGCCTCTGTTACTCAGGGTGAACATAGCTTTCCAATGGTGAAAGAATTTTTATAATCTGTCCAGTAGTAGTTTATTCATTACGAACATACATAGATACACACTAAAAAACAAATCTTTCCTCTTTATAATATTAGTTTAGACAAATACTTCCATGCTGGCCTGGGAGCTAGTGAAAAACATAGAATGTGCCAGCTGCATTTCCTCCCACGTAACGTGCTGTAAAATTCAGCTAAGGGATCCGAGGGTTTCAGTATATTGTAATTTAGACGATGGGCTGAGCCTTTGTTTAGGTCGTTAACGCTCTGCCTACCCCATTAAGGGTATAAAAAACTATCTGATGAAGACTTGAAGAGTCGATTGCAGATTAAAGAAAGGAAAACAAAAATATTACTATCACTACATAGTATAAAACAAAGTCGCTTTCTCTGTCCCTATATCCCTATGTATGCTTAGATCTTTAAAACTACCTGGTTCCTTAACTAGTATTCCCTGTACTAAGAGTAACCAGGTCTTCCTGTCCAATTCACACCCTAAACACGTTCACTAGGATACATTATCACTACATAGTATAAAACAAAGTCGCTTTCTCTGTCCCTATATCCCTACGTATGCATAAATCTTCAAAGCTACGCAACGGATTTTAATGCGTTTTTTTAATGGATAGAGTGATTCAAGAGGAAGGTTTATATGTATAATACATGCATAATATAGTAGAGACACACTGATAACTCTCATTTAGACCTCAGTATGACGCTATGTGTCGTAAAGCAAATAGTAGGCTATATTTTATCATTTGAGTTGCTAAACCATTTAGAAACCCTAATTCATTGTTGACTGTTTAATTCTCTCGTGAGAAGTATTCTCGAGTATGGGTGTTCGATTTGGTCACTATGCTATGTATCAAAGTTGGTCTCAGGCGTAAATTGACCACCAATAGTGACAGACTTAAACATTTTAATCTCAACAGCTTGGAGCAAATGAGACGGTTTTTAGATTTATCGGTACTGCATAAAGTGTTGGACGGTCGGTTTAGTGAACATCTTCTTCAGCAGGTTAAAATCAAGGTTCCCACTCAGTCTATGCGCACACGTCAGCTATTTGCCATTCCATCGTCTAATAATAATACTTCAAAAAATAATCCATTAATAAGAGTGCAGTTATTATAATGATATTTGTTCTCATGTTAATATTTTTGATTCTAATATTGCTTCATTCAAACGTTCAATTTAACAAAAATTCCAAATTTGTTTTAATTATTACATACATATGATCACGCCTTTGTCCCTAATGTGGTAGGCAGAGCGTAAACGACCTAAACAAGGTCGTTCCACCATGTCTGACAATGTTTTGAGGGTTATTTAAGATAGATTTGTAGGTATATTGCTGTAGTGACAGGTTGTCAGCCCATCGCCTAAATTACAATATACTAAAACCCACAGATCCCTTAGCTGGTTTTTACAGCTTGCCTGGGAGGAAAAGCAGCTGGCACATTCTTTGTTTTTCTCTCGCTCCCAGGCCAGAATGCAAGTGAATATATTTATTTAATTTTTTTAATTATTTACAATATTTATGTTATTTTATCCCTTTTTTTGTACTTACATGTTTAAAAAATACTTACGTTTTATCTCTGTATGTTTTTAAGTGAAAGCTGTGTATAGTTTTAATTGGATAACAGATTTATATTAGATTAAGTTTTCATTATTTTAGTGTACACTTTGGTCTGGTATCTGTAACTATACCTATTAAATAAAAATAAAAAAATAATTCTGGGGCGGGTAAAAAAAAAACACAATCACACTCACAGCCCCCACTAGGATTCCCTGTATCGGGGTGCCATGGACATACACAGAAACAACCACAAAGAACACCCAGACCCAGAATCAGACATTAAAACTCATCATTCAAATGTCTGCCTTGGCCTCTCGGCAAGTACACTGCCAACTAGGCTGCCTTCGTGGTCTAGTGGCTAGTGCCATGGACTCCTGATCCAGAGGTCCTGGGTTCGATTCCCAGGGGGTAAACACAAAGTTGATATGTGAGAATTTATCACTTTGTGAATTTTTCCCAGTTTGGTTAGGACATTGCAGGCTGAATCACCTGATTGTCCGAAAAAAAAAAAAGATTTCGTGCTTTGGAGGGCACGTTAAGCCGTCTGTCCCGGTCGCTGTCTTTGATAGTGGTCGTTACTTAAACCATGTCAGATGCCTGATAGTTGTGCTACTAGGCGGTTTAAAAACTCTGACACCAGGGTTCATCGGGTCGATAGACTCGATACCCACTCGACAGAAGAAGAAGAAGCTAGTATATATATATATATATATATATTTAACGGAGTGTTGTATTTCGATTTCCAGCTGGCTGTGCGCTTACATGGCGCAGATGAACCCCCTCATCGGGCCCAGACTTAACAACGAGACACTGATCTGGATGGCGCGCACTTGGGTGAGCCCACATTGATGTTTAAATAATAAATGTTCGAGCTAGGTCTTGTAAGACAAGCGGACAAATAATCATACAAACATACATATAATCACGCCTTTATCCCTAATGGGGTAGGCAGAGCGTAAACTCACGGGGTCGGCTACCTAATCTAGGTGATTGAACGAGGGTACTGGTTTTTACACAGAGCGACTGCCATCTGACCTCCGCAACCCATTAGGGAAACCAGACCCAATCCTGGATTAGGTCAGAGTTTTCAAGCCGCCAATGCTTAGCACTGGCCTCTGATATGGCTTAACGACTAATATCTACGGTATTAAACAATATCAACCGGGACCAACGGCTTAACGTGCCTTCCGAAGCACGGAAAAAGCGCCGAATAAACGTACATATGAAATTCAAAAACCGTAAAACACATTGGTACGTGGTGGGATTCGAACCACGACCTCCCGCTCAGGAGGCAGCGGCCCTATCCACTACACCATCGGGCTCTATCTATATTTAGTTTACAATCGTTAACACAATATCAAACGCTGTTCCATACAACTTAATAATTATTAAGATCCCTTTGCAAAAAAAATCTACTGGTGTATAACAAACAACAGGTAAAAGTTTTTTGTTGATATAACAGGTAAATTCCTTTTTTGTAATAAAAGGCCCTTGTTTCGTACGTATCCTCACTACATAGTATAAAACAAAGTCGCTTTCTATGTCCCTATATCCCTATGTATGCATAAATCTTTAAAACTACGCAACGGATTTTGATGCGGTTTCTTTTAATGGATAGAGTGATTCAAGAGGAAGGTTTATATGTATAATACATGCATAATATAGTAGAGAAACACTGATAATTTCCGTGCGGAGCCGGGGCGGGTCGCTAGTTACCTTATATATATGACTTTCTTACCTGGCAAAAGTCTAATCTACAATTGGGTCTGGTTTCCCTTCTGGGTTGCGGAGGTCAGATATGTGTAATAACCAGTACCCTCGTTCAATCATCTTGACTTGGTAGCCAACCCTGTAAGATACGGGATAAGGCTAAGGAGATGGTGATGATGATTTATATTATACAAACGACTTTCTTAAAAACGTAGTATAAATGTGGATATCCGTACAAGCAGACATATTTTCGTAAAATATTTTTATTTCGGTAATATTATCCTAAGGCTTCCATGCTGGCCTGGGAGCGAGAGAAAAACATAGAATGTGCCAGCTGCATTTCCTCCCGGGCATGCTGTAAAAACCAGCTAAGGGATCCGAGGGTTTCAGTATATTGCAATTTAGGCGATAGCCTGACAACCTGTCACTAGCAGTATACATATAATTATATCTTAAATAACCCTCAAAACTTTGTCGAAACGACATTTGTTTGGGTTGTTTACGCTATGCCTACCCCCTTAGGGATTAAGGCGTAATTATATGTATGTATGTATGTATTTTTATTTCGTGCTAAACTACCTCGGCAGATGGCGGCGCTGATTTTTAAAATTAGATTTGCTACCTTATGAAGACTTGTGTATTTACGTACATACATACATATAATCACGCCTTTATCCCTAGCGGGGTAGGCAGAGCGTAAACGACCTAAGCAAAGGTCGCGCCGCCACGTTTGACAAAGTTTTGAGGGTTATTTAAGTTAGATTTGTAGGTATATTGCTATAGTGACAGGTTGTCAGCCCGTCGCCTAAATTACAATATACTGAAACCCTCAGATCCCTTAGCTGGTTTTTACAGCATGCCCGGGATGATATGCAGCTGGCACATTCTATGTTTTTCTTTCTCTCCCAGGCCAGCATGGAAGAAATGTATTTATGGTGTATTTACGAATACTAATAATAAAATTATTGCCGAACTACACTTCTAATGGTCAAAACAGAATCCTGGACTATCAAACCTGTCACTACAGCGATATACCTAAAAATCTATCTTAAATAACCCTCAAAACTGTCAGACGTGGCGAAACGACCTTTGTTTAGGTCATTCAGGCTCTGCCTACCCCATTAGGGATAAAGGCGTGATTATGTGTATGAATGTAACAACTAGAATTCAGCCAAATATGCTTCCATTTTTCAATAATTAAATCATGACATGAACTTTGATTTAGAAATGACATACATACATACATACATATAATCACGCCTTTATCCCTAATGGGGTAGGCAGAGCGTAAACGACCAAAACAAAAGTCATTCCGCCACGTCTGACAAAGTTTTGAGAGTTATTTTAGATAGATTTGAAGGTATATTGCTGTAGTGACAGGATGTCAGCCCATCGCCCACATTGCAATATACTGAAACCCTCGGATCCCTTAGCTGACTTTTACAGCATGCCCGGGAGGAAATGCAGCTGGCACATTCTAAGTTTTTCTCTCGCTCCCAGGCCAGCATGGAAGTTAGAAATGACGCATCGACAATATAGAAACCGCACAAGATAAATAAACAGCGTTGCACTTTAGCTAATGCTCTGACCTCCGACATCTATTAGTGATACCATGAACAAATAAACAAAGCTTACTATACACGCCTACATACTAGTCACGCCTGCGTCCCTTAATGGTTAGGCAGACCGTCATCGATCTTATAAAAATGCGTTTTCGCCGCGTCTGTCAATTTTGAGGGTGTTTGTAGAAAGAAATAAATGTATTGACAGTATACCTACCTACAAATCTATCTTAAATAACCCTCAAAACTTTGTCAGACGTGGCGGAACGACATTCGTTTAGGTCGTTTACGCTCGCCTACCCCGTTAAGGATAGAGGCGTGATTATATGTTTGTATGTACGTAGAATGATAAAAGAAAATAGATCAGTCGTTATCGTTTTCAATCTAGTAAAGTTGAAGTACAAGGACATATTCTTCCATGCTGGCTTGGGAGCGAGAGAAAAACAAAGAATGTGCCAGCTGCATTTCCTCCCGGGCATGCTGTAAAAGTCAGCTAAGGGATCCAAGGGTTTCAGTATATTGTAATTTAGGCGATGGGCTGACAACCTGTCACTACAGCAATACACCTACAAATATATCTTAAATAACCCTCAAAACTTTGTCAGACGTGGCGGAACGACCTTTGTTTTAGTCGTTTCCGCTCTGCCTACCCCATTAGGGATAAAGGCGTGATTATATGTATGTATGTATATGATAGTTGTTCAGTTTCGTTGACTGAGCAACCCCTATCAGTGTTTGGGACGCTGTCCTTTACACCCGGTATGCAAAATTATATACTATTACATAAATATTTAACTTCCATACTGGACTGGGAGAGAAAGAAAAACATAGAATGTTCCAGTTGCCCTTCCTCCCGGGCATGCTGTATAAGTCAGCAAAAGGGATTCGAGGGTTACAGTGTATTGTAATTTAGGCGATGGGCTGACAACCTGTCACTACAGCAATACACATTACAATCTAAAATTGCCCCCAATTTATGTCAGACGTGGCGAAAGCGCCTTTTACGAGGCGTTTTACGCTCTGCCTACCCCGTAAGGGATAAAGGCGTGATTTTATGTATGTATGTATGAATGTATAAATATTTATGTGAAGTGCTGTGCTGTTTCTAATGCGCATTTGATCATATATTTTATCTTCAGGTTAAATTACACGTGCCATCTAGATAAATACTTACTTACACTCGGTATTGTTTTTGTACATACATATAGTCACGCCTTTATCCCTAATGGGATAGGCAGAGCGTGAACGACCCAAACAAAGGTCGTTCCGCCACATCTGACAAAGTTTTGAGGGTTATTTAAGATAGAATTGTAGGTAAATTGCTGAAACCACTGAAACCCGCGGATCCCTTAGCTGGTTTTTACAGCATGCCCGGAAGGATATGCAGCTGGCACATTCTATGTTCTTCTCTCTCCCTGCTATCATGGAAGTCACTTATATTATTTTCTATTAGGAAAGAAATCGTAAAAAACAGTACTTGAATAATCTCACACAGACAGAATTAAGATAGGTCTGTTGCTGTACATACATACATATAATCACGCCTTTATCCCTAATGGGGTAGGCAGAGCGTAAACGACCTAAACAAAGGTCGTTCCGCCACTTCTGACAAAGTTTTGAGGGTTATTTAAGATAGATTTGTAGGTATATTGCTGTAGTGACAGGTTGTCAGCCCATCGCCTAAATTGCAATATACTGAAACCCTCAGATCCCTTAGCTGGTTCTTACAGCATGCCCGGGAGGAAATGCAGCTGGCACATTCTATGTTTTTCTCTCGCTTCCAGTCCAGCTTGGAAGTAATCTGTAAATAATAAGTCTGTTGCTGTCCCTTTCAGTTTTCTCATGACCAATTATAGACTTGTTTTAGTCAAGTCGTCTACTAACCGAATCGGCACCGTTATCTCGCCTATTATTAGGTACACATGACATTGACAACTCGTGTTCGAGATTCACGTAACACTCGCGTCATCGCCAGTCATGTGCTAGCAATGTGTGATGTGATGAGTTAACATAGTCACTTCATTTTCTTCACACATCTATTACATACATACATATAATCACGCCTAAGCTAACCTAACGGGGTGGGCAGAGCGTAAACGGCCTAAGAAAAAAAAATGGTCGTTCCACCACGTCTGACAAGGTTTTGCATACATACATACATATAATCACGCCTTTATCCCTAATGGGGTAGGCAGAGCGTAAACGACCTAAACAAAGGTCGTTTCGCCACGTCTGACAAACTTTTAAGGGTTTTTTAAGATAGATTTATACGTATATTGCTGTAGTGATAGGTTGTCAGCCCATCGCCTAAATTACAATATACTAAAACCCTCAGATCCCGTGGCTGGTTTTTACAGCATGCTCGGGAGGAAATGCAGCTGGCACATTCTATGTTTTTCTCTCACTCCCAGGCCAGCATGGTTTTGAGGGTTATTTAAAATAGATTTAGCTGGTTTTTACAGCTTGCCCAGACTTGTTTTAGTCAAGTCGCCTGCAGACCGAATCGGCACCGTTATCTCGCCTTTTATTAGGTACACATGACATTGACAAATCGTCATAGTCACTTCTTTTACTTCACACAACTATTCCTTCCATGCTGGCCTGTCATTTCCTCGCGAGCATGCGTTTCGCATGGGTTTCAGCATGTTGTAATTTTGGCGATGGGCTAATAACCTGTCACTACAGCAATATACCTACAAATCTATCTATCTTAATTCTCTTCCATGCTGGACTGGGAGCGATAGAAAAACATAGAATGTGCCAGCTGCATCTCCTCCCGGGCATGCTGTAAAAAACCAGCTAAGGGATTCGAGGGTTTCAGTGTATTGTAATTTGCTCCATCATAGTCTACATCATCACTTACCATCACGTGAGATGGCGGACAAATGATTGCCTATCAAATATAAAAAAAAAAAAAAAAAAAAAAATTTAGGCGATAGGCTGACAACCTGTCACTACAGCAATACACAGATCTATCTAAAATGACCCTCAATACTTGTCAAACGTGGCGAAACGACCTTTGTTTTGGTCGTTGACGCTCTGCCTACCCCATTAGGGATAAAGGCGTGATTATATGTATGTATGTATGTATCTATCTTAAATAACCCTCGAAACTTTGTTAGACGTGGCGGAACGATCTTTGTTTAGGTCATTCACGCTCTGGCTACCCCATTAGGGATAAAGGCGTGATTATATGTATGTATGTATACAAACTAAGTCATCCGGCACCGGCCTGCCAGGGTTCATCGGTTCGATGGTCGACACTCTTCAATACTCCTCAGTCGCATTGCGACATTGCGTCAGACGTCGTTCAAAAGTAATCTTATCATACATACATACATAACGTCACGCCTCTTTCCCGGAGGGGTAGGCAGAGTAATCTTATCACACCGATCATACTATATGCTTTCGCAGTTTGGCGAGAATATAACATACTAGCGACCCGCCCCGGCTTCGCACGGAAATTATCAGTGTTTCTCTACTATATTATGCATGTATTATACATATAAACCTTCCTCTTGAATCACTCTATCCATTAAAAGAAACCGCATCAAAATCCGTTGCGTAGTTTTAAGGATTTATGCATACATAGGGATATCGGGACAGAGAAAGCGACTTTGTTTTATATTATGTAGTGATATATATTTTGTAAATACGTTTTTTGTGAAAATAAATATATAACTCTGACACTGGACTAATAACACTGACAACAGAGTTCATCGGGTCGATACTCGATAAATAACAATATTGACAATACTCCACCGCAGTCGCATTGCGACATTGCGTCAGACGTCGTTCCAAAGTTATCTTATCACACCGATCATACTATAACTCTGACACTGGACTAATAACTCTGACAACAGAGTTCATCGGGTCGATACTCGATAGATAACAATATTGACAATACTCCACCGCAGTCGCATTGCGACATTGCGTCAGACGTCGTTCCAAAGTTATCTTATCACACCGATCATACTATAACTCTGACACTGGACTAATAACACTGACAACAGAGTTCATCGGGTCGATACTCGATAGATAACAATATTGACAATACTCCACCGCAGTCGCATTGCGACATTGCGTCAGACGTCGTTCCAAAGTTATCATATCACACCGATCATACTACAACTCTGACACTGGACTAAAAACTCTGACAACAGAGTTCATCGGGTCGATACTCGATAGATAACAATATTGACAATACTCCACCGCAGTCGCATTGCGACATTGCGTCAGACGTCGTTCCAAAGTTATCTTATCACACCGATCATACTACAACTCTGACACTGGGCTAATAACTCTGACAACAGAGTTCATCGGGTCGATACTCGATAGATAACAATATTGACAATACTCCACCGCAGTCGCATTGCGACATTGCGTCAGACGTCGTTCCAAAGTTATCTTATCACACCGATCATATTGCTTCCATGCTGAACTCGTAGCAAGAGAAAAACATAGAATATGCTAGCAGCATTTCCTCCTGGGCATGCTGTAAGAACCAGCTAAGGGATCCGAGGGATTCAGTAAATTGTAATTTAGGTGATGGGCTGACAACCTGTCACTACAGCAATATACCTACAAATCTATCTTAAATAACCCTCAAAACTTGGTCAGACGTGGCGGAACGACCTTTGTTTAGGTCTTTTACGCTCTGCCTACCCCATTAGGGATTAAGGCGTGATTATATCTATGTATGTTATCAGTTCGTGAGCACCTCGCGTAGTAAGTTACGCAACAGACATCAGTGACTAGTAACATAGTTAACTTATCTTTTGATTATGTATTATTAAGAATTTAGCAGCCGACAGTATGTTGCTAAGCAAAAGTTTTAAAGAAACGGGCAATGCAGACTGAATCACCTGATTTCCTGTAAGAAAAAGATTTCGTACTTGGAAGAACTGTCTTTAACAGGAAGTGGTCGTTACAGAAATCATATCAGAGACCAACCGATCACTGCACTAGACAAGAAACAATACAATAGTGACAAGAAACGTGCCAGAATCGAGGCTAGGGCTGAATCACAGGATTGTCTGTAAGAACAAAGGTCCGTGTTTCGGAGGATACGTCCGCAGTCGCCTCACGCCTTTATCCCTAATGGGGTAGGCAGAGCGTAAACGACCTAAACAAAGGTCGTAACGCCACGTCTGACAAAGTTTTGAGGATTATTTAAAACAGATTTGTTATAGTTGTTGTTAGTGGTCAACATAAACCATGTTACAAGCTTTTCACAATCCCTGACATCAGGGTTCATTGGGACGTAAGTCGACTCGACAAACCAGACCAATAGTGGTAGACGATTGCGTAACGATACAACGCGAGTGCCTACCCCATTAGGGATAAAGGCGTGATTATATGTATGTATGTGAGTTAGGTACTTAACTACTGATAACATTATCATAATGATATCAAACGGATTCATCATTATGATATGATTATGATTTATGATAGTAAAAGTGGCATTGCGGCGCCGATATAACCTTCAGGGATTTTCCATATTTGAACTATTTAACGTCTTACAATTTATGTCACAAAAATGGAATATGGACCCAATTCTGCGTTACACTTTCTAAAGCTAAATTTAAATACATACACATAATCACGCCTTTATCCCTAATGGGGTAGGCAGAGCGCAAACGACACAAACAAAGGTCCCGCCACGTCTAACAAAGTTTTGAGGGTTATTTAAGATAGAATTCTAGGTATATTGCTGTAGTGACAGGTTGTCAGCCCATCGCCTAAATTACAATATACTGAAACCCTCTGATCCCTTAGCTGGATTTTACAGCATGCCCGGGAGAGGAAATGCAGCTGGCACATTCTATGTTTTTCTCTCGCTCCCAGACCAGCATGGAAGTAATTATGATTAATTAAATTATGATTTATGATAGTAAAAGTGGCATTGCGGCGCCGAGATGACCTTCAGGTATTTTCCATATTTGAATTATTTCTTCCATGCTGGACTGGGAGCGAGAGAAAAACATAGAATGTGCCAGCTGCACTTCCTGCCGGGCATGCTGTCAAAGTCAGCTAAGGGGTTCGAGGGTCTCGGTATAAATTGCAATTTAGGCGATGGGCTGACAACCTGTCACTATAGCAATATACCTTTATATCTATTTTAAATAGTCCTCAAAACTTTGTCAGACATGGCGGAACGACCTTTGATTAGGTCGTTTACGTTCTGCCTACCTCATAAAGGCGTGATTTTATGTATCTATTTATGCTGGAAAAAACATAGAATGTGGCAGCTGCTTTTCCTCCCGGGCATAGTCAAAAAGATTCGAGAGTTGTAGTGTATGTAATTTAGGCGATCGACTGACAACTTGACTCCATAGTAATACACATTTCATTTTAAAATTGTACTCAATATTTTTCAGGCGTGACGAAAACACGTTTTACTAGACCTTTTACGCTCTACTTAACCTGTTAGGGGTAAAGGCGTGATTTTCTGTATGAATGATTATGATTACTTCAATGCTGGACTGGGAGAGATAGAAAAACATAGAATGTTCCAGCTGCCCTTCCTCCCGGACATGCTGTGGAAGACAGCAAAAGGGACTCGAGGGTTACAGTGTATTGTAATTTAGGCGATGGGCTGACAACCTGTCACTATAGCAATACATATTACAATCTAAAACTGCCCTCAATTTTTGTCAGACCTCGCGAAAGTGCCTTTTACGAGGCGTTAAACGCTCTGCCTACCCCGTAAGGGATAAAGGCGTGATTTATGTATGTATGTATGAGTATAATAGTAAAAATGGCATTGCGGCGCCGATATAACCTTCAGGGATTTTCCATATTTGAATTATTTAACGTCTTACAATTTATGTCACAAAAATGGAATATGGACTCAATTCTGCGTTACACTTTCTAAAGCTAAATTTAAAACTGATTTTTTTTTAACTGTCTGTCCGTTTCTATTATTTTACGTTGAATCAAGATTTTAATTTTTCCTTATATTTTGACGCATCATTGCGAATTTTACTTTGTTTTAACTTCCATCTTACAACTACAAAAATCAATATAGAAACGGTGTCACTGATAAAAAAATAAAATAAATGACAAGCTGTCTGCTAGTCGTGGTCATTTTGCATGGGAAAGTCATAATCTCCTGGAAGAATTTCATACATACATACATACATAAAATCACGCCTTTATCCCTTACGGGGTAGGCAGAGCGTAAAACGCCTCCTAAAAGGCGCTTTCGCCACGTCTGACATAAATTGGCGGCAATTTTAGATTGTTATGTGTATTGCTGTAGTGACAGGTTGTCAGCCCATCGCCTAAATTACAATACACTGTAACCCTCGAATCCCTTTTGCTGACTTATACAGCATGCCCGGGAGGAAGGGCAACTGGAACATTCTATGTTTTTCTTTCTCTCCCAGTCCAGTATGGAAGAATTTCCTGGTGAATTTTGTTCAATTTCATTGACTGAGCAACCTCTATCAGTCTGCAGGACGCTATCCCTTACATCCGGTAAAATACTTCGTTTAATTAACATGCGATTACTTGAAATTTTGCTTTAACAACTGATATGCAAAATTCAGTCTATTGCTTCTCGTTTAGAACGTAGCTCAGAACTTATAAAGTCAAAGTCAAATCATTCATTTCCAAATAGATTCCTAAGAATACTTTTAGAACGTCACAAGCGAGTCTATTTCAAAGAAAATTATATTATATCTATGTCACAAAATAAAATAATTATATTATATCTGTGTCACAAAATAAAATAAAACTTTATCACAATGAAGAAGAAGCATGAGAAACTCGCACTTTGCGCCCCTCCCTTCGTTTTATCTTTTTCTTACTTTTGTTTTTCCTATTGTTCAAAGTAGGGTTTGTGACCGCAATGTGTGCCAATTTCTTAGGCTTCACTGAATTATCAGAGCTCCATACATCTTTGTCATTAGTATAGTCATCTAATTTATAATAGGTTGTACGACATAATGTGTTTTTAATAGTATCTTTAAATTGATTTTTTGACAAATTTAATATATGGTCAGGTATTTTGTTATAGTATTATATACTTAGACCTAAAAATGATTTTTGTACTTTAACTAACCTAAACATTAAAAATAATAAAATTTTATTTTTGCTTCTAAGGGTCCGGTTATGCCTGTCACCATTTTTGGTAAAACTATGAATATTTTTCCTTGTACACAGAATATTTTCGTTTTACGTACAATTCTAAAATCTTACACCTCCTTATTGCTTTCACCACGACCTAATTCAACAAGTATACGTGTTACACTCGACATTTTTAAAATTAGAACACATGATCGAAATTTATTTTAAGAAAAAAAAGTTCATAAAAAGCCGAAGCCCGTGCTTCCTTCAGCCTTGATCGTCCTCAAACCGATTAACACCTTCTCTCACATAACACTTCCAAAATAAGAACGTTCTATTTTTAATCTTCCGCCATGGCTAAAGAAAATAACAAGCAAAGGCCGCATTCTGCGTTCAGCCACTGAATAGACGATAGTACATTCAGCCTTGATCGTCCTCGCTATGAGACGAACGCGCCGCTAAAAATATACCTACAGTACGGCGCGGTTTTCAATGAACGTGTGTGGGGACGCTGCAGCGTAGATAACTATCAAATCAATGGGGCCAATTCTAAATAAAATTGAATCACTTTATTTGGTATAAAAATTTACAATGTTGTTTATAATTTACAATTTGTTTTTGTTCATTCTCTCAATTGACAGTGGGTTAGCTGGAAGAGATCTCTTCATAGAGATAAGTTCGCCCTTGCATACCTTTCTGTAAACTTCATTTCTTGTATTTTAATGCAATAAAGTTGAATAAAAGTAAAATACCAAAATGATGGCCACTCTGAATTTCGCGTTGCGTTTTTAGACCCAAGACGCCTTTTTCTTCCATGCTGGTATGGGATTGAGAGAAAAACATAGAATGTGCCAGCTGCATTTCCTCCCGGGCATGCTGTGTAAACCAGCTAAGGGATCCGAGGGTTTCAGTATATTGTTATTTAGGCGATGGGCTGACAACCTGTCACTACAGCAATATACGTACAAATCTATCTTAAATAACTCTCAAAACATTGTCAGACGTGGCGGAACGACCTTTGTTTAGGTCGTTCACGCTTTGCCTACCCCTTAGGGATAAAGGCGTGATCATATGTATGTACGCCTTTTTAAATACATACTTGTTGTTTCTGTTGTAGACACAACTTAACTTTTTTTAGTTTGAGCCTATCACTTTCTATAATTTGAATAAAATAGAGATAGCAGCACAACAGCTAATTATAATTCTGTTAAAGTGACGTTTAAAACTTACAATAAAACGGCATGCAGGCATCGTGTTATCTAAAGCAATATACGTCATTTTGACAGCATTATAATCAGCTGTTCTGTGGCTGTCTCTATTTTATTTAAATTATAGAAAGTGACATCCATCTATCTATTTTTTATTATACATAGTATTAATTTAATTTTATTTGCTTTGTATTTTGTATTTTGCTTAACTTTGTTACGAGTTTCTCAATTAATCAGCAATATAAACTATACTTAATAACTTTGTTCTAAGGAAGAGGCTGGTTACTCACAACACAGGGTATCCCAGTGTGAGGATCAGAATGCATTGTACATTTGGAAGTTGTTTAATTTTTGTCACTTTCTAACTACGACTACGTGTCTACAACAGAATCGCTACCAATGTAAAATCTAAAGATGGCGTCGTTAGTTCCTCATTTCGCCGCAAACATTTGAAGCGTGGTCGTGCGACATTGCGCTCCGATCCCCACTCATTGTTTCGTAAGGTGTACAAAGTCAAATGTGGTTACATAAAAGTTAGTCGGCCAAGTTTAGTAAGGAAGTATATAAATAAGTCGGATCTAGTAGGCTAGCTATAATAATACATACATACATATAGTAACGCCTTTATCCTTAATGGGGTAGGCAGAGCGTAAACGACCTAAACAACGGTCTTTCGCCACGTCTGACAATGCTTTGTGAGGGTTATTTAAGATAGATTTGAAGGTATATAATAACATACATACATACATAAATCACGCCTATATCCCTTACGGGGTAGGCAGAGCGTTTAACGCCTCGTAAAAGGCGCTTTCGCCACGTCTGACAAAAATTGAGGGCAATTTTAGATTGTAATATGTATTGCTATAGTGACAGGTTGTCAGCCCATCGCCTAAATTACAATACACTGTAACCCTCGAGTCCCTTTTGCTGACTTCAACAGCATGCCCGGGAGGAAGGGCAGCTGGAACATTCTATGTTTTTCTATCTCTCCCAGTCCAGCATGGAAGTTATATAATAATAATAATATAAATAAGTCGACTTCTGAGTTGTCGCGTTTATGATGTGATTGAAAACCTCGCTAGCGCATAATTTCTTTGATCTAACAATGATATTAGTTAGGAACAGATGTCGTTTTCTGTCGGCTATCATAGTTAAGAATCGCTGAACTTTGGTTGGGACTTATAGCTATAATTTGGCACGGTTGTTGTCACAGGGTTAAAGACAGAGTAATGATCGCCTATTAAAGAAAGAAGATACATTTATTCAGTACACGGTATAACAAAACAAAAAAAATACAAAACATGGACACTGAAAAGGGTACCCAACTCAGCGTATGCTGCAGTTTAAAGCTGCAAAACTATCTCCTCTTCTGTTGATCCTTAATTCACATCTGAGGGTAGTCTCTTTCCTGCCTTCTTTACTCTTCACTCTATTGAATTCAAATTCAAATATTTAAAAAGTTAAGGTATCTATTGCAGAGTTTACAAACAGTAGGCTTACAGCCAGTAACATAAAGAACGTGGTATTCGCCGTAATCCTTAAATCATTCGAATTTAAATGAGCATACAATGAAGTGACATTCGCATGTAATGTCCATGCTATTTTGTATGTTTCGTTTACGTTCTGCCTACCCCATTAGGGAGAAAGGCGTGATTGTATGTATGTATGTATGTTTTATGCGCATATCGATTCGATATCTACACTATATCTTGAAGAACAGCTTTACTTCCAGATTTTTTTAGCTTACTTATTTATGAACTACGTATAGAATATTTTTAAATAAGAGAGCCCGATGGTGTAGTGGATAGGACCGCTGCCTCCTGAGCGGGAGGTCGTGGTTCGAATCCCACCACGTACCAATGTGTTTTTCGGTTTTCGAATTTCATATGTACGTTAATTCGGCGCTTTTTCCGTGCTTCGGAAGGCACGTTAAGCCGTTGGTCCCGGTTAATATCGTTTAATACCATAGATATTAGTCGTCACTTCCATGCTGGTCTGGGAGCGAGGGAAAAATATAGAATGTACCAGCTGCATTTCCTCTCGGCCATGCTGTAAAATCCAGCTAAGGGATCCGAGGGTTTCAGTATATTGTAATTTAGGCGATGGGCTGACAACCTGTCACTACAGCAATATACCTAGAATTCTATCTTAAATAACCCTCACAACTTTGTCAGACGTGGCAGGACGACCTTTGTTTGGGTCGTTTGCGCTCTGCCTACCCCAATAGGGATAAAGGCGTATATGTATGTATGTATGTATGATATTAGTCGTTAAGCCATGACAGAGGCCAATGCTAAGCATTGGCGGCTTGAAAAACTCTGACCTAATCTAGGATTGGGTGTGGTTTCCCTTCTGGTAGATGGCAGTCCATCTGACCTCCGCAACCGCTCTGTCTAAAAACCAGTACCCTCGTTCAATCCCCTAGATTAGGTAGCCAACCCCGTGAGATACGGGATATGGCTAGGGAGATGATGAATATTTTTAAATGTTGCAATTGCAGGCCATGAAAAAATTTCGTAGATGTTTTTAAATTTTCCAATGATTCGTTTAGGAGATATGAGCTCATGAAAAGAACTATTTTCAAGGAGGAATCGCCTGTGCGTAGGCTAACTGCTTCATGTCATGATTTTAATAAAAAATATTTTTCTGTTTGTTACAGGGCAACCCCATCACTGCCTGATCAGCTGACTCAGCAGTTGAAGAAATACGTTAAGTGTTCAAATGAAAATGTTAATATTACAATCCTGAACTATTATTTGAATTTGAAGCATTTCTTTACTTTTAAATGCTGCGATGAGAGTAAATAAAGAATTTAATTTTAAAGCAAGTATTAATAAGGTTACAAAGTTATCAATATTAAAAGTAAAGTCGAATACTTATCGTTTTTAACAAGCTTGAATTTTGCATCCGCCATCTTAAATATTTTACGTACACATACTCGCTTATGAAGTATTTAAGTTAATGTCTTCAATGAATTAATGTAAATGTACTGTATATTATCATTCCAACCCTCTTTCTAAAGTTGGTGTCAAATAAAACTTATAAAATGTATTTAATGTAGATATTTATTTGAATAAAAAGTATGTTACCTTAAATTGGTTTTCTGATTTAGTTTTCTAGTTCGTGGGCCCAATTCTAAATGACACCTGCTAAATGCAGCTATTAACATACATACATAAAGTCACGCCTTTATCCCTAATGGGGTAGGCAGAGCGTAAACGACCTAAACAAAGGTCGTTCCGCCACGTCTGACAAAGTTTTGAGGGTTATTTAAGATAGAGTAGGTAAATTGCTGTAGTGACAGGTTGTCATCCCATCGCTTAAATTACAATATACTGAAACCCACGGATACCTTAGCTGGTTTCTACAGCATGCTCGGGAGAAAATGCAGCTGGCACATTCTATGTTTTTCGCTCGCTCCCAGACCAGCATGTAGCTAATAAAGCTTTTTAAAATCATTTTATTTTATTTAGCTGCGTCGTTCATTAGTGAGAGTTATCAACACGACTGGATGAAAATTAGCTTTAGCATGTGGCATTCAGAATTGAGCCCCATACCTATAGATAGATAGATAATAAATTTATTTGTTTCATAAAGACACACACATAAAATTTGTAGTAATAGAAAAAAATAGACTAAAGTTTAAACAAACATCAAATTAAAAAGTATATAATTTATTTAACCTATCTTATCTATTCATCTGGTTGTTGTATAAAGTCCACATTAATGTTTCCTTTCATGATGGACTTTTTTTGATGAGGGTTTTAATAAGGAGCCAGTGTGCTATCGGTATCCTCCTTGGCCCCTCCATTACAATATTACACTTGGTACTCTTTTACATCACATAGTACTGGTCTGCGAGCGATAGAAAAACATAGAATGTTCCAGCTGCGTCTCCTCCCGGGCATGCTGTAAAATTCAGCTAAGGAATACTAGAGTGTCAGTATATTGTAATTTAGGCGTTGGGCTGACAACCTGTCAATACACCAATATCTGTCTTAAACTACCCTCCAAAACTTGTAAGACGTGGCGGAACGACCTTTGGTTGGGTTGTTCACGCTCTGCCGATCCCATTAGGGATACAGGCGTGATAGTATGTAAACGAAACGACCATTGTTTAGGAAGTTGACGCTCAGTCTACACACACACTCATAATCACGCCTTTATCCCTAAGGGGGTAGGCAGAGCGTAAACGACCTAAATAAAAGGTCGTTCCGCCACGTCTGACAAAGTTTTGAGGGTTATTTAAGATAGATTTGCAGGTATATTGCTGAAGTGACAGGTTGTCAGCCCATCGCCTATATTGCAATATACTGAAACCACGAGACGAGCCAGTTTCATTGTTCTACCAAGGGTCCGAACAAACTACGGCAAAGGCATGCTTACTTCAGGCGGTGCACAGACTTTTAATAATCTACCTTCGGAAATAAAATCCATTGAATCTTTTAACCAATTTAAAAGTAAACTAGCTCAGCATATATTATTAATTAGCTAAATAATGATGTATTTCAGTTTAATAACTCAATGTTTATTTATATTCATCATCATCATCATTCCCTTGCCCTTATCCCATTATTTGGGGTCGGCGCAGTATGTTTTCTTCTTCCATTCATCCCTGTCAATGTTTATTTATATTATCAACAAAAAAACATTGTAAAGTGCGCGGTGCGAACGACTATTATTTTTATGTTTTATATCTGTTCTCATGATAATCATAATCATTTTTATTCATAATATACATTACATGTCAAAAAAATAAATCCGATTTACAATTTGTACACACTACATGTCAAAAGTAAAAAATAAAAAATTAAAACAATGTCAAAAATATAAGTAATAAAATTCAAACTTCAATTCGAAGATTTAAATACAAAATAAGATGTCATCATCATCATCATATAACAAGTCATAATAATCAATGTATGTAATATGTCAATGCTTAGTGTCAATGAATTCTGCGTGGCTATAGAATGCTTTCTCCGTTAAGGGGCCATTTTTTTTAGCTTAGTCTTAAAAGTATTCAAGTTCGGGGCATCCTGGATGTCACTCGGCAAATTATTGTAGACAGGTGCTCCCATCGCATGGATGGTGCGCTTAGCCTTCTCAAGCGAGTGAGGTTCCGTGCAGAGTCGCTGAGCATAGCGGAGGTTGTGGATTTGGTTGTCGCCCCGCTTCTCATACATAGTTAAATTAGTTCTGGCGTATAAAGCTACTTGCAGTATAAGTAAGCTCGGCAAAGTCATTATTCCCAGACTAATGAAAACTGGTTTTGCCGAGTCATACTGCGTTTTCCGTACGATCGCTCTCACTGCACGTTTCTGCATCCTGAAGACACGCTCCCATTCAGCAGCGCGCCCCCAGAACTCCAGGCCATACTGCAAGAGCGACTGCACGGTTGCAAAGTAGCATGACCTCACAACTTTTTGTGGTAATGTCGAAGCAAGGCGACTCAATGCGAAACAGGCACTTCCCAATCTTCCGCATATATTGTCAATATGTGCCCCCCAGCAGAGTGTTCTGTCAATTTGGAACCCAAGAAAAGATGTCTCATCGACTTGCTTGATGTCAACTCCCTCAATATCAACAACTAGCCGCCTACGTTTACGACCCGACAAGTCAAAGCTAATAAACAGAGTTTTAGTCAAGTTTAGTATTAAGCCATTCTCTCGGAACCAGTTTCGCAATTGTTCAGCGACAGAGTTCAACTGAAGCTCCAGTGCATCGAGAGAAGTGGCAGTGACTATAGCAGCGACTTCGTCGGCGTACATGTAAATTTCAGCGCCAGCTATAGAACTTGGGAGGTCGTTCAGCAGCAGTGAGAAGGCTAAGTTTGAGAGAGACGAACCCTGCGGGACACCCACCGTGGTTTCAATTCCATCCGACTTAATATTCCCTCCCTTGCCTACTACGAACTGAACTCTTTTTTTCATGAAGTCTATCATGAAATTAAGCGTTTCACCTGAAATGCCGTAATGCTCTAGCTTCATCGCGAGAGTGAGGTGGTCGGCAACGTCGAAGGCTTTGGAAAGGTCACAACATAACACCGCGACTTCTTTCTTTTCCTCTCTAGATGAGAGAACACTCTGCACGACTTCGCGTGTTAGCATGGTGGTTGACCTTTCCTTTCTGTAGGCGAATTGCCGATCAGATATTAAGCCGGACTCGGTAAGGTAGTCGGTAAGACGGGAAGTTATGCCATTTTCTAGGGGTTTTGCTAAACCTGGTATAATCGCGATCGGGCGATAAGAAGAGGGGTCTGTCTTTTTTCCCTTTCCTTTGTAGAGAGGGCAGACCTTAACCTGTTTGAACGGCTCTGGGTATGTGCCACGTTGGATACATTTATTGTATAGTATAGCGAGTGGTGTAGCTAGCGATGAAGCAGCTAGCACAAGGAAATCTATGGAGATACCGTAAATGTCTTTCGTGGTCTTTTTTGCTAATCGCTTCGTTATTATTGAGTATACTTCATCTGCCGTGGGGTGCATGAAAGAATCCTCCCCGCGGCGCACCCTGGAAGCAGCTAGTCACCATAACGGAGTAGCTAGGCTGACTAATTCTCTCACTACGATGGCAAACCCAAATATGTCCAAACAGCCCTTTTCAGGGCTACACCAACAGTCCCTTTCAGGGCCTCACCAACAGCCCTTTTCAGGGCTACACCAACAGTCCCTTTCAGGGCCTCACCAACAGCCCTTTTCAGGGCCTCATCAACAGCCCTTTTCAGGGCTAAATCAACAGCCCTTTTCAAGGCTACACCAACAGCTCTTTTCAGGGCTTCACCGACAGTCGTTTTCAAGATCAAATGACCAGAACAATACTGCTCTGACTGTAATCGCCATAAATATTGAGGGATTTTCTGCGGAAAAATCTGAAATTCTCTCAGAGTTGTGCCGAAAAACGCATTGTGACATCCTATGCGTACAAGAAACTCACCGTGACGAGAATCAAGTCCGACCTATGATATCTGGACTAACCCTAGCCGGCGAAATCCCACATCCGAAGCACGGAAGTGCTATTTTTATCAATTCTCGCTCCGTAAATTTAAAATCTGTTTGCAGCTCTGCCCAAAACTCAACAGAATTAATTACAGTTGATACTGGGTCCTGTACAGTCACATCCGTCTATAATCCTCCTACTACACCTTTCCAATTTCATCCACCTACTAACTTCAATACCCATTCTACAAAAATCGTTGTCGGGGACTTTAACAGCCACAGCATAAGTTGGGGATATCAAGAAACCGATTCCAGCGGCCAGTTGGTGGAGGAATGGGCCGAGTCTCAAGACTTAGTTTTGATTCATAATGCCAAATTACCAGCCTCTTTCAACAGCGGTCGCTGGAAACGTGGATACAACCCGGATTTAATTTTTGCCAGCGACAACATCAGTGATCAATGCTCAAAGTCAGTCTGTCAACCGGTTCCAAGAACACAACACCGCCCTATTATGTGCAAGATTCAGTCTGTGGTCCGTCCTATAAATGTTACCTATCTGCCCCGTTTTAATTACTCTAAAGCCGATTGGGAGAACTATTCAGAGTCTATAGATGAAGCTTTAATAGCAATCAGCCCGTCCCCTCAAAACTATGAACAGTTTGTTAAAGTCGTCTCCACCATTTCGCGTCGATTCATTCCCCGAGGATGCTATACCGCCTACGTCCCTGGCCTAACAAGTGAATCCGCTTCGTTACTCAAGACATATGAGGATCTTTTTAACAAAGACCCTTTTTCAGAACAGACCATTAAAGCTGGAGAGTCACTATTAACCGAAATTAGTGAAAGCCGACGCGAGAAGTGGACAAATATTGTTTCAGCTATAAATTTAACCCACAATAGTAAGAAGGCCTGGACCACGATACGCAAACTTACCAGTGAACCCCCTCCGCCCGTTCCCCCAGCAAAAGTCACAGCTAACCAAATAGCCCATCAGTTAATCCTTAACGGTAGACCACCTCACCGACTTGGCAAATTCATCAAAAGCAACGGCTCGGGTTCTCAGTGCAGCGACATCAGCAAGCCATTTACCCTAACAGATATTATCACAGCCATAAAAGCGCTCAAACTTGGGAAAGCTAGCGGCGTCGATAACATATCTGTAGAGCAAATTAAACATCTAGGCCCAGTAGCTGTTTCCTGGTTGCTCGAACTTTATAACGTCTGCATTGCCACAGCTAAGATCCCGCGACTGTGGAGGAAAGCTAAGGTGACTGCTATAATAAAACCCGGTAAATCAGGAGACGATGCAAAAAACTTCCGCCCTATATCTTTACTCTGCCACACGTATAAACTCCTGGAACGTATGCTTCTGAACCGCTTGATAAATCTCGTTGATCCGAAACTTATCCGGGAGCAAGCTGGTTTCAGACCTGCCAAGTCATGTGGTAACCAAACTCTCAACCTTACCCAATACATAGAGGATGGATATGAGTTAGGAAAAGTGACCGGAGTTGTATTCGTTGATCTATCAGCGGCATACGATACGGTGAACCTGAGGAGGTTGCTTGTGAAAGTAAGCGATATGACCTGCGACCAGAAGTTTGTGTCATTACTTAGCGAGATGCTTCACAACCGTCGTTTTCAGGTTCATCTCGGGGAAGATAAAAGTAGGTGGCGTTCCCAGAAGAATGGTCTCCCCCAAGGCAGTGTCCTCGCCCCTTTATTGTTCAATATTTATACTAATGACCAACCATCTACCCCCAACACGACTCGTTTCCTTTACGCAGATGACTTAGCTCTAGCCTCACAGTGTAACACCTTTGAAGACGTCGAATTTAATTTGTCACATGCATTATCTAGTTTAAGTCAGTACTACCAAGCCAATGCACTCAAGCCCAACCCTAGTAAAACCCAATCCTGCGTATTTCATCTGCGTAACCGGCAAGCGGGTCGAGTATTAAATCTGAATTGGTGTGGGGTTGCAATAGAGCACAGTAATCACCCAAAATATCTTGGTGTCACGTTAGACCGGTCACTGACCTTTAAACGCAACTGCGAAAACATCAGGAAAAAGGTCAGCACAAGAAACAACCTACTGTCACGACTCACCACCTCAAAATGGGGAGCGTCACCTCAAGTGTTGCGGACAACCGGCCTCGCTCTTTGTTTTTCCGCCGGCGAATACGCAAGCCCCGTCTGGAGCCGCTCTGCCCACGCAAGGCAAGTGGATATTGCTCTAAACGAGACGTGCCGGATCATTACCGGTTGCTTAAAACCGACGCCGGTACTAAAGCTGTATCCACTAGCCGGGATTGCGCCTCCAGCCGTACGGCGGGAGATAGCTGGCCTAGCTGAAAGAGCCAAACTTGAGGTTGACGCTCGCCATCCGATGTTCCAGCACCCTACAGTGCCTCAAAGGCTGAAAAGCCGCCACAATTTTTTAAAATCTGTTTCTCCCCTACAAGGTAGTGCATCAGATGTCCGTTGTGACCTTTGGCGTGAAAAGTACACTTTGCCGTCATTTATCCCGCCATTGGAGACTCTCCCCCCTGGGCATGATTTGCCATGGGCAACCTGGAAATCCTTAAACCGGCTCCGGACTCAGGTCGGCCGCAGCAAAGATAATCTGTGCAGGTGGGGTTTCTTCGGCGACGGTGTGGGTGACGAATGCGAGTGCGGACAGTCGCCACAGACCATGGCGCACCTGTTGAACTGCCCTGCATGTCCCGACAGTTGCACTATGGAGGACCTCTATAACGCCACAGCCAACGCCGTCAGAGTGGCGGAGTTCTGGTCCTCAAAAATTTAAATTGAGTTTGCCTCGAATCGAAAAGAAGAAGATCTGCCGTGAATGCTTTGAATTGTAAACTACTTTTGACTGGAAGGAATGCTCGTGATAAGGTCAACTGTGCTGCGTTGACGTCAGCTGCAGGTGCACCACGAAGTGTCGCGGCTGATGCGAACTGCTTGTTTAAACTATTTACGAGGTCCGTTTTGGAATCGTATGTGTTCCCGTCCTTACTTTTAATTATGTCAGTGTAATCGGTAGGCGATTTGACTGTCTTGCACGTTTCAGCATTGACAATGGTCCACATCGTTCGAACGGTATTATCGCTTTCGTCAAGCATTTTTACATAGTGATTAGTCCTTTGTGTCATAATTGAATTATTCTAAAATTTATTAAAAATGTCAATTTGGTCTTGAAGTTCATTAAGATGGGGAAATTTATTTTGCATGTCAATTAGATCAAATAAAAATGATTTCAAATTCAAAATGTCCTGGGTAACCCACGTCTTGTCTGGTCTTGTATTTGGTTTAGATTTAGGGGCAAAACAGATATTTATTTTATTAACTATTATATTAGTAAAGCACTGAGCTAACTGGTCAATGGAATATCCCCTCGAGCAGTACTCATTCCAGTCGACGCTATCTATTGCAGCAGCAAAAGACGCGCGAGTTGAGTTGGTATAGTATAGTTGAGGGGTATCTCCATGTAAGTGACGTTGTCTTTAATGAGAATAAAGAATCTTTAAACCTAACCCTCGGATCCCTTAGCTGACTTTTACAGCATGCCCGGGAGGAAATGTAGCTGGCACATTCAATTTTTTCCCGCATGCCCAGTCCAGCAAATAAATGGTGATGAATAAACAAATTCGCGAACATTTTCAAACTCCGCCATAACATTATTTTGGCGCACATTCCATTCTTTTATTTGTTTGTTTCGCAATCTGCCAAAAATAATATTTTGACCTTCAAAACACCTGATCCATACTACTGTATATTTTAAACTCGCGACCCGCCCCGGCTTCGCACGGAAATAATCAGTGTTCCTCTACTATATTATGCATGTAAGTATTATACATATAAAGCTTCCGCTTGAATCACTCTATCCATTAACAGAAACCGCATCAAAATCCGTTGCGTAGTTTTAAAGATCTAAGCATACATAGGGATATAGGGACAGAGAAAGCGACTTTGTTTTATACTATGTAGTGATACTTCGATCGGTAATTGTCATTCATTATTGTCGTTAGCAGAAATTGAACTCGAGTACCGAAAAGAGGGAAACTATGATTTATTTTTTTACTTTTTTTAAATCTTCTTCTGTCGAGTGGGTATCGAGTCTATCGACCCGATGAACCCTGGTGTCAGAGTTTTTAAACCGCCTAGTAGCACAACTATCAGGCCTCTGACATGGTTTGAGTAACGACCACTATCAAAGACAGCGACCGGGACCGACGGCTTAACGTGCCCTCCGAAGCACGAAATCTTTTTATTTTCGGACAATCAGGTGATTTATCCTGCAATGTCCTAACCAAACTGGGGAAAATTCACAAAGTGATAAATTCTCAAATATCAACTTTGTATTTCCCCCCTGGGAATCGAACCCAGGACCTCCGGATCGGGAGTCCATGGCACTAGCCACTAGACCACGGAGGTATTTTTTTTTAAGTAATAAAGCTATTTCCGACCAATTGGAAGAAAATACAATTCCCAAACTCTTCGTTCAAATCATAAAATTCAATTAGGTGGGAGTCATCATACGGGGTGTAAGGGACAGCGACCCGCAAACTGATAGGGGCTGCTCGCTCAGTCAACGAAACTGAACAACATTCAGCAGGTCTTTTTTTCTTCAGGAAGTGAGAAAAATAATAGCTTTTCCATACAAATTGTCTGATCGAGTTGTTAATTTTGTATGGGAAGGTCATTTATTTTTTATCTGAAAGAATTTCCCGGTGAACATTGTTCAGTTTCGTTGACTGAGCAACATCTGCGGGACGCTGTCCCTTACACCCGGTACAATGCGGTAAATGAAAGTCGTCGCATTCTCTCTCCGGCCGAAGTCTTATTCTGTTATTGATCTGTTTTCTTCCATGCTGGACTGGAAGCAAAAGAAAAACATAGAATGTGCCAGCTACATTTCCTCCCGGGCATGCTGTAAAAACCAGCCAACGGATCCGAGGGTTTCAGTATATTGTAATTTAGGCGATAGGCTGACAACCTGTCACTACAGAAATATATCTACAAGCTATCATAAATAACCCTTAAAACTTTGTCAGACGTGGCGGAACGACCTTTGGTCAGGTCGTTTACGTTCTGCCTACCCCATTAGGGATATAGGCGTGATTATATGTATGTATTGATCTGTTTCCAAGGCTGACTTGTTCAGTCTTGCGTCCGTACAGCGAGTTACGCAACTGTCTCTTGGCTCGTTACTCAAAAATACAGAATTTTTACATAACGATCTCCGTTTAAATTGTTCCAATGGTGCCGATTCGGTTGAAAACACGACCATTAAAAACACATTATGTCGGAAAGCCTATTATAAGTTAGATGACTATACTAATGACAAAGATGTCTGGAGCTCTGATATTTCAGTGAAGCTTAAGAAATTGGCACACATTGCGGTCACAAACCCTGTTTTGAAGTAAGAATAAGATAAAACGAAGGGAGGGGCGCAAAGTGCGAGTTTCTAATGCTTCTTCTTCATTGTTTTTAGATCCTTTTGGAAGCACACAAATAGGTTGCAATGTAAACCAAGCCTTCCTGTGAGCGTGGGCGGTGTGAGCGAACCGGAGCAGATTGCTAATTTGTTTATGGAACACTTTTTTGTAAGGTCTTCCTTAGGGCCCTCCCGATCGGAACTTAACACTGAGGCCATCATGGACAAGAAAATTTATTTTACACCAAAAGATATAGCATTAACTATTAAAAAAATGTCTAGAGGTAAATCCCCCGGCCATGATGGGCTCAGTATAGAGCACCTGAAGTTTGCCGGCCCGCAGTTACCGAGAGTATTGTTCATGCTGTACAATTTGTGCTTAGGGCACAGTTATATGCCGAGCGACATGTTGCGAACGGTGGTAGTGCCTATAGTTAAAAACAAAACTGGCGATCTCGCGGATAAGAGTAATTATAGGCCTATTTCCTTAGCTACTGTTGTTTCAAAAGTGTTTGATGGCTTGCTTAATACACAGCTAAATAATTACGTCACTCCATATGATAATCAGTTCGGGTTTCGGCCAGGACTATCAACCGAGAGTGCTGTGCTGTGTCTTAAGCATGCTATTAATTACTATACTGTGCGTAAGACGCCAATTTTTGCCTGTTTCCTCGATCTCTCCAAGGCGTTTGACCTGGTTTCCTATGATTTATTATGGTCAAAACTTGAAAAAGCTAACCTACCGACAGAATTAATAAACATCTTTAAATTTTGGTATGGAAACCAGGTCAACAATGTAAGATGGGAAGGAGCGTTGTCAAGACCATACGGATTGGAGTGCGGGGTGAGGCAGGGGGGGTTGAGTTCACCTACGCTCTTCAACCTGTATGTGAATGAGCTGATTGTCGAGCTCAGCAGCACCAGAGTCGGATGCCACATTGACGATGTTTGTGTTAATAATATTAGTTATGCTGATGACATGGTGTTGCTGAGCGCGTCAGTGTGTGGGCTAAGAAAGCTTGTAGCCGTATGTGAGAAATACGCTGAGAAACATGGTCTCATGTATAATGTTAAAAAGAGTCAGTTTATGGTCTTTGAGGCAGGTAAAAATCGTATAGACTCATTTCCACCTGTTTTTCTCAATAAATGTGAGCTAGCTAGAGTTTATACTTTTAAATATCTTGGCCACATATTGACCCCTGACCTCAGGGACGATACTGATATCGAAAGGGAACGGAGGGCATTGTCGGTGAGAGCGAACATGCTGGCTCGCAGGTTTGCAAGGTGCTCAGAAAGAGTTAAAATTACTCTCTTCAGATCTTACTGCACATCATTCTATACCTGCAGCCTGTGGGCTAGATATACTCAAAAATCCTATAATGCCCTCCGGGTCCAATATAACAATGCGTTCAGGGTGTTGTTGAGGCTGCCTCGATTCTGTAGCGCATCAGGGATGTTTGCGGACGCGAGGGTAGACTGTTTCTACGCAACAATGCGAAAAAGGTGCGGATCCCTGGTGCGCAGAATACGGAGTAGCACCAACAGCATCCTGAACATGATCGGGAGTAGGCTCGACTGTCAGTATCTGAGTCATTGTTGCACTATTTCAAGCGGAATGGGGCAGCGGTGACTTATCATACTGTTATTTTATTATATAACTATCTATTATCTCTCATTTTTCTAACATAGTTATAAGTTTTACTAATATTATGAGTCCTGGTTACTTGAATAAAAATCTTTATTATTATTATTATTGTGATATAGTTTTATTTTATTTTGTGACACAGTTATAATTTAATTTTCTTTGTAATAGACTCGCTTGTGACTTTCTAAAAGTGTTGGTTTTAAATGTTATTGGCTTCCATCGTTTTTAGACGATGATTCTGCCAAAGTCACGGTTGAAAGAAAACACTGACATAAAGAAAAAAAAAAGTATGAACATTGACACTTTCCAGTAGTTTCATTAAAAGTGTTCTTAGGAATATATTTGGAAATAAATGATTTGACTTTGACTTTGACTTTGACCGGTGACTAAAAATACCTGTCATAGAGGTACCATAGACAAGAGCTTTTAGGAAGTCCATAAGAACTGACATACAATATTCCTTTTCCTACATCCATTCATGTACTTTTGGCATCTAATGACCATTATATTTATAGATTCTTCCATGCTGGCCGGGGAGCGAAAGAAAAACATAGAATGTGCCAGCTGCATTTCCTCCCGGGCATGCTGTAAAAACCAGCTAAGGGATCCGAGGGTTTCTGTATATTGCAATATAGGCGATGGGCTGACAACCTGTCACTACAGCAATTTACCTAAAAATCTATCTTAATTAACCCTCAAAACTTTGTCAGATGTGGCGGAACGACCTTTGGTTAGGTTGTTTCCTTTCATTAGGGATACAGGCGTGATTATATGTATGTATGTATATTTATAGATTACTATCTTCCTTCATTACACTGAATAATATACGTATATAAGTGTTTCATTTTCTTTCCTAACTGATCCTATTTATATTTCCGAAATTACGTTAAATAATTCTTTTACTATGTATACGTTTCCCAAGTTTTGTTAATGGCAATGCGCAAACCGCGTCATGCCAAATTTTAAAAAAAAGCCCTTTTCTTATTCTTTCTGTTTTCAGGTCCTTTTAATCCGTGGTCATGCTATAATTGAAATAGTAGTCCTACCATTTTCTCTCTTAGCAGTTGAACAGAAAGTGATAAGATAAGATACAAAATAATTTATTGCCTTATAAAAAACCAAATAACATTTCAGACTAAAACTAGGTAATCAGGCAAAAGGGAGTGACTCAGCTTTATGCATGCGTAGAGTCGCTGCAGGGCATTTCAGTCACCCCCTTCTCCTTAAGGTCTGATGCAGGAGGGTGGGTAATAGAGGGTTGTGACTTTTTAATTTGCCATGGTTGTAGTGCTGTGCTCCAATGCTAACCAACTAATAAAATAACACATAAATTAACACAATATGATAATGAACTAGTAGGAATAAATACATACATATAGTCACGCCTTTATCCCTAACGGGGTAGGCAGAGTTGTGAGGGTTATTTAAGATGGATTTGTAGGTATATTGCTACAGAGACAGGTTGTCAGCCCATCGCCTAAATTGCAATGTACAGAAACCTTCGGATCCCTTAGCTGGTTTTTACAGCTTGCCCGGGAGGAAATGCAGCTGGCACATTCTATGTTTTTCTCTTGCTCCCAGTCCAGCATGGAAGGAATTAGTAGGAAAATAAAAACAAAGCAAGACAGAGCTTGTAACTATGAGGAACTTAATTAATTAATTATGTTAGCTTGATACAACAATACTTTCTTCTGTGCGTGTGTGTGTGTGTGCGTATGGGTTTGTGAGTGTTTGGGAAGGCAGCATTTCATCCTGTCAGTTAGAATTCATTTTAAAAAAGGATTTAGATGGCAATCGTTCACTTAACGAATTAACTAATAATAATAATTAATATTTATAGATTCTTGATTGATTTGATGATCAAAAATAAGTTCGCATAAACTGCCGTCCATTTTCACTCATAACAGGACTATTAGGGCGGTTTTGCACTGCTCCGTATTCGTATATACGTGAAAATCACTACATAGTATAAAACAAAGTCGCTTTCTGTCCCTATATCCCTATGTATGCATAAATCTTTAAAACTACGCAACGGATTTTGATGCGGTTTCTTTAAACGGATAGAGTGATTCAAGAGGAAGGTTTATATGTATAATAAATGCATAATATAGTAGAGAAACACTGATAATTCCAGTGCGAAGCCGGGGTGGGTCGCTAGTTCCATATAAAACGGATATGGATGGGTGCACAAGCTGTAATACATGTATTAGGAATGCCAATTCGGATACGAACCGAATACGGAACAGTGCAAAAACGCCCTTACCCCTATTTAATATATAATTTATTTAATTAGGTCGTGTATTTCTATGCTGGACTGGGAACGTGAGAAAATCATACAATATGCCAGCTGCATTTCCTCCCGGGCCGGCTGTGAAAACCAGCTAAGCGATCCGAGGGTTTCAGTAAATTTCAATTTAGGCGATGGGCTGACAACCTGTTACTACAGCAATACACCAACAAACCTATCTTAAATAACCCTCAAAACTTTATCGGACGTGGCGGAACGACCTTTGCTCAGGTCATTTACGCTCAGCCTACCCCATTAGGGATAAAGGCGTGATTATATACATGTATTTTTGCTGGAAAAAAACATAGAATATGGCAGCTCTCCTCCCGGGCATAGTCAAAAGGATTCCAGAGTTATAGTGTATGTAATTTAGGCGATCGACTGATAACTTGTATCTATTATCTATGTATGTTCGTGTACGCAACGAATTGTGACCACTTCTCCGTTTAAATAGTTCCATATTGACCTGGAGTGACCTTGAGCTACTTCAAGTGGCAGTAGAAAATAGTAAAGTTGCCTTGCCTTGCCCTGGCCTGTGCGTGTGCGTGTCTGGACGAAAGCCAAGATTAGACACAGAAGTGGATCGGTAGAAACGCCAGCGAGTTATTGGTTCTAAAATAAAACTCATTTATCACAAAAAAAAAACTAAAATAAGTGTAGGTACACTTTCTTATTTATTTATTTTGTCAATTTATTGCACACATAAACATACATACCTACATACGTAAATCACGCCTTTATCCCTTACGGGGTAGGCAGAGCGTTTAACGCCTCGTATAAGGCGCTATCGCCACGTCTGACAAAAATTGAGAGCAATTTTAGATTGTAATATGTATTGCTTTAGTGACAGGTTGTCAGCCCATCGCCTAAATTACAATACACTGTAACCCTCGAGTCCCTTTTGCTGACTTCAACAGCATGCCCGGGAGGAAGGGCAGCTGGAACATTCTATGTTTTTCTATCTCTCCCAGTCCAGCATGGAAGAAACTACAATACAGCACAATGCTGAGTCAGCGCCAAGTTGACTGACACAATGTGGACAGTGTGGCACTGTTGTTTTTGTATGTTACATGTTTTGTTTGTTTTGTATTTATGTCCTTGTTGTTCTTTATTGTAACTTTTTCTCTTGTTTGTACCAGTTCCTGTATCTGTTTTGTGTCAGTCAATAAAATTCTCCAAGTCCGCGTTGGTCTTGGTGGCTGTTCGTTGATGATAGAATATGTTATTTGGAATCTGATGAGAGTAAGAGGGTACAAATACAATACAAAAATTTTTTTTTTTTATTTAATACATACATACTATCTCGCCTTTATCGCTAATGGGGTAGGCAGAGCGTAAACGACCCAAACAAAGGTCAAGCCCGATCATGTATGGAGTATTGCTGCCACCTTTGGGACGGATATGCCAAATACCAACTGGCAACTTTGGATTCTATTGAAAAACGCGCCAAGAAGCTCATCGCCGACCCGTCACTGGTAGAAGAAAAGCTGCAGAGACTCGAGAATCGTCGCAAAGTAGCTTGCTTGTCTGTATTCTACAGGATACATTTCGGAGAATGTGCAGCATCGCTTCATGACCTGATACCCCCCTCCCCATTCCATCTCCGGGGTTCGAGACGCCGGTTGGGATTCCACCCTTATGTTGTCGACATTCCAAGTTTTCGCACAAAGCGGTACGCTTCTACATTTTTAATGCGAACGGCCAAAGTGTGGAACTCCCTGCCTGCGGATCTATTTCCGGAACGTTATAACCTGGGCCTTTTCAAGGCGAGAGTGAACAGGCATTTTCTAGGCAATCATGCTCCATCATAGTCTACATCATCACTTACCATCACGTGAGATGGCGGACAAATGATTGCCTATCAAATATTAAAAAAAAAAGGTCGTCCCGCCACGTCTGACAAAGTTTTGAGGGATATTTTCAGCGAGTTGTTGGTTCTTATTCTATCATGTGGGTTACGAGTCGATCGATCCTAAGAACCCAGGTGTCCGAGTTTTTAACACCCTTACAGACCTCTGACATGGTTTGTAACGACCACTGTCAAAAACAGCGACAGCTTAACATGCCCTCCGAAGCACACGAAGACAATCAGGTGATACAGCCTGCAAAGTTCTAACCAAACTGGGGAAATTCACACTAAGTGAGTGATAATTTGACCAACATCAACTTTGTGTTCCCTCTGGGAATCGAACCGAGGCCCTCTGGATCGGGAGCCCATTGCTCAGACCACTAGACCACGGAGGCAGTAAATCGTAAGTTGGTTTGGCTTGGCTGCTTGCAGTTCATGTCTTCGGATGGACCAGTTGTTGCATATTGTGTCAGCTATGTTCTTGGACGAAACGAAAACGTTTCGTCCAAGGCTGTTCTACTGTAGTAGATAAATACTCCTACTTTATTTCAGTAATTGCGATGGCTTCGTGGCTTACGATATGTATGTATGTAAGCTCTTTATTGTACCTTACAAATCTTAAAACTAAAATACAAGAAGATTAAGACAATAGTGGCACAAAGGCGGACTTATCCCGTTAAGGGATCTCTTCCAGTCAACCTTTGATAAACCCAGAGGAGACAATTATGCTTGCAGGTAAACTAAGATAAGTACTTGAAACGATTTATATAACGTGACATAGACAAAATAATATAGGAGGATATGATATAGGAAGTTTTTTAATGTTGCGTTATTGATACCAACTTGTTTTGCGGCCCATAAACGGCTTTTTCCATACTAATTCAAGGGAGTCAACCGCAAACTTTTATTTTTGTAACAAAGTTGTGATTGGTGTTCCGAAAATGGAACCTCTACTAGGTTACAAAGAAAAAGCAGTTTACGAGCCGCAAAATGCGTTGGGATCGATAACACAACACATGAACGTAGTTTAGCATCAGCTAGTTATTTCACGATGTTGTTCGAAGCTGTGCGACCTTGATCAAGTCTTGTCACACAAATAACATAACGCAGGTTGAAGATACGGCAGTCTACAGGCATTGCTACTCGACAAGACCGATAAGAGATGGCCTAGAAGATTGGACAAACGGTCGCGGTCGGCAAAGCCGTATCTCTCAATCCTATTCATCATCATCATCTCCCTAGCCTTATCCCATATCTTACGGGGTCGGCTACCTAATCTAGGGGATTGAACGAGGGTGCTGGTTTTTACACAGAGCAACTGTCATCTGACCTCCGCAACCCAATCTTAGATTAGGTCAGAGTTTTCAAGCCGCCAATGCTTAGCACTGGCCTCTGATATGGCTTAACGACTAATATCTACGGTATTAAACGATATTAACCGGGAACAACGGCTTAACGTGCCATCCGAAGCACGGAAAAAGCGCCGAATAAACGTACATACGAAATTCGAAAACCGAAAAACACATTGGCACGTGGTGGGATTCGAACCACGACCGGGAGGGAGCGGGAGCTCAGGAGGCAGCGGCCCTATCCCCTACACCGTCGGGTAAAAGCCGTATCTCTCAATCCTGTTATTGAGGTGAAAATGGATGCCGCTTCTATTTGAAGACTTCTGTGCTGCAGACACGACGGTGCACGGTCGGACGCGTAGAATTTGACTCTGCCCTTTGTTATGTAACCCCAAGTCATGTGTCCATCTGATGCGTAGGAAATACCTATATGTCTGTTAGAAAATAGTGTCCGCGCTTTGGAGGGCACGTTAAGCCCGACGGTCGCTGTCTTCAATAGTGGTCGTCATACGAACTATGTCAAATGCGTAGTAAAGGAACTGAACATACATACATATAGTCACGCCTTTATCCCTACTGGGATAGACAAAGCGTAAATAACCTAAACAAAGGTCGTTCCGCCACGTCTGACAAAGTTTTGAGGGTTATTTAAGAAAGATTTGTAGGCATATGGCTGTAGTGACAGGTTGTCAGCCCATCGCCTAAATTGCAATATACAAAAACCCTCAGATCCCTTAGCTGGTTTTACAGCATGTCCGGGAGGAAATGAAAAGGAAAATGGCACATTCTATGTTTTCTCTCGCTCCCAGTCCAGCATGGAAGAAGTAACTGTGCTATTGCTATTAGGCAGTTTAAAAGACAGGGTTTATCGGGTCAATGGTGCACGGTCGCGTAGAATTTGACTTTGACCTTTCTTATGTAACTACTATACGTCATGTGTCTAACTTACTTCCATGCTGGACTGGGAGCGAGAGAAAAACGTAGAATGTAAAAAATAATGCAGCTGCATTTCCTCCCGGGCATGCTGTAAAAACCAGCTAAGGGATCCGAGGGTTTCTGTATATTGCAATTTAGGCGACAGGCTGACTACCTGTCACTACAGCAATATACCTACAAATCTATCTTAAATAACCCTCAAAACTTTGTCAGACGTGGCGGAACGACCTTTGTTTAGGTCGTGTACGCTCTGCCTACCCCATTAGGGATAAAGGTGTGATTATATGTATTTATGTATGTGTCTAACTGGTTCGTAGGAAAACACATAACGCTCTGTTGGGCTAGCAAAAATCTCACAAAGTTTATCAACTTTGTTTCCCCAGTTCCAATCGAACCCAGATCATCCGAATCGTGGACCCATTGTTCTGACCACTACACCACGGATTATCCTGACATCTGTCGCTCTACAAAAGCATCTATTTATGACACGAGTCACGAGTAAGAAAACAAAGACATAGCTCACTTAACGACAACATTCCTCATCTACACGTGTAGATTGAAGAGTTGTGAGATGATTTGGCTGCAGCACTCAAGGTCGTTTCCGCCTGAACTGCATGACAGCTATTTATATAAGGACTTTCCTATACGCTGCGGCTTCGCTCGGATTAAGACTGATTACATACATACATAACATACATAAAATCACGCCTTTATCCCTTACGGGGTAGGCAGAGCGTTAAACGCCTCGTAAAAGGCGCTTTCGCCGCGTCTGACAATAATTGAGGGTAATTTTAGATTGTAATGTGTATTGCCATTGTGACAGGTTGTCAGCCCATCGCCTAAATTACAATACACTGTAACCCTCGAGTCCCTTTTGCTGTCTTCTACAGCATGCCCGGGAGGAAGGGCAGCTGGGACATTCTATGTTTTTCTATCTCTCCCAGTCCAGCATGGAAGTAAAATGGGAAAATTTAGCATAGTACTGGTCAAAATTAATATAAAAACGCCTAAACGATCGACACGACAAGAAGAAGTGGCAAAATAACTTCCATGCTGGACTGGGAGCGAAAGATAAACATATAATGTGCCAGCTGCATTTCCTCCCGGGCATGCTGTAAAAACCAGCTAAGGGATCTGAGGGTTTCAGTATATTGCATATTAGGCGATGGCTAACAACCTGTTACTAAAGCAGTATACCATAAATAACCCTCAAAACTTTGTCCGATGTGGCGGAACAACCTTTGTTCAGCTCGTTTACGCTCTGCCTACCCTATTAGGGTTAAAGGCGTGATACTATGTATGTACATACATACATATAATCACGCCTTTATCCTTTACGGGGTAGGCAGAGCGTAGAACGCCTCGTAAAAGGCTTTTTCGTAATATGTATGTATGTAGTAGGAAAAGTCAATAGGAATTGTCAAGCGGCATATTGCGTTATCGAACCTGCCTGCTTAAACGAGTGTTTTGGATGGTAGGGTCGCCGTTTTTTCGATTACTGTCTCACCGGAGAGCTAAGAAACTTCCTTTGTGGTGTGGGGTGTGTGGCCTTGCATCTGGATATGATCTCTTGGCTGTTTCAGTACTAAACCTAAGTTAAGTAGTATAGGGGTATTAAAATCAAAATTAAAGGACTCACTTCTACATGAAAGTCATTGAGCAATGTTATCTTTTAATTTATTTCCCTATTTTATTTTTTATTAGATTATCATATTTAATTTTTTTAAAGGCATGCTTTTAATTTAAGGTAGGTGTAAGAAATTACATTCAGGCGTATCTCGCCATCAAACTTTTAAGTTTTGCGATATAAGTTATAAAATTGTATTTACCTTTGCTAAGAAATTTCTTCCAGCTGGCCTACGGAAGTGAGACTTCAATTGAGAGGCAGATTCTATACTAATAATAGTATAGAATAGAGTGATTATTTATTGAAGAACACGTGGAGTAGTGATAAATAATTTGGCACTTAATAAAGTCTATTTGTCTCAAGGGCGACTTCGCTTCACATGGTCATTTTATTTATATCTCAATTTAAAATGCTTTCGTTAGATAACTTTCTTTCATTCTATGCTGGACTGCGAGAGATAGATGATAGAATGTTCCAGTGCTTCTTTTCCTGACCGTGTCAACAGAGGGAGTAGACTCCGTGCTTCGTGCACGTTAAGCCGTCGGTCCCGATAGCTGTGTTTGATAGTGGTCGTTAGACAAACCTGTTCGTATTGAAAGGATGGTTAGCCCTCGACGTTTCGATCCTATGCGAGGATCTTCTTCGAAGGTTGCACTAGGCGGGCGGTCGAGTGAGACTTTCTTCTCTCCTGATGAATATCGAAACGTCGAGCGCTAACCCTCCTTTCAATACAAACAAGTAAGCCGATCAGTTTTCATTATGAATACATACATACATATAATCACGCCTTTGTCCCTAATGGGGTAGGCAGAGCGTAAACGACCTAAACAAAGGCCTTTCCGCCGCGTCTGACAAAATCTTGAGGGCCATTCAAGAAAGATTTGGACGTATATTGCTATATTGACAGGTTGTCAGCCCATCGCCTAAATTGCAATATACTGAAACCCTCAGATCCCTTAGCTGGTTTTTACAGCATGCTCGGGAGGAAATGCAGCTGGCACATTCTGTGTTTTTCTCTCGCTCCCAGTCCAGCATGGAAGATACATAAGATTCATTATGAATAGCACTTGTTTATCGTTTAGTGGAAAAAACGGCGCCTAATAATTTGCTGAGTACCTGCCTAGGTGTATGGGAATGCCAACCCCTGAGACAGGCGTATACATACCTGACCTACTTATGAATGGTGCATTTTCCAACTACTTATGAATGGTGCATTTTCCAACTAATGCCCTCAGACCTGGAGCCGTATCAATCGAATTAAATTCGCATGCGAAAGACTAAAAAAGGCTGTTTTCAAAAAGAGAATCAAAGAACATTATCTTTCTCTGCGTAATCCGTAGTATGTATTTATATATTGTATATATATGTATCTATGGTATGTATATATTAATTTATTTCAGTTATATTTATTTAGAGTATTTAATATATTTATAGGTATTATAATTTATTTACTTATTGTATGATCGTAGTATAGTATAATTAAGTAGGTATATCCTTATTTACTGTTCATGTACCTAATTTGTATTCATATTGTGCACGTCTTATCCGCTTTACGTTTTATGCTATCTCACTTCTTAGGTCTGCTGTAAGACATTTCATTTTAGAAATAAGCAGTACCTGTTGTGTCTTGATTCCTATGTAATTGTTCTGTGTATGTTTCTGTGTACAATAAACTGTTAAATAAATAATAATACTAACATTCGCATGGCAAAGTGTATGAAAATCGTATGCGAAAGTAGCTCTTTCGGATGCGCATTGGAGTTCGAGTGTTTCAAAAAAACAGCTCCTGTCAAAAGGATATTCATTCAATACTGTTACCTACGGGGTAACACTCAGCCTTATCTGGCAGAATATGCTATAGTTTCTAACTGTAAGTAGATTAGACTAACTGCCTCCGTGGTCTAGTGCCATGGACTCCCGATCCGGAGGTCCTGGGTTCTTTTCCCGGGGGGGAAAAACAAAGTTTATATTTGAGAATTTATCACTTTGTGAATTCTTCCCCAGTTTGGTTAGGACATTGCAGTCTGAATCACCTGATTGTCCGAAAAGAAAAAGATTACGTGCTTCGGAGGGCACGTAAAGACGTCGGTCCCGGTCGCTGTTGTTGATAGTGGTCGTTACTCAAACCATATCAGAGGCCTGATAGTTGTGCTACTAGGCGGTTTAAAAACTCTGACACCAGGGTTCATCGGGTCGATAGACTCGATACCCACTCGACAGAAGAAGATTCAATACTGTTACCTACGGGGTAACACTCGGCCTTATCTAGCGCAGAGAATGCTATAGTTTCTAACTGTAAGTAGATTAGATAGGCGGTCGGAAGTAGGTTATATAATTCGGTTGATACTGCAGTAGTCCAAAGGTCATCGTCGCTCAGGTCGATGTGGCAGCGACGAACGAAGGCCGAACTCGCGGCGACACCAAGGCTTGCCAGATCGAGCTGGATTCTACCAACTGAGCATATGTTTGCCTGAAAGGATGAATGTTAAAGTTTATTTTATTTATTTAACAATTTACTGTACACGAAAAAACATCATAAACACAGGACATTAAAAACAAAGACACAACAGGCACTGCTTATTACTAAAAAGAAATTTCTTACAGCAGACCTACAGAAGTGATAATTTTAAAGATACGCGGATAAAACGTGCACAAAATTTAATAAATATCAATAAGATAATACTACTGTAAAATAATTATATAATGTAAATCTTTTACATAAATATTACAAAAAGTTCCAGTTTTACACTACACATTGCTACATCTACATGCATAAAATCGCGCCTTTATCCCTAATAGGGTAGGCATAGCGTAAACGAGCTTACCTGTTTTTTGTTTTTTCTGTTTTATGTGTTTCTTTGTGCAATAAATAATTTTGTATTGTATTGTACTGCTATGCGTATGCCCAGTTGGACTTGTTTGGCTTGTCAAGAAATTCTTCCATGCTGGCCTGGAAGCGAGAGAAAAACATAGAATGTGCCAGCTGCATTTCCTCCCGGGTATGCTGTAAAAACCAGCTAAGGGATCCGAGGGTTCCAGTATATTGTAATTTAGGCGATGGGCTGACAACCTGTCACTACAGCAATATACTTCCTTAATAACCCTCAAAACTTTGTCAGACGTGGCGGAACGACCTTTGTTTAGGTCGTTTGTGCTCTGCCTACCCCATTAGGGATAAAGGCGTGATTATATGGATGGAAATATTTTAAGTTTTATCATCTGGTATCCCAGATATGGCTCCGAAACCTCGGAAGCTCTACTGCGCAGGTGTGCCTAGGTACGCTATTCGTACTGAAATAAACTGATGAGTTCGATACGTTCAGACGACCTACATACATACATATAGTCACGCCTTCATCCCAATCGTTTACCCAAACACATTATTTCACACACATTTGGTCTCGCGGAAGATCAGCGCTGTGGTGGTAAGCACCTCTGCAGCAGAAAGCTGAGCGAGTCCTTTTTGTCGCCTTAATATTATGTTTTAATAAAAAACTAATGTCTTTAGATATAAGTTTTATGTTAAGTTATGTTTGTACACATTAATACATACATACATACATATTATCACGCCTTTATCCCTAATGGGGTAGTCAGAGCGCAAACGACCTAAACAAAGGTCAATCCGCCACGTCTGACAAAATTTTGAGGGTTATTTAAGATAGATTTGTAGGTATATTGCTGTAGTGACAGGTTGTCAGCCCATCGCCTAAATCACAATATGCCGACACCCTCGGATCTCTTAGCTGGCTTTTACATCATGCTCGGGAGGAAATGCAGCTGGCACATTCTATGTTTTTCTCTCGCTCCTAGGCCAGCATGGAAGAAGAGTATTAACAATAACTTAGTAAAATATAAACTAACTAGCGACCTGCCCCGGCTTCGCACGGAAATCAACAGTGTTTTCTACAAATCTATCTTACCCTCAAAACTTTGTCAGACGTGGCGGAACGACCTTTATTTAGGTCGTTTACGCTCTGCCTACCTCATTAGGGATAAAGACGTGAATATATGCATGTATACTCATACCAATAAATTCATTTACACTTAGGCCCGTTATTATAAACAACACTTGAGAGTGACCTGTCAAATTATTACTCTCAATCTTGAGATAGCTTCATAAATACGAGCCTTAGAAACATGTAACAATACTCTATAGCCTGCTCGTCGGTTGGAATGTCGTAATGTGGTCACTCGACGCGGGTGAAACCGGAGAGCGCAGGTTATAGCTACCTCCAAGTGCCTCTCAACGTACATAATACATACATAAAATCACGCCTTTATCCCTTACGGGGTAGGCAGAGCGTAAAACGCCTCCTAAAAGGCGCTTTCGCCACGTCTGACATAAATTGGGGGCAATTTTAGATTGTAATGTGTATTGCTGTAGTGACAGGTTGTCAGCCCATCGCCTAAATTACAATACATAATACTTAGTAGCAATTAAGAGCATTTGACGGTGTGATATTTTATTTATTTATTTACTGTTTATTGTACACAAGTAACATGAGAAAGACAATACACAAGGAATACCGACACAACAGGTACAGCTTATTTCTACTAAGAAATTTCTTCCAGCTGACCTACGGAAGTGAGACTTAAAATGAGAGGCAAATTAGGCGTGCACAAATAAAGCATAATATAAAAATTCAATTCAATTTATTTCGTTAACAATATAAATTGTGTTCGAAGTTACATAAAATAACAGTTCAAGATTACAATAAAAATTAACAATCAAAAAGACTTATCAACAGTTCAATATTAGGAAAAATAATCATTTTATAATTAAATTCAATTCAAAAATAATACCAGAAAATTATAAATTACATAAATAACTAATTATATAAATACTTAAAATCATACTGGGTGGCGCAAAAGTAAAGACCCTATTTGGTTCAGCTATAACATTTTTTCTAAATTAGAAAACTAGATTTAGGTTTTTTTAAATGTATATTTGTGCCATTAAATTTCGTACCATTAGGATTTAAAGATGATGTCTTTTAAATGGTGACCTCCAGAGTTGATACACATTTGAGCCCTATTTATGACATTTTGCATAACTTGCCGTAACACTTCCTGCGATATGTTCGTTATTTCTTGACGAATGTTTTCTTTTAGAGCTGCGAGAGTCTGTGGCTTATTCACATACACCCGAGATTTCAAAAAACCCCAAAGAAAGAAGTCTGGACTGGTCAGATCGGGTGATCTTGCAGGCCAAGGTAAATCGCCAAAACGAGAGATAACTCGGCCTGGAAAAGCGTCCCTCACTAAGTCCATAGTGTCGCGCGCTGTGTGTGCCGTAGCGCCGTCTTGTTGAAACCAGATGTACTCCAGCCCCAATTCGTCCAAACTGGGTATCAAAAACTCACGTAACATGGTTCTGTAGCGTTCTCCAGTGACAGTTATCGCATTGCCTCCAGCGTCTTCGAAAAAATAGGGTCCGATCACTCTGTCAACACAGATGCCACACCATACAGTAACTTTTAGTGGGTGTAGAGGTGTTTCTTGAATAATGCGCGGATTATCAGTGCCCCAGAACCGAGTATTCTGCTTATTGACATGCCCTGAGAGATGGAAATGCGCTTCGTCACTCATAACCAATTTTGAAGGAAAATTATCCTCTTCAAGGTTGAGGTTTATGACGCGCTGGCAGTAATCTAGACGAGCTCGGTGGTCAGCAGGCAGCAGCTGATGAGTCATTTGAGTTTTATACGGGAACATCTTTAAGTCTTTCACCAAAATACGCTGCAGGGTCCGTCTGGAAATGCCCAATTGCGTGGCACGTCGCCTCGTTGATGTTTCTGGACACTCTTCCACATCTTCGCGCACAGCATCGATATTTTCAGCTGAACGGCCTGTTCTTGGTCTCCCAGACTTAGGTCTATCCAATGTTGAGCCAGTTGCTTCAAGGCGTGTGGCAAAGCGTCGAATTGTGCGACCAATCGGTGCCGGACGGTGGGGAAATCGTCGACGAAATTCACGTTGTGTTCTTATCACTGATGAATTATTCCGTAAGAACATTGACACAATTATTCCACGTTCTTGGAGAGTAAAACGGTCCATGTTTATTTTCAGTGTATTTTACATTTGTTCACTACACAATTTTCAACAACAGAATGACAGAAAATGTCGTATAAAAAAAATAAAAATATTTTCTTTAGTGCCAGTACTTTTGCGCCACCCAGATATATATACATGAATATATATAAATACATATATATAACTAATACTATACGGAAAGTTTGTTGAGGACTCTTTCTACATACATATAATCACGCCTTTATCCCTAATGGAGAGCGTAAACGGCCTAAACAAAGGTCGTTCCGCCACGACTGACAAAATTTTGAGCGTTATTTAAGATAGATTTGTAGGTATAATGCTGTAGAGAGGTTTTCAGCTCATCACCTAAATTACAACATACTGAAACACTATGATCCCTTAGCTGGTGTTTACAGCATGCCCGGGAGGAGATGCAGCTGGCACATTCTATGTTTTTCTCTCGCTCCCAGTCCAGCATGGAAGAAACTCTTTCTGACGTTTGACAATCCTCTTCGGGGGGAAACATTTAAAGGTATGATTACTCGAAATTAGTCTTTATCTTTTCTTTATAAGAGTACTAGCGACCCGCCCCGGCTTCGCACGGAAATTATCAGTGTTTCTCTACTATATTATGCATGTATTATACATATAAACCTTCCTCTTGAATCACTCTATCTATTAAAAGAAACCGCATCAAAATCCGTTGCGTAGTTTTAAAGATTTATGCATACATAGGGATATAGGGACAGAGAAAGTGACTTTGTTTTATATTATGTAGTGAAGTAATTACAAGATAATGAAGGTTTCCAAGGTAATAAAAAACCTAATTCTTTATTGGCGGAACGACCTTTGTTTGGGTCGTTTACGCTCTGCCTACCCCATTGGCGATAAATGCGTGATTATATGTATGTAATTCTTTATGTGTGTCGCAATTTAATTTCCTATTTCATTTCGGGTCGGATGTAGTTCGGTAAGATTTGTATGAACTTTCACTGTTAACTTGGCATTATTCTGCTATTATAGAATAGAATAGAAAACACTTTATTCTCCAGTTCACAGTTTAAAACTCAACATAATCATAGAACAGTATACAAAAGATCTTAAAATAGGTAACACTATTAATTACAACAACGTCTGAAGCATGTAAACAACGTATAACCATTACTTTAACTGCTATGCTATGTACTGATCGTTTAGGTGACATTGGTGCCATTCTTCTAGTTTTTCTTCCATGAGACGAGGGTCAGGCTGAAAACCAGTGCTGCGCAACCCTAGTTGCCAGCGTACACTGAGCCTTGCTCCTCGCCACACACACACCAATATAATCTGCTTATAGTCATTAACTCATTACTCATACATAATTTTTTGTAACTTTTACCAGGGTGATTCGGTAGTTATATTTATTTAAATATGTATAAAACAAACAAAAATACTCCAAAACTACCTTTAATTTAGATCTTCTAAGTTGCTAGCTAAGTACCTATTTAAGTTAAGTTAGATAATAAGTTACAATTGTTACATTGTTAAGCAAGAATACTTGTAAACAGTTTTCTTTTTGTGTGTGGCCAATAAATGGTTTTAATGGTTTTTTTTACTGCGCCAGAGAAAAGGAACTGACTCAGCATAAGTCGCAGCAGAAGCCACGACGCTGGTATTCTGCCAGCACCAAACGGTGAGAAACTATTGAACTCATACATACATACATACATAAATCACGCCTTTATCCCTTACGGGGTAGGCAGAGCGTTTAACGCCTCGTAAAAGGCGCTTTCGCCACGTCTGACAAAAATTGAGAGCAATTTTAGATTGTAATGTGTATTGCCATAGTGACAGGTTGTCAGCCCATCGCCTAAATTACAATACACTGTAACCCTCGAGTCCCTTTTGCTGACTTCTACAGCATGCCCGGGAGGAAGGGCAGCTGGAACATTCTATGTTTTTCTATATCTCCCAGTCCGGCATGGAAGTATACTATTTAACTCCTATCCTATAAATATATGCATAGTAGTGGATCTTCCATGCTGGACTGGGAGAGATGGAAAAACATAGAATGTTCCAGCTGCCCTTCCTCCCGGGCATGCTGTTGAAGTCAGCAAAAGGGACTCGAGGGTTACAGTGTATTGTAATTTAGGCGATGGGCTGGCAACCTGTCACTAAAGCAATACATATTACAATCTAAAATTGCCCTCAATTTTTGTCAGACTTGGCGAAAGCGCCTTTTACGAGGCGTTAAACGCTCTGCCTACCCCGTAAGGGATAAAGGCGTGATTTATGTATGTATGTATGTATGTAGTATTTGACCTTAATTGCAACAATTCCATGAATGACCATTAGTCATACTTCATCAATCGGTCAATATGAATTTAATGAATGAAGATTGAGTAGGTAAGGAAACAATAGGTTTCATGCAGAATATGAGGAAATTATAGGAATCTACTATATATAATTACTTCCATGCTGGACTGGGAGAGATAGAAAAACATAGAATGTTCCAGCTGCCCTTCCTCCCGGGCATGCTGTAGAAGTCAGCAAAAGGGACTCGAGGGTTACAGTGTATTGTAATAAGTAGATTGATGTTGCATATTATTATAGTGGTGTTCGTATAGTAATAAATGTATATATAATTATATACCTACATAAATTTATCCTAAAAAATAATAATTTCACAAACATTTCCTTTCCCCACTCTGTGTAATCTTTCAGAGGAGTCACGGCTCAATTGATGCATAGGGCATTGAACCCTAGCCTAGTTAACTGTTTTATGAGGACTGTACAATGACCTAACCTACAAAAGGTTAGGTTCCCTATAACAACAGGTCAGGCTAGGTGTAAAACGGTTTCCATCTATGTTTCGGATACATATAATCACGCCTTTATCCCTTATGGGGTAGGCAGAGCGTAAACCACCTAAACAAAGGTCGTTCCACCACGTCCGACAAGGTTTCGAGGGTTATTTAAGATAGTTTTCTAGGTATATTGCTGTAGTGACAGTTTGTCAGCATGTACTGAAACCCTCGGATCCCTTAGCTGGTTTTTATTTTATCAGCATGGAAGTGCATGCTTCGGATGTCGTGTTCTTCTTCTTCTTCTGTCGAGTGGGTATAGAGTCTATCGACCCGATGAACCCTGGTGTCAGAGCTTTTAAACCGCCTAGCAGCACAACTATCAGGCCTCTGACATGGTTTGAGTAACGACCACTATCAAAGACAGCGACCGGGACCGACTGCTTAACGTGCCCTCCGAAGCACGAAATCTTTTCTTTTTTTTCGGACAATCAGGTGATTCAGCCTGCAATGTCCTAACCAAACTGGGGAAAAATTCACAAAGTGATAAATTCTCAAATATCAACTTTGTGTTTCCCCCCTGGGAATCGAACCCAGGGCCTCCGGATCGGGAGTCCATTGCACTAGCCACTAGAGCCACGGAGGCAGTTAAATAAAAGAGATATTTTATATTTAACACGGAGGCAGATGTCGTGTTAAATATAAAATATCTCTATTTGTCACTAAGAGACTTAACTGTGGAGACGATTCAGCTACTTCTTCAAAGATAGTAAAGTGAAATAGTATAACAGCGCCCACTTACTATGAGGCAGTTCGAAACTTATATACTGGACTTCCATACTCAGATAGTCTTCCATACTGGACTGGGAGAGAAAGAAAAACATAGAATGTTCCAGTTGCCCTTCCTCCCGGGCATGCTGTAGAAGTCAGCAAAAGGGACTCGACGGTTACAGTGTATTGTAATTTAGGCGATGGGCTGACAACCTGTCACTACAGCATTACACATTACAATCTAAAATTGCCCTCAATTTATGTCAGACGTGGCGAAAGCGCCTTTTAGGAGGCGTTTTAAGCTCTGCCTACCCCGTAAGGGATAAAGGCGTGATTTTATGTATAAAACTTGTACATATACTACAAATAGAATATAAGACCTTCTAATTTGCCCTTCCATGCCGGCCTGGGAGCAAGAGAAAAACATAGAATGTGCCAGCTGCATTTCCTCCCAAGCATGCTGTAAAAACCAGCTAAGGGATCCGAGGGTTTCGGTGTTTTGTGATTTAGGCGATGGGCTGACAACCTGTCACTACAGCAATATACCTACAAATCTTATCTTAAATAACCCTCAAAACTTTGTCAGACGTGGCGGAATGACCTTTGTTTAGGTCGTTTGCGCTCTGCCTACCCCATTAGGGATAAAGGCGTGATTATATGTATGTAATTTGCACTTTAGACTTGGGGAAATCATCTTTACCCTTGACTGTGTATAGAAAAACCCTATAGGTACCTATGAATTAAAATACACTATGTATTTACTATAACTGTTATAAGGTAGATAAAATTCATTATATGTACTTACGTAACTTTCATTGAGGCTGTGACGTCATCAAATGGCGGATGCGAGTGTCAGCTGGCCTGAGGTCACGTGGTTCCTTTCATACCTACCTATCTTTAAGTAGTTTTTGAACTATATTTTTGTATGCTTGAGTAATAGTAAAAATGTATCATCAAAATTTGTAAAATCCTTCATCAGTAAATTTTCTAATCAACAGCTTTTTTAATTAGTAAATAATTAATTTAGATAATACTGTTGATGTCATATTAATTTGACATGTTTCAATTTAATTCAAATTTATGTAATTAATTTAAATAATAAGAATTGAATACTGTTAGTTTTATTTTGTGTAGTGTACCTAGGCTTCATTAGGAAGTGTAAGGCCTATATATTTAATAATTTTATTTCTATGACTTATTTACTTCAAGGCAATTCAAACAATAATAACTAAAATAAATAATAGAACAGACCATAAATGAAAACCACAGGAATATTTTTAACATTTCTATATTAATACTCGTTACTAGTGAATTTTTCTAACCGAAAAACTCACACCGAGTCGGTTTAAGATGTTAAATACAATTCACTTGTTCTCCTATATGCTAGGGTTTGACAAGCAGCTTGCCTATATAGCTGTCACTAAGTGAAAAATGTGATTATTCAATCATACACGCAAATATCGGCATAATTACATAACATCACTCAAAATCACATGATTTTTAGTTTATTTAAACATTCACAGCATATAATACATTACACAGTTTAACTAAGGTCTTTTTACACTCCCATTTTGAGGTTAGGTTATTGATTTTGACATTGCCATGAAGTAATTCCTCTAAGTATTTTTAGACACAGTTCAAATATCACATGTTTTAGATACACAGTTGATTACAATAAAGATTAATACCGATTTTTCACCTATAATATGATTATCTAACTGTAACCTTGGCCCAAATTAGTTCAATGGAAAGAGGCCACATCTGTTGTTATATAACCTGTCATGTCACTGGCTGGCACAGATCACTGAAAATGGAGTAAAATGAGATCTTTCTTTTGGATTTGGAACACCATTTTTAATTTGGAACAGTCACTATAGCTCGAATGTTATCTTTAGTGCAATCACTGGATTTGAACTTTAAAGGTGGAGTCAATTATGTAACACTTTTTATATAATGAAAATACATACTGGAATCAATGTATAACGTTTATTTAACTAAAAATAAGTTACTAGGTTCGATTTTTCGCTTCTAATACACGATTTTAGGGGGAGCGGCTATTTGAAGTGATTCGATCACAAGATGTGACTTTACGGTAACAATTTTTCTTAAATTACAATATTTAGAGGACCTTCTTGATTTCATCGTATAATACAAGCACGAAGGCTCCACCAGTTCCTCTGAGAACGTTCGAGAATGCTCCTCTGAAGAAGGCGGCAGATCCCTCGGTCTTGGCGATGGTGGCCCAGCAGTGGATGGTTCCCTTGTAGAGCATCTCTCCCTTGGCGCGACCAGACTGCATCATCATACGCCTTCTCACGGTGTCGAACGGATAAGAGATGATACCGGCGACGGTGGTCACGCACTGTGCGATCGCCCAGCTGATTACCAAAGGTGTGTTCTTGGGGTCTGGCAGCATACCACGGGCGGTGTCGTAGAAACCGAAGTACGCAGCACGGTAGATAATGATACCCTGGACAGATACTCCGAAACCGCGGTACAGACCGGACAGACCGTCGGATTTGAAGATCTTGCTGAGGCAGTTGGCGAGACCGCTGAATTCACGCTGGCCAGCGCCCTTTCCGACGTCGGCGGCGAGACGGGTACGCGCGAAGTCGAGCGGGTACACGAAGCAGAGGGAGGTGGCTCCAGCGGCACCACCGGAGGCGAGGTTACCGGCGAAGTAGCGCCAGAACATGGTATGCTTGTCTACACCACCAAGGAACACCTGCTTGTACTTGTCCTTGAAGGCGAAGTTCAGCGCCTGGGTGGGGAAGTACCTGATGACGTTGGCGAGGTTACCACGCCAGAAGGACAGGAGCCCCTGCTCCTTGGGAATGCGGACGAAGGCATCGACGATACCCTTGTAGCGCTGGTCGGCGGTGATCTGCTTGCTGACGTGCTGGACCTGCAGCAGCAGCTTGACACGCTCGATGGGCGCGACGGCGGTCTTGGACACCGCCGCGGACACTCCTCCGGCGATGAAGTCCTTGGCGAAGGACATAGGGTCCGCCAATTTTTTTCCTCCTTCGGACATTTTGTTCGATTACGTGTGCAGGGCGCGCGGCGCGAGGGAGACTTGGAGACTAATTCACACGCGGGATGGAATATAACCACGAAACAAGAACTCCCGAATTTAATAAACGGGAGATATACGGTTGTTTCGTGATCACGGGAGCACAGGGGTAGGAGAGTGCCTTTTTGAAATTCGATCGATCACGTTCTCTCGCAAGTCTGCCCGGTGGAGCGGCGCAAAAGAAGGAAGGAAGGGGCAGGTGTTGCCAACCTAGCGGAAAAGCACCACGAGGTCGGTGTGCCCATTTCAATTTTCGGAATCTCACCAATAATTTAATTTAATAAAACAACTTATTTTTTTATTACGTTAAAATTAACAGTTAATTAACTACATAATTAAATTAAGGATAATAATGAATTTATTAATTCTTGAATAAAAGCTCACATTCATCAAATATCTTACTGGCGAAAAGTAATAAATGAAATTACGAAGCACATTTGTTACAGTTTCACAGTATTAGAACCTAGTGACAGGTTTTACATGAAAAGTAACGGAATACATAAACTTTTCATGATAGTCTTAAATTACAATCTTTACTGTAATTAGTGGAGCTCAAATAATAATAGCAACACAGCGATGACGTGCGCAATGTGCGTTTTGATTTTGCATTTTCTATTAGAACTTCATGTTTTCTCGCATCTGAATGTGAGCGCTAGCGCTATACTTAATTTGAACTAAGTGTAACTAAACTAAATTTCATTACATTCAAACCATAATATTCCCGAGCAGATTAATTTGCTATAATGCTTATCATTATTTCAATAATTTTTCCTTAATTGCAACAACGAAACGCAGTTAATTCCGTTCCGCTTTTTAGCCGAGAGTTAAACGCTTTCGTTTAATAAAACAAAGATAAGTTATCTGTAATTTGTATGGCGTTTTCTCTTTCGCACATATCAATAAGTGTTGAACTGTCTAGGTAACCTCGTCATGTCATGATGACAGCTTCGCAAGCAAAATAGGTTTTTGTGAAGGACTCAATTTTAGGAATAATTTTGTTTGCAATCAATTTTAACTAATTCCCGTACAAATATCCCTTAATTTGGAACACGCTTCCCTTCTGCTGTTTTTGCTGTATGTATTAGTACCATGCGATATTCAAAACATCCGGTTTTCACTGAAATACAAAGGTGTATAAAAGTGCAGTAATTATTTGTTTGTTTCTTACAGTAAAGGGTGGTTTTAGCCAGAATGGACGACGAAGGACTGTCCGGGCAGGCGCTGTCCGACTTCCTGCTGCAACTAGAGAACTACAACCCTTCAATTCCCGACTCTGTCGTTTCCCACTATTTAAACAACGCAGGCTTTGAATCTCAAGACCCTAGGTGAGAAAAGGCCTTAGGCTTATGGTTAAAGTCTTTTTAAAGTCGCTAAAATTAGCTTGTGGCTAGATTAAGTTTCATATAATAATTATTTAACAATAGATGTGAAGGTATGCTAATATTTGAAAGAACTGTGCTACCTACATAGAGAATTCATTGCTTTTTATATAAACCTGCCAATTCAATGGTGCATATTTAAAAAGAAATGCTGTATGATGGATGATTACTTCCATGCTGGACTGGGAGCGAGAGAAAATCATAGAATGTGCCAGCTGCCTGGGAGGGAATCCTATGAGGAAACATACATACATATAATCACGCCTTTATCCCTAATGGGGTAGGCAGAGCGTAAACGACCAAAACAAAAGTCGTTCCGCCACGTCTGACAAAGTTTTGAGGGTTATTTAAGATATATTCGTAGGTATATTGCTGTAGTGACAGGTTGTCAGCCCATCGCCTAAATTGCAATACACTGAATCCCTCGGATCCCTTAGCTGGTTTTTACAGCATGCCCGGGAGGAAATACAGCTGGCACATTCTATGTTTTTCTCTCGCTCCCAGGCCAGCATGGAAGTTATGAGGAAACACCCTTTGTTTAGGTCGTTTACACTCTGCCTACCCCATTAGGGATAAAGTCGTGATTATATGAATGTATGTATGGATGATCACTAGTATAAAACAAAGTCGCTTTCTCTGTCCCTATATCCCTATGTATGCATAAATCTTTAAAACTACGGAACGGATTTTGATGCGGTTTCTTTTAATGGATGGAGTGATTGAAGAGGAAGGTTTATATGTATAATATATGCATAATATAGTAGAGAAACACTGATATTTTCCTTGCGAAGCCGGGGCGGGTCGCTAGTTTAACAATAATATGAAGTTCAGTTGATTGCCCACAGCTCACTTTTGCTTTTAAATGGGTGAAATTGTAACATGTACACTGCTGCGTGCTTCATAATTTGTCTTATGATAATACATACATATAATCACGCCCTAATGGGTTAGGCAGAGCGTAAATAATCTAAACAAAAGTTGTTCTGCCACATAAACAGAGTTTTGAGGGCTATTTAAGATGTGTAGTGGCAGGACAGCCAATTGCCTAATTTGCAATATACATAAACCCTCGGATCCCTTAACTGGTTTTTACAGTATGCCTGGAAAGAGATGCAGCTGGCACATTCTATGTTTTTCTATCCCTCCCAGTCCAGCATGGACGAAAGAAGCAGCTAAATGGTGAATAATATGTATACTAAAATGACAATGAAGAAAGAAGAACAATATCACAGGACAAAACAATTTTCAATTCCAGATTGATCCGCCTAATCGCACTTGCATCACAAAAGTTCCTCTCGGACATTGCCAACGACGCTCTCCAACATTGCAAGATGCGTACCTCTTCCCAAATGACGCAAACCTCTAAGAACCAGAAAGGACCGAAGGAAAAGAAATATGTTATGACGATGGAAGACTTGGTGCCGGCCTTACAGGAATATGGAATAACCGCAAGAAAACCCCATTACTTTGTCTGAACAATTCATTTTTAATTTAAAGATTTTTATGCTATGTACGAAATACTAAAATTTTAAGCTAGTTAATTTGGTAAGAATGTCTTGTATTGTTTCGATTTCGTCTAATGATATAATAAATTATGTTTTATATCAGCTAATATTTTTTATTACCCGACTATGGTGAAGCAAAAAGGAGAGTAATTTTTACTGTTCATGTACTATTGTGTGGGTTTTAATTCGATTGACCTAAAGAACTCTACTGACACCTAAAACATACTGTAATTTAAAACTTTTTTTTATAAATCTAGGCTTTGTGGGGTAGCTTGTAAGTAAAGGAATCTTAATATTATAAGCTACATCTAGAATAGGTACAATTAATACTTGTAAAAACCTGTGAAAGAAACTGCAATAATTTTTGCGCTAGAAAGACATGTGCCGCCATCTATTTTACTCAAATGTAACTAGTAGTAAAACTACTCGACACCAAGTGCCGCTACAAACTCACTCGTTTCTCGAAATAAATTGAATTCTAATCACATTGATTTATTTATTTAGCATTCAACGCTGTATCAGGTTTTCAGACATTTACAGCAATGAAAGATTTCATAAGTTTTGAGGGTATTTCAGCGACATTCCCGCAGGTTACTTTTTTTTTTTAATTATTTCACAAAAAACGTGAGAGATCCAGGTCCTTGGTACCGCATCTGTCAAAAGTTGCACGTGATTACGTAATTTCCGTTATGGCGCTGGCGTCGCCACCTCAGTTTCCTTTAGCACTGTGCGGTGGTTGCGGTGTGGTGTATTGAATAATTTCTATTGGATTTTTACACATGTAAGTAAAATAAAAGCGGCTTTACCACAGCCAAATACGTGGCCAACTTGTTCGGTCCAAAAGTTTTAACATAAGTGTTTATACAAAGTGGGAAACAGTGAGTTTTAAGGTTTTCTTACGTAACTACGGTAATGGAATTATATGTTTGCACGTGACCTTGGCCTATTTTGCGGGGGATTCTGACTTCAACCCCTAGGACCTAACCTTCGAAGGGTCTTTTCCAATTCTCAAGGAAAAAACCCTTACTCGGAACCGCCTCCCGCCCGTTCGTTCTAACTACGTCCGGTTTAATATTGATTAGTTTCTCTCATACCTATCAAAAAGGTACTCGATTTAGCTGCAATTCTTCTAGTATTCCCTAACAAAACAGCCATGTATCTAGCAATAGTATTAATAAACAATAGAACGTCGTAGTTTTTAAAAAGCTAGAAGATTACCTAACCTATCAGCTGTAGTTTGACGTGACAATGGCATTGATTTAACCTATTTCCAGCAAGGCCATTGGAAATAGGTTACAGTTATACTATCAGAGAGATTTCTTGTGAATTTCACTTTAGATATTAATGAATAATGGAAACAGTTACTCAATAGAAACAGAAATGTGTGACAGCTTAACTTGAGAATGTATTTAGGGTATGTATTTTGAGACTTAAATCATAAAAAGATTATGTTGCTTAAAATTCCATATATTTCAATTACTAGAAAAAATTATGTGGATTATAGAATAAAAACCTTTATGCTTAAACCTTATGTTGTAAAATATTCTTCTTCTGTCGAGTGGGTATTGAGTCTATGCACCTGATGAACTCTGGTGTCTGAGTTTTTAAACCGCCTAGTAGCACAAGTATTAGGCCTCTGACATGGTTTGAGTAACAACCACTATTAAAGACAACAACCGGGATTGATGGCTTAACGTGCCCCAGAGGGCACTTCAGAAAGCACAAAATCTTTTTCTTTTCAGACAATCGGGTGATTCAGCTTGTAATGTCCTAACCAAACTGAGGACAAATTCAAAAAGTGATAAATTGTCAAATATCTACTTTTGTGTTTTCCCCCCTTGGAAATCGAACCCAGAAGAAGTCCATGGCACTAGCCACTAGACCATGGAGGCAGTTAAAATATTCTGGATTTGATTAACTTATTATACCGGGTGTAAGGGACAGCGTCCGGCAAACTGAAAGCATTTGCTTAGTCAATGACACTGAACAACTTCCACCAGGAAATTCTTTCAGTAAATAAAAATTCGCTGCCTCCGTGGTATAGTCAGGGCCATATGCTCACGATCTGGAGGTCCTGGGTTCGATTCCCAGGGGAGAAACACAAAGTTGATATTTGTGAATTTATCACTTTGTGAGATTTTCCCCAGTTTGGTTAGGAAATGCAGGCTGCGTTCAATCCCGTTCTCTATCTTGATAGTAGTCATTACGCAAACCACATCAAAGGCCTATTAACTGTGCTATTAGGTGGTTTAAAAATATCTGACACCAGGGTTTATTGGGTCAATTGACTCAATACCCACTAACTAAAGAAGAAGAATTACCTTGGGGGTGTCACTCAATTAGCTACAGTATGTGATAATTAACTTTTCTTTATATTATGTACTCTTTAAAACTAGCAAATAATAAATACCCATTTATGCCCGCTGATAGATTGACGAAGAGCCTTAGTAATATATATATAAAATAAGTTTCCTTTAAAAATAAGACTTTTTAGGTTGTCTGTATTGTATGTGTTCCACTGCAGAGCAAAACCCTCGCGGGTTTCTCGTTGTTCCACTTGTCTTGGTCTATTGTAAACTACATATATACTTACATATAATCACGCCTTTATCCCTAATGGGGTAGGCAGGGCTAAATATCCTTCAAAACTTTGTCAGATGTGGCAGAACAACCTTTAATTTAAGTAGTTTACGCCCTACCCCATTAGGGATAAAGGCGTGATTATATGTATGTATGTAATATGTCGCTTCCATGCTGGACTGGGAGCGACAGAAGAACCTAGAATGTGCCAGCTGCATCTCTTCCCGGGCATGCTGTAAAAACCAGCTAAGGGTTTCGAGGGTAAATTGTAATTTAGGCGATGGGCTAACAACCTGTCACTACAGCAATATCCAGTTCTATCTGAAACATCCCTCAAAACTTGTCAGACGTGGCGAAACGACCTTTGTTTGGTTTGTTCACGCTCTGCCTACCCCATTAGGGATACAGGCGTGATAGTATGTATGTATGTAATGTGTCCCACTGTAGGCATCCCCACTTGTCTGTCTTGTGTAACTGCACCCAAATAAACCCTTTAATACTATGCCTTATTTTTTTAACTGAACTCTTTGATTGCAGCAAAAATGTTCGCGTCAGTAATGGATGCGGCGCGGAACTCTCCGTTCCGCGGGCCGCTCTCGCCCGCACAGTGCCAGGCCGCCGCGCCTCAACCACAGATACAGGTGAGGACATATCCTTTACTTCGCAGAATGTCCCTTACGCAAAATGTCTCTTGCAGACTTAGAAAACTTTCAAAGGGACATTTTGCGGAAGAGCCATTTTGCGAAAAGGGATTTTTTGCGACCAAGGGACATTTTACGAAGTTACCAGGGTATTTTTACCATTACTTCCTTGGTCTGGTGCAAAACTAGTGAAACCTCGTGACAGATGAGAACCGATGCTGTACTCTCTGAAGCACAGTGCCAGGCCGCCGCGCCTCAACCACAGATACAGATGAGGACATATCCTTTACTTTGCAGAATGTCCCTTACGGAAAATGTCCCTTTTTGATAGATTAAGTTCAAATATTGGGCAGCTACAGAAGCAACTAGATATTAGATTAGAGAACTTTCAAAGGGTCATTTTGCGGTTTGTGAAACTACAACTGAACAGACAGCTATCAGGATGATCTTAACGTGCCCTCCGAAGCCCGGAATCTGTGTGGCCGGCACAGCTTAGTTGGCAGTACATCTACCTGCAACGCAGAGGGTCCCGGGTTCGATTCCCGGTCGGGCAGACATTTCAATGATGAATTTAAATATCTGTTTCTGGGTCTGGGTGTTCTTTGTGGTTGTTTCTGTGTATGTCCATGGCACCCCGATACAGGGAATCCTAGTTGGGTATTTATAATCAAATCTCGAGATTGACAGCTAGTTTGAGTTTGTATCAAAAATGTCATTTCAGTATATATTGACCTGTCAAATCCGTACTTAATACTGCTCTCAATCTTGAAATCGCTATAAATACGGGCCTATGAGTGTGATCGTGTTTTGTATTTTTCTTCTTTTCGTGTCGATGGAAAATATAAATAAAGCTAAACGTTTTTGGGGCAGTGGTCCGCCACGCGTACGGCTTCTTTGGTGGCTTTCCACAAGTCTTGTATTAACCACCTTGTATTGTTGTAGGCCTCCGGCATGGCGGCGGCGGCGGCCCCGCCCCCCAGCGGGGACTCCTGCGAGTTCGCTTCCCCCAAATACTTCGCGCTCTGCGGACTGGGAGGAATCCTCTCTTGCGGTAAGTATTTTTTATATTTGAAAGAAAGAAAATACATTTATTGTAGACACAAAACAGGTTACAATATGCTACAATGTAAAAAACAAGTAATAACATGATATTTTTGTGACTAAAAATGGTCTTCACTCAGCATATTATGTTACAAGCAGCGTGATAAACTGCTTGTAGCGCTGGTCTTCCGTGAAGCCAAAACTAACAACATAACATAAAAATACTTTATTGCACGTAAAAATAAAAATCATACAACACAACAGATAACAACAAAAAACAAGTACAACATAGGCGGCCTTATTGCTAAGGTAGCAATTTCTTCCAGGCAACCTTTGGGTGTCTTCCATGCTGGACTGGGAGCGAGACAAAAACATAGAATGTGCCAGCTGCATTTCCTCCCGGGCATGCTGTAAAAATCAGCTAAGGGATCCGAGGGTTTCAGTATATTGCAATTTAGGCGATGGGCTGACAACCTGTCACTACAGCAATATACCTAGAATTCTATCTTAAATAACCCTCAAAACTTTGTCAGACGTGGCGGGACGACCTTTGTTTGGGTCGTTTGCGCCCTGCCTACCCCATTAGGGATAAAGGCGTGATTATATGTATGTATGTTTATACAGGAAACTGCAAAAAAAATTGCGGTGCTTCTACTACTTCCATGCTGGACTGGGAGCAAGTGAAAAACATATAATGTGACAGCTGCGTTACTTCCAGGGCATGCTGTAAAAACCAGATAAGAGAAAAAAAATGGCTCCCTTACAAATTGTCTGATTGAGGTGAACATTCTTCCATGCTGGACTGGGAGAGATAGAAAAACATAGAATGTTCCAGCTGCCCTTCCTCCCGGGCATGCTGTTGAAGTCAGCAAAAGGGACTCGAGGGTTACAGTGTATTGTAATTTAGGCGATGGGCTGACAACCTGTCACTAAAGCAATACATATTACAATCTAAAATTGTCCTCAATTTTTGTCAGACGTGGCGAAAGCGCCTTTTATGAGGCGTTAAACGCTCTGCCTACCCCGTAAGGGATAAAGGCGTGATTTATGTATCTATGTATGTATGTAGGTGAACATTTTGTAAGGAAAAGCCATTTCTTATCTCTTCCAGAAAGAATTTCCTGGTGGAAGTTGTTCAGTGTCGTTGACTGAGCAACCCCTATCAGTTTGCAGAATGCTGTCCCTTACCTTACCCGCTATCATATTTTCGTATTTTTGTCTCGAAAAAGTATTGATTCTCTTAACCATATCTATGAGTGCTTATAGGATAATATTCTAAGTATAACTTAGAAACAGCCATGCTGGACTGGGAGAGAGAGAAAAACATAAAATGTGCCAGCTGCATTTCCTCCCGGGCATGCTGTAAAAACCAGCTAAGGGATCCGAGGGTATCAGTATATTACAATTTAGGTCACGGGCTGACAACCTGTCACTACAGCAATATACCTACAAATCTATCTTAAATAACCCTCAAAACATTGTCAGACGTGGCGGAACGACCTTCGTTTAGGTCGTTTACGCTCTGCCTACCCCATTAGGGATAAAGGCGTGACTATATGTATGTATGTATAACTTAGAAACAGCCATTACACGTGTCGCCGTGTAAAAATAAACGACTAAATATAAATAGTACAGACATTCGACTTTCCCTGCGGCTTCTCAAGTTCATTGGATTACATACATATAATCATGCCTTTATCCCTAGTGGGGTAGGCAGGACGTAAACAACCTAAACAAAGGTCGTTCCGCCATGTCTGACAAAGTTTTGAGGGTTATTTAAGATAGATTTGTAGATATATTGCTGTACTGACCGGTTGTCAGCCCATCGCCTAAATTGCAATATACTGAAACCCTCGAATCCCTTAGCTGGATTTTTACAGCATGGCCGGGAGGAAATGCAGCTGGCACATTCTGTTTTCCTCTGGTTCCCAGGCTAGCAAGGAAGGCATTCATTGGATTCCTAGTAAATATTCCAATGGGAAATGCGCATCTGTCAATAATAAGTGTATCCTTGCTTATTGGCTACTACTATGCCAAATTTCATCCAAATCTAAATAATTCCATGCTGGTCTGGGAGCATGAAAAAAAACACAGAATGTGCCAGCTACCTTTCCTCCCGGGCATGCTGAAAAAACCGCTGAAAAAACCACCTAAGTGATCCGAGGGTTCAGTATATTGCAATTTAGGCGATGGGCTGACAACGTGTCACTACAGCAATATACCTGCAAAACTATCTTGAATAACCCTCAAAAATTCGTGAGACGTGCCGGAACGACCTTTATTTAGGACGTTTACACTCTGCCTATCCCATTAGGGATAAATGAGTGACTATATGTAAGCAACTAACAAAAAGACAGACAATCGCATCCGTAATATAGGTACATAGTTGTAAGCTGTACATTGCCAAATGTTTATGATTTTTTAAGTGCTTTAGAGAGCACGTTTTGCCCACGCCCTAGTCACAAGACTAATGACAGTACATTCACATGACCCAAACTATTTTCGTACGAAAGTTATGTCAAACTTAATCGTAATTGATTTAAGGATTAAAATATAAATAAGAATGTCTGAAAAAAATGATTCAATCATTTATAATCTTATCTAGAATCGAAGTAAATCATGATGCATTTAATTTCGAAGTGTGCAATCTTATGATTATTTACTTACATAATACATAAATCACGCCTCAATGCATTACTGGGTAGAAAGGCCTAATTAAATCTTTATCTTTGCATCTTACACATTTTATAAGATTGCGTGATTGTATTTAATAATTTGTGTGAACTATGACCCTGTCTGCACACACGCACACACACCTACTAAATAAAACAATTATACTCCGTGTTTTTAGCGTTTCGTTATACATAATGGCGGCAATTCCTTAACTAATTATACGCTGTCACTCTCTTAACTTTGTAGAACTTTTCTTCTACATAGCGTGGCGTGGCGGAACAAATTTTATTTATGTCGTTTACGCTGTGCCTACCCCTTTAGGGATAAACGCGTGATTATATGTGTGTATGTATAAGATTGAATGATTTTAGTTAATCAATTATGCCCTATATGCACACACACCTACATTATAAATCACTTATTGAAATATTATATATTATTATAGCTTCCATGTTGGCCTGGGAGTGAGAGAAAAACATAGAATGTGCCAGCTGCATTTCCTCCCGATCATGCTGTAAAAACCAGCTACGGGATCTGAGGGTTTTAGTATATTGTAATTTAGGCGATGGGCTGACAACCTATCACTACAGCAATTTACGTATAAATCTATCTTAAAAATCCCTTAAAACTTTGTCAGACGTGGCGGAACGACCTTTGTTTAGGTCGTTTACGCTCTGCCTACCCCATTAGGGATAAAGGCGTGATTATATGTATGTATGAAATATTACGTAACTTTATTTTTCTACTCTATTCTAACTTAGTTACGACTTAAAAAGGTATCGATTGTCAAGTTATTTAAGGGCCGCATTTATAACCAGCTCTCATGAGTGACAGCGAGTTTGAGTTGGTATCAGAAATGTGATTTTAGTACAAACTGGCCTGCCAAATCCTTACTTAATGTTGGTCTCAAGTTTGAGATCGCTTCATAAATACGAGCCTAAATCTCCTAATAAGCCTATGACATGGTTTATGTAATGACCATTTTCTGACAAAAGCCGCGACTGGTACCGACAGACTAACTTACCCGGTCGCTGTCTTTGATAGTGGTCGTTACTTAAACCATGTCAGAGGCCTGATAGTTGTGCTACTAGGCGGTTTAAACTCTGACACCAGGGTTCATCGGGTCGATAGACTCGATCGATACCCACTCGACAGAAGAAGACTTACCCGCCGAAGCACGGAATAATTATTGATTTATGCCAGATATAATCTGGTGATTCAGCCTAGGAACGGGATGTAGCATTTATTTATTTAAATAACATAACAATACTTTATTGCATGTAAGAATACAAATCATACAACACAACAGATAACAACAAAAAACAAGTACAACATAGGCGGCCTTATTGTTAAGGTAGCAATTTCTTGCAGGCAACCTTTGGATGAAAGAAAAATGCGTAGCGGTAAGCGGGATAGTGCAAACCTAGTTAAATATATCTTAAATACATTACATATAATACATAAACTAGGTACAAGCTATTACATAGATATTGTAAAATAAACTAATGCATACATACATACATATAATCACGCCTTTATCCCTAATGGGGTAGGCAGAGCGTCAACGACTCAAACAAAGGTCGTTCCGCCACGACTGACAAAGTTTCATCACAATGAAGGTCATTTAAGTACAAGTATATCTTAAATGACCTTCATTTAAGATATACTTGTACGGATATTGCTGTAGTGACAGGTTGTCAGCCCATCGCCTAAATTACAATATACTGAAACCCTCACATCCCATAGCTAGTTTTTACAGCATACTAGGGAGGAAATGCAGCTGGCACATTCTATGTTATTCTCTTACTTCCAGTCCAGCATGGAAGAAAATAAATGAACTAATACATAAACTAATGGAAGATAGGATAATGCAAACTACAATCAGAACTAGACGAAGGAATTGACAGCAACAGCACAGGATAAAAGTGAAGGAAAACTAATCTTCTTCTGTCGAGTGGGTATCGAGTCTATCGACCCGATGAACCCTGGTGTCGGAGTTTTTAAACCGCCTAGTAGCACAACTATCAGGCCTCTGACATGGTTTGAGTAACGACCTCTATCAAAGACAGCGACCGGGACCGACGGCTTAACGTGTCCTCCGAAGCACGAAATCTTCCTTTTTCGGACAATGAGGTGATTCAGCCTGCAATGTCCAAACTAACCAAACTGGGAAACACCTCACAAAGTGATAAATTGACAAATATCAACTTAAGAGTTACTCCCTTGGGAATCGAACCCAGGGAAATCGTAAGCCCATGACTCTAACCACTAGACCACGGAGACTGTTGTGTTGACTGATATATACCTACCCATTTACTTTCTTCCATGCTGGACTGGGAGAGATAGAAAAACATAGAATGTTCCAGCTGCCCTTCCTCCCGGGCATGCTGTTGAAGTCAGCAAAAGGGACTCGAGGGTTACAGTGTATTGTAATTTAGGCGATGGGCTGACAACCTGTCACTAAAGCAATACATATTACAATCTAAAATTGCCCCCAATTTTTGTCAGACGTGGCGAAAGCGCCTTTTACGAGGCGTTAAACGCTCTGCCTACCCCGTAAGGGATAAAGGCGTGATTTATGTATGTATGTATGTATGTATTTACTTTAATTCATATCTTATTCTAACAATAATCTAAGACATTCTAACCTTCGTACTCTAATTAATACCTACTGCGTAGTTTACGTTAGACATAGCGTAATAAATAGATAAGATACATACATATAATCACGCCTTTATCCCTAATGGGGTAGGCAGAGCGTAAACGACCTAAACTTTACAAACCGGGACAACCTGTCATTTGCTATCCGTATCATAAAATTGTAACTAACAACTTTAATTTATTTGTAAGCTATTGGTTGTCTGAATATCAATAAATAAAATAAATAAACAAAGGTCGTTCCACCACGTCTGACGTATTGAAGGTTATTTAAGATAGGTTTGTAGGTATATTGCTGTGGTGACAGGTTGTCAGCCCATCGCCTAAATTGCAATAAACTGAATCCCTCGGATCCCTTAGCTGGTTTTTACAGCATGCCCGGAAGGAAATGCAGCTGGCACATTCTATGTTTTATTCTCGTTCCCAGTCCAGCATGGCCTTCTGTTTAACCATCAAGGTTTAACTACTAATAAATGCAGCCTTTGGCCTTTGATACAACATGGACTCTATTTATATAAAGCTTTTACAAAATTATATTTTTCTCCATATATCATTATATATATATATATATCTCATTCGTTTGAGATAACTACGGGAAAAGTAGGGCGAAAAGCCAATAGAACAATAAAAGTATATAAATTTACCACTTGGCAAAAAGCCAAATAATTTTACAGTTTTTCGCTTAGGCAGAGCGTTAAACGCCTAGTAAAAGGCTCTTTCGCCACGTCTGACAAAAATTGAGGGGGATTTTAGATTACGTAGCCCATCGCCTACATTGCAATACACTGTAACCCTCGAGTCCCTTTTGCTGACTTCTACAGCATGCCCGGGAGGAAGGGCAGCTGGAACATTCTATGTTTTTCTATCTCTCCCAGACCAGCATGGAAGGTGAAGAAGTGTAGCCAGAAATAAGCCTGAATTATTTATTTAACAATTTATTGTACACTTAAAAATCATAAACACAGGACATGAAAAACAAAGACACAACAGGCACTGCTTATTTCTAAAATGAAATTTCTTACAGCAGACCTACAGAAGAGATAATTTTAACGAAACGCGGATAAAACGTGCACAAAATTTAATAATTTGAATTAAAGCGAATATTGATAATAAGGAATTGGAAATACATATATTATGACTCCCATCCTTTCCAGGGTAGGCAGAACGTCAATGACCTCAGGACATTTTCGGATTTTTGTCCTGTCTACTATTCCCATGCTTAACCCCAGTCCAGCTTGTGAATTTTATCATTTACTGACAAAATTTTATTTAATTGTAAAAAAATAGTGTCAAGTGAGATATAACGCCATTTGGAAAAAACGGAGCCATAATTTTCTAGCTCTAAGGCTCGTATTTATAAAGCGATATCAAGACTGAAATCAATATTAAGTATGGATTTGACAGGCCGTTTAGTACTGAAATGACATTTCTGATTTAAACTCAAACTCGCTGTCACTCTTGAGAGCTGTCTATAAATACGGGCGTTAATGTCTCTGATGAGGCAAAACCACTATTGACTTCGGAACCCTCAAATGTATTTATATTGTACTAGCGACCCGCCCCGGCTTCGCACGGAAATCATCAGAGTGTTTTTCTACGATATTATGCATGTATTATACATATAAACCTTCCTCTTGAATCACTCTATCCATTAAAAGAAACCGCATCAAAATCCGTTGCGTAGTTCTAAAGATTTATGCATACATAGGGATATAGGGACAGAGAAAGCTACTTTGTTTTATACTATGTAGTGTCACTTGAATCAATTTAATTCAATTTATTCGTGAACAATATACATTGTGTTCAAAATAACATTAAATAAACAATTAAGTATGTCAACATGAATAGATTTAATCAGAAAAAAAATGAAAAATGGCAAACTTAATATCAATATAAATTAAAATAAAATTAAAAATGTAAAAACATTAAATTCAACAATTTAAAATGTCACAGAATAAAATAAAGAATCAATAATAAATTTAATATTAATTAAATACAACAATTTCTTCCATGCTGGACTGAGAGAGATAGAAAAACATAGAATGTTCCAGCTGCCCTTCCTCCCGGGCATGCTGTAGAAGTCAGCAAAAGGGACTCGAGGGTTACAGTGTATTGTAATTTAGGCGATGGGCTGACAACCTGTCACTATAGCAATACAAAATATAATCTAAAATTGCCCTCAATTTTTGTCAGACGTGGCGGAAGCGCCTTTTACGAGGCGTTTCACGCTCTGCCTACCTCGTAAGGGATGAAGGCGTGACTATATGTATGTATATGTACAACAATTCCGTCAGAATTCATCAATACAATATAAATTGTTGAATTTAATATTCAACAATTTAAATAATGTAGTGATATACAAATTCCTTGGTCTACCCCCTTTCGATCCTGCTTTCAATGGGACTTCTACCATTGTCTCTCACTACATCTGGTAGAGTATTTATGGACTCTTTTTCACCCCCCTTCTCCCCACAGGTATCACCCACACAGCCATCGTGCCCCTCGACCTGGTGAAGTGTCGTCTGCAAGTCGACTCTGAGAAGTACAAGAATGTGGTGAACGGGTTCAGGGTGTCCGTCAGGGAGGAGGGCATGCGGGGGTTGGCCAAGGGGTGGGCGCCCACCTTCATCGGATACTCCATGCAGGTCAGTCTGATATTATAGTAATATAGGGCTTTTAAGGGACCAAAAGAGGCGTCAAAGTAGGTTATGTATACCACTTGGAGCCACCATTATAAACCTTAAGCTGCAAAAGTAGCTTATATAGCGCTTTGAGTAACTAAAGTTACTTAATTAGCGCTGTAAGCTGGTTAAGTACGAGTAGCTAATATAGCACTGACAGTGCCGAAAGTAGATAATATAGCTATGTCAATGGTAAAATTAGCTAAAACAACATTGTTAATGGCAAAAGTAGCTAAAATAGCACTGTCCATGGCAAAAGTAGCTAATATAGCACTGTCAATGGTAAAAGTAGCTAAAATAGCACTGTCAATGTCTAAAGTAGCTAAAATAGCAATTTCAGTGCCAAAAGTAGCTAATATAGTGCCGAAAGTGGCTTATATAGTGCTGTGAGTATCTAAAATAGCACTGTCCATGGCAAAAGTAGCTAATGTAGCACTGTCAATGGTAAAGTAGCTAAAATAGCACTGTCAATGTCTAAAGTAGCTAAAATAGCAATTTCAGTGCCAAAAGTAGCTAATATAGTGCCGAAAGTGGCTTATATAGTGCTGTGAGTATCTAAAATAGCACTGTCCATGGCAAAAGTAGCTAATGTAGCACTGTCAATGGTAAAGTAGCTAAAATAGCACTGTCAATGTCTAAAGTAGCTAAAATAGTAATTTCAGTGCCAAAAGTAGCTAATATAGTGCCGAAAGTAGCTTATATAGTGCTTTAAGTAACTAAAGTTACAAAATTAGCGCTGTAAGCAGATGTAATAGCGTTGTTATAGTAGCTATTATAGCGCTCAATGAACAGTGCTGATGCTATTCTGAGCCAGCATAACACAGTCGCTCCTGTATCTCTAACGGGGTAGGCAGAGTTGTCTACAAATGCGTTTGCAAGTGGACTCTGAGAAGTACAAGAATGTAGTGAAATGTGGATTTTCCAAGGGATAGGCGCCCTCGGATACTCCATGCAGGTCAGTCTGAACTTATAGTAATATAGGGCACTAGCGACCCGCCCCGGCTTCGCACGGAAATTATCAGTGTTTCTCTACTATATTATGCATGTATTATACATATAAACCTTCCTCTTGAATCACTCTATCCATTAAAAGAAACCGCATCAAAATCCGTTGCGTAGTTTTAAAGATTTATGCATACATAGGGATATAGGGACAGAGAAAGCGACTTTGTTTTATACTATGTATTGATTTAAGGGACAATAGAGCCGTCAAAGTAGGTTATACGAGCCCTCAAAATTACTGAAGGCAGTTAAATGATACTAAGTAACTGAAGCAGCTATAATAGTGCTGTCAAAGTAGCTATTATAATGCTGTTAGTTTCCTCAGATACTCGATGCAGGTCAGTCTGACTGATATTGTAGGGTTTTAGGGCATTTAAGGGACAGATCAATCTAATTTTGTAGTAATTAAGGCACTTGAAGGGACAAAAGAGCCGTCAAAGTAGTGTACATATCACTCGGAGCTACCATTATAAACGGAGCTACCACAATATAGTCACTAAAATTGCACCTTAAGCTACAAAAGTAGCTTATATAATGCTCGTAGCTACTGAAGGTTTCTCATTCTCTCAACTGCCAGTGGGTTAGCTGGAAGAGATCTCTTCATAGAGATAAGTTGGCCCTTGCATACCTTTCTGTAAACTTCATTTCTTGTATTTTAACGCAATAAAGAATATATATAAGATTGATGAATGTAGATGAAGCGAAAGAAGTTTGCAAGGATCGTAGCAAATGGAAGGATGTGATCTCTGCCTACCCCTCCGGGAAAGAGGCGTGACGTTATGTATGTATGTAGTAAAATGTCACTGTAAGCTATTTAAGTATCTACAGTCAATAAAAAATTACTGATCATATTCTAGGTTGTGATTCTATCCTTGAAACTGAACAACTTTCCCCGAAAACATAGGTCGAAATATGAAAACAAGAGATTTTTAGCTGCCCTCGCGGGCGAGAGCTGATATTAATCGAGGACAAAAATGGTTTTGTGCACGAGTTGTAAATTCTGGTTTTCACTTCGATTGCGAGGAAAATTGAGGAAAATCTACAAAAACATTGTAAACAAATCTGTCGATATTAAAAGTTGGACTGGATACCTATACAGCCTACTATTCAATTAAATTTGTTACTATTTAATAATATATCAAATGCCTACACAATTTTTGCCCTTGTGCACAAAATACAATTTTGTGCAGCTGCGGAGATGAAATCCAAGGCCCTCTGACCAACTATTCTAATTTGTTCATCATTCTATTATTCCAGGGTCTCTGCAAGTTCGGTCTGTACGAAGTGTTCAAAGTAGCCTACGGCAACATGCTGGACGATGAGACTGCTTACACCTACCGCACCGTGCTGTATCTAGCCGCTTCGGCTTCGGCTGAGTTCTTCGCTGACATTGCCCTTTCCCCCATGGAGGCTGCCAAGGTAACTTATATAGCATTGTATGCGACTAGACAGCGTGGCGAAAGCGCCTTTTACGAGGAGTTTGACGCTCTGCCTACCCCGTAAGGGATAAAGGCGTGATTTTATGTATGTATGTATGTAGACAGCGTAAAAAGTGCTAAGTTTTACATTAGTGAAGAGCTGACAGCGATCGAAGCTGCTAAATAGCGCCACGAAGAACTATAGCACTGTAAGCTATCACTTCCATGCTGGCCTGGGAGCGAGAGAAAAACTTAGAATGTGCCAGCTGCATTTCCTCCCGGGCATGCTGTAAAAGTCAGCTCAGGGATCCGAGGGTTTCAGTATATTGCAATGTAGGCGATGGGCTGACAACCTGTCACTACAGCAATACGTACAAATCCACCTTGAATAACCCTCAAACCTTGTCAGACGTGGCGGAACGACCTTTGTTTAGGTCGTTTATGCTCTGCCTACCCCATTAGGGATAAAGGCGTGATTATATGTATGTATGTAAGCTATTATATAGCGCCTTAAGCAACTTATAAAGCGCTCGTAATGGGACTACTTGTACCTATACTGTGCTGTACCTACCCGCTTCGGCTTCGGCTGAGTTCTTCGCTGACATCGCCCTTTCCCCCATGGAGGCTGCCAAGGTAACTTATATAGCATTGCATGCTACTAAACAGCGTAAAAAGGAAGTAAGAGAAAAACATAGAATATGCCAGCTGCATTTCCTCCCGAGCATGCTGTAAAAACCAGCTATGGGATCTGAGGGTTTCAGTATATTGTAATTTAAGCGATGGGCTGACAACCTGTCACTACAGCAATATACCTACAAATATATCTTAAATCACCCTCAAAACTTTGTCAATCGTGGCGGAACGATCTTGGTTTAGGTCGTTTACGCTCTGCCTATCCCATTAGGGATAAAGGCGTGATTATATGTATTTATACATACATACATATAATCACGCCTTTATCCCTAATGGGGTAGGCAGAGCGTAAACGACCAAAACAAAGGTCGTTCCGCCACGTCTGACAAGGTTTAAGGGTTATTCAAGATGGATTTGTACGTATATTGCTGTAATGACAGGTTGTCAGCCCATCGAAAACATTGCAATATACTGAAACCCTCGGATCCCTTAGCTGACTTTTACAACATGCCCGGGAGGAAATGCAGCTGGCACATTCTAAGTTTTTCTCTTGCTCCCAGGCCAGCATGGAAGTTTTTATGTATTTATGTATGTGTCAAAGTCAGCTGACACATTCTATGTTTTTCTCTCGCTTCCAGGGTAGCATGGTCAGCGCGAACACTTCTCATTATATTATTAAATATATGTATACTAATGTTGTCAAATTTCCCCCCAGGTCCGCATCCAGACCATGCCCGGCTTTGCGTCGACGCTGCGCGAGGCGTGGCCCAAGATGGTGCAGAACGAGGGCTACGGGACCCTGTACAAGGGGCTGATCCCGCTGTGGTGCCGCCAGATCCCTTACACGATGATGAAGTTCGCCTGCTTCGAGAAGACCCTGGAGTTGCTGTACCAGGTGAGACACAGAATGCGCCAGCTGCATCTAGAACAGCTAAGGGTTCCGAGGGTTTCTCCCTGTACAAGGGGCTGATCCCGCTGTGGTGCCGCCAGATCCCTTACACGATGATGAAGTTCGCCTGCTTCGAGAAGACCCTGGAGTTGCTGTACCAGGTGAGACACAGAATGCGCCAGCTGCATCTAGAACAGCTAAGGGTTCCGAGGGTTTCTCCCTGTACAAGGGGCTGATCCCGCTGTGGTGCCGCCAGATCCCTTACACGATGATGAAGTTCGCCTGCTTCGAGAAGACCCTGGAGTTGCTGTACCAGGTGAGACACAGAATGCGCCAGCTGCATCTAGAACAGCTAAGGGTTCCGAGGGTTTCTCCCTGTACAAGGGGCTGATCCCGCTGTGGTGCCGCCAGATCCCTTACACGATGATGAAGTTCGCCTGCTTCGAGAAGACCCTGGAGTTGCTGTACCAGGTGAGACACAGAATGCGCCAGCTGCATCTAGAACAGCTAAGGGTTCCGAGGGTTTCTCCCTGTACAAGGGGCTGATCCCGCTGTGGTGCCGCCAGATCCCTTACACGATGATGAAGTTCGCCTGCTTCGAGAAGACCCTGGAGTTGCTGTACCAGGTGAGACACAGAATGCGCCAGCTGCATCTAGAACAGCTAAGGGTTCCGAGGGTTTCTCCCTGTACAAGGGGCTGATCCCGCTGTGGTGCCGCCAGATCCCTTACACGATGATGAAGTTCGCCTGCTTCGAGAAGACCCTGGAGTTGCTGTACCAGGTGAGACACAGAATGCGCCAGCTGCATCTAGAACAGCTAAGGGTTCCGAGGGTTTCTCCCTGTACAAGGGGCTGATCCCGCTGTGGTGCCGCCAGATCCCTTACACGATGATGAAGTTCGCCTGCTTCGAGAAGACCCTGGAGTTGCTGTACCAGGTGAGACACAGAATGCGCCAGCTGCATCTAGAACAGCTAAGGGTTCCGAGGGTTTCTCCCTGTACAAGGGGCTGATCCCGCTGTGGTGCCGCCAGATCCCTTACACGATGATGAAGTTCGCCTGCTTCGAGAAGACCCTGGAGTTGCTGTACCAGGTGAGACACAGAATGCGCCAGCTGCATCTAGAACAGCTAAGGGTTCCGAGGGTTTCTCCCTGTACAAGGGGCTGATCCCGCTGTGGTGCCGCCAGATCCCTTACACGATGATGAAGTTCGCCTGCTTCGAGAAGACCCTGGAGTTGCTGTACCAGGTGAGACACAGAATGCGCCAGCTGCATCTAGAACAGCTAAGGGTTCCGAGGGTTTCTCCCTGTACAAGGGGCTGATCCCGCTGTGGTGCCGCCAGATCCCTTACACGATGATGAAGTTCGCCTGCTTCGAGAAGACCCTGGAGTTGCTGTACCAGGTGAGACACAGAATGCGCCAGCTGCATCTAGAACAGCTAAGGGTTCCGAGGGTTTCTCCCTGTACAAGGGGCTGATCCCGCTGTGGTGCCGCCAGATCCCTTACACGATGATGAAGTTCGCCTGCTTCGAGAAGACCCTGGAGTTGCTGTACCAGGTGAGACACAGAATGCGCCAGCTGCATCTAGAACAGCTAAGGGTTCCGAGGGTTTCTCCCTGTACAAGGGGCTGATCCCGCTGTGGTGCCGCCAGATCCCTTACACGATGATGAAGTTCGCCTGCTTCGAGAAGACCCTGGAGTTGCTGTTCCAGGTGACACATAGAATGCGCCAGCTGCATTTCCTCCTGGGCATGCTGTAAGAACCAGCTAAGGGATCTGAGGGTTTCAGTATACTGTAATTTAGGTTGATAACCTGTTACTACAGCAATATACCTACAAATCTATCTTAATGAAATTACCTTTGTTTAGGTTGTTTACGCTCTGCCTACCCCATTAGGGATAAAGGCGTGAATATATGTATGTATTGAATAAACTTCTATCGTATCATAGCTGTTTTAATTTTCATCCGTAACCTAACTAAAATCGAACCTGTATCCCCAGTACGTGGTGCCTAAGCCCCGCGCCGAGTGCACCAAGGGTGAGCAGCTGGTGGTCACATTCGCCGCCGGGTACATCGCCGGTGTGTTCTGTGCCATCGTCAGTCACCCCGCCGACACCGTCGTGTCTAAGCTTAACCAGGTAAGAAAAAAGTTTAAAAAAAAGAATGTAATCACATTTAGTCAAGAAATTTACAGTTACACATTTTATACACTAAAACATACATTTTATACACTAAAACATACATTTTATACACTAAAACATACATTTTATACACTAAAACATACATTTTATACATTAAAACATACATTTTATACTCTCAAACACTTAAAATTTAACTCACACGAAAATACAACCAATCCCTCAAAAAAGACACAAACACGCGTGAAATACACTCATTCACTCATGAGATACACCCAATCACACTTGAAATCATAGAATAACTTATTAAATATACAATAAATCACACATTTATTACATATTAAATTAGCTCATTCTCTCATGTAAAATGAGTGCATTTATTCATAAAATACACAAGAACACAAGCGAAGTAAACCGCTTACATCGCTGGTGTGTTCTGTGCTATCGTCAGTCACCCCGCCGACACTGTCGTGTCTAAGCTTAACCAGGTATGAAAAAAAATACACATAAAACACTCATTCTTCCATTAAACACACTTAAAAATTTCAAGCATAAAGTACACTAAATCACTCGGCAAATATACTCTTACACATACATTCAATCTTTCATAAAATACATTCTATCCCTAATAAGACACTCATACACTAAATCACACATTTATTACACTAACAAATTAAATACACCCATGAAATAGTACACTCAACTACACATAAAATACACAAAGATCACACATGCTAAGTAAGCCGGTTACATCGCCGGTATGTTTTGTGCTTTCGTCAGTCGCCCTGCCGACGCTGTGGTGTCTAAACTTAACCAGGTAACGTAATAAGTTACACATACAACACTCATTCTTCTTTGAAATACACTCAATCACACATGAAAGCCTGATCGCCCTATTCAGGGTAGGCTCGTGTGAAATGCACCCAATCATATATTAATTACTCATTCACATAATCACTTATCAAATATACACAAAATCACACATTTAATATACTTATACATTACATACACACATTCACTCATGAAATACACACAATCTCTCATAAAATACACTTAGTCACACATCAAATACACTCAATCACTCACAAACACGTGCGCATGAGTGTATTTTATGTATGATTAAGTGTATATCATCAGTTTCAATCATAAACTCATAATTTTTGCTAACATTACCCCGCTATGTTTCAGGACAAGACCGCCACCGTGGGAGGAATCATGGGCAAGCTCGGATGGGGAGGCGTGTGGAAGGGGCTCGGACCCAGGATCGTGATGATTGGTACCCTCACCGCGCTGCAGTGGTTCATCTATGATGCCGTTAAGGTGAGCACGCTTTTATATGCTTCCATGCTGGACTGGGAGTGATAGAAAAACAAAGAATGGGATTCGATGGCTTCAGTGTTTTGATGGTCTGACAGCCTGTCACTATAGTGGTTCACATTTCAGTCTAAAATAGCCCTCAAAATTTGTTAGACGTGTCGAAACGACCTTTTCTTTGGTCGTTTACGCTCTGCCTACACCATTATGGATAAAGTTGTGACTTATGTATGTATATAAGGGACCAGAAACTGATAGGGATTGCTCAGACAACGAAAGTGATCAACTTTCACATACATACATAAATCACGCCTTTATCCCTTTCGGGGTAGGCAGAGCGTTTAACGCCTCGTAAAAGGTGCTTTCGCCACGTCTGACAAAAATTGAAGGCAATTTTATATTGTAATATGTATTGCTATAGTGACAGGTTGTCAGCCCATCGCCTTAATTACAATACACTGTAACCCTCGAGTCCCTTTTGCTGACTTCAACAGCATGCCCGGGAGGAAGGGCAGCTGGAACATTCTATGTTTTTCTATCTCTCCCAGTCCAGCATGGAAGAATCAACTTTCACTTGGAAGATTTTACTTAATATAGCAAGCGTGAGATTTCACTTGATCGTATCGCGAGAGAAACACTTCACTGTCTGAGAAATATAAATTGAAATTGCAAAAACGAGCGTGAAATTTCACGTTATTGATAGCAGTATGCTGGGTGTAAGGGACAGCATCCCACCAGCTGATAGGGGTTGTTCAGTCAACGGCACTGAACAACTTTCACTAGGATATATATACTTTTGTAATAACTTTAGCAAATTGTATGATTGAGGTGGAAATTTTGCATGGGAAAGCCAAAAGTTTTTTCACTTCTTGAAATAATTTCCTGGTATGTTGTTTAGTGTCATTGACTGAGCAACCTTACCAGTTTGTGGGATGTTGTCCCGTACACCCAAAATTAACTTTGTAATTTCTCTTAGTAACCTAATATGACTGTTTTCAATGATTATCACAATAACCAATTGTTCCTACCGACTTATCGCTGTGGACAAGTACTCTTATGAGAATTATTCTGTACAAACAAACCAGTCCCGAAAGCCCGAATTGTAATTAATTTGTGTATATTTTCCCATTTTCCAGGTATACCTGAGGATGCCCCGCCCCCCGCCCGCGGAAATGCCCGAATCCCTCCGCAAGAAGCTCGAGGCCGCCGAAGCTGCTAAATCAAAGTGAACACATAAATAGCCTAGCCCAATACACGTCGCACGGCAAACGGAAGACATCTTAATTTGGTCGGATTATAATGACACACTGTTTTACCGACATTTCTGTAATGGCCGATTTGGCGGTAAAACTTGAAATTTAGTTCTTTTTTTTATTCTGTTTTTGGACAGGCAAAGGGCTGTGACCATACTGCCTTGTCTTACGCGTGATATTTTGAAAGATCTTGTCGTGAGACGTTGAGAAATTGTTCCATACACCGCCACGCGTTATATATTATTTAAAAAATAGATACATACATAATGTGATTAAATGATATTGATTACCAATCTACAGTATAAGCGTAAAATCGTGTTAATTTATTTTTGAAAATAAAAAAAATATTTTTATTTTATTTTTTGGTTTCTTTTGTCGTGTGTGGATCCGGGTGCATGTTGAGTATTACATAATTATGTATGTTTATGACGTAGACGTCGTTTATTGGTTAATTCAATAAAATAACTAGAATACTCGAGTGTTTTAATCACGAACACGTTATCTCAATAAAAACCTACTCTCACAAATACCAGGTGTAAGGGACAGCGTCCCGCAAACTGATAGGGGTTGCTCAGCCAACGACACTGAGCAACTGTCAGCAGGATATTTTTTAGGAAGTGCAAAAACAATTTGGCTTTTCCATATAAATTGTCTGATCAAACTGAACATTTTGTATGAAAAAGCCAATTTTAATTTTCTCTTCCTCAATGAATTTCTTGGTGTACCCGGTGTTCAGTGTTGATGACTGAGCAAACCCTATCGAGTTTTCGGGACGCTGTCCCTTACACACGGTATAATTATTTTCTTTCTGACATGCAGGGTTGTCTAGAAGAAATCGCTTGAAGCGTAAGGCCGCCTTTGTGCACATTGCTTTTTTAAGCTTGTCTAAACTGTACTGAAAGATAAACAGAATGTGCCAGTTGCATTTCCTCCCGGGCATGCTGGAAAAACCACCCAAGGGATCCGAGGGTGTCTGTTTATTGCAATATAGGCGATGGGCTGACAACCTGTCACTACAGCAATATACCTATAATATACAAATCTATCTTAATAGGTAACTCTCAAAACTGACCTTTCGTTAGGTCGTCGGTAGAAGCCTACCCCATTATTTAGGCGTGATTATATGTATGTATGTAACGCACTCTCTATAGCACAGAATCTTGTCGCCAGACATCCTGCATTTTCCTAACAAAACTGACAACAATATCTCTTCAATCGATTACATTGTCGTTATTCCAAACTGGGAGGTGTGCCCTCCATGGGAATTGAACTCTCAACTTCGGATCGGGAGCCCAAGGCTACAGGGGCAGTTCCGATTCGTGATATAAATAAAACCTCCTTCCTGAATCTATAATTTCCTCCCCTTCACCTCCTAGAAACAGTTGATGTCCTCGGTAGCACCGTTTCCTTCCGTAATAATTTAACGGCCCTTTGCAACGGTATGCATTATTTCTGTATCTATATTATATCATAAATTGCTCGTCTACAGAAATACTGAAGCGTTTTCTGTAATTCGGAAGGTACTTATATGATTTGAGCTTGCTTGAGTGCAGCATAGTATACCAACATCATTTATGAAAAAGTAATAATTTTAATATGGCAACACTACAAAATGTCATTGGGGAACACTACTAAATAAGATAGCACAGCTATTTCGATAAATTCTTTGTTAACGTGACATCCGGAATTTAGTTGGCTTATATTTGTAAAGCAAAGCCCGCTGTACATGAAAATTAGCTGACCAGGGGCACGTTCGAGGGCTTTCTTTAAAGACCGTTTAGACATTATTTAGTCTGACAGCTCACGTAAAGTAAAACCGCATTTTACGTATCCACACACTCCGTCGCATAGCGCACACATTGTCTATGTTTTATTGTTTATTCAACATAATGAGAGCATATATACACACACATATGCTTCCATGCTGGACTGGGAGAGATAGAAAAACATAGAATGTTCCAGCTGCCCTTCCTCCCGGGCATGCTGTTGAAGTCAGCAAAAGGGACTCGAGGGTTACAGTGTATTGTAATTTAGGCGATGGGCTGACAACCTGTCACTATAGCAATACATATTACAATCTGAAATTGCCCTTAAATTTTGTCAGACGTGGCGAAAGCGCCTTTTACGAGGCGTTAAACGCTCTGCCTACTCCGTAAGGGACATAGGCGTGATTTATGTATGTATGAGAGCATATAAAATCACTGGCTTTGTCGCGTAGCACGTCACGTATTGCAGGGTGAATACTGCATTAGCCACTGTCAGACGACATTTTCTCCTGACAGGTGCTTCAAAACACGGTTATATTAGTTGTCATCAAAAATAAAAGGTCTAGTCTAAACGTCCACGAAAAAACCCCAAGGGAACGCATACACTAGACTCGAGGCAGCGTCGTAGTGGAGGCGACAAATAGGCGCGCTTCATCATATTTTGACAGCTTTTCTTTAGAATCAAATATAGTATAGTCTCACTTCCGTAGGTCAGCTGGAAGAAATTTCTTTGTAGAATAAGCTGTAGTGTTGTTGTGTCGTTATTCATTGTGTATTGTCTTTCTCATGTTACTTGTGTAGGTACAATAAACAGTAAATAAATAAACAAATATGTCATTGCATACTGTGAGAAATGAGGTGGAGTCACATCACAACAGAGGCTACGCGTGGTTACCATTTTGCAATTTTGTCGTTTTGTACTCTTTCAGCATGGCATGCGTCCGTCTGTGTTAAATAGGTTAAGAAATTTATTTAAATACTTTATACTTATAATATTTCATTGAAATATAATACCAATTACTGAGTTTTCGTCCCATTGAAGTGAAATTAGGTATGTAAATTGATTATGTGAAAGCAAGAGTACAGTCTCTGTCAAAGTGCGTTAGTGAAAGTACAATCACACTGACCAAAGCTGTGTACGGTACGAACAAATGGAAGGTTTGTGAGTGTGGAACGATGGTACCTAGCCAGTCTGACGATAAAGAAATGCCGTTGGTCAAGTACGGTGAACGATGTCACATGTTTTTATGTTAGAGTTAATAAAGAAGAAGTATATAAATCGGCATTAGCGTTTAATTAAATCCAATTCCGAAACCCAAGTTCGCATGGTCTGGAATTAAACGTTCAGCACGTAACTATATACCAGACATTTTTTTCTGACAGTGACAGGCGCTTTAAAACCAATGACAAAGGAAAAATAGAGGATTTGGCGTAAAATCAAAATGTACAAAAATGACGGTATCTCTGCGTGCATGCGGCCGGTCGACATGACAGTTACTTGTCAACAGCAGGTAAATAAGCTGTCATTGCGACCTGCTTGTTTCAGTTTCGTATATCGATAGGTGAATTTGTTTAAAGACTATTTCTTTTTATGATTTTTAGATAGCCAAAATGCAAAGAAAGAAGGGAACAGTGGCTGGATACACTTTCATATCGGTATCCTACAGATGACCTCTACAATACTATTAAGGTATTGCGCGTGAGACAACTTTTTATTCTGTCTGCTGTACTTCGATATCATAAAATTGCTCTGGATACCGTCAGATCATCTTCACGATCCTCACGATGTTACAGATGGTCAATTCCTCTTCTGCGTACCAAGTTCGCTCGAAGATTTTATTACTTTTTTGGACCATATTTATACGAAAAAGCTAATAATAAACTCAATATATTGCTTCTGTCAAAATTTACCGGTAAAAAGAGAATCACGATTTGGCTTCTATCACTCAAATACAAAGACACTGAGGACCTCCTTACGCCCATTGAATGAATCAAAACCATACTTACAAATTACATCCATTACTTAACCTAATATTAATACACTTATATACACCTATACTTATTAAAACTCAAATATAGAACCATACACAATTTGATAAATTATCAAAATATTTATTATGTATAAGTATATTATATTTAACTTAATTTTTATTTTCATACTTATGTAATATAAAATATTTAGATTTAGGGGTACAAGTTTTACATGTTTTTTTATGAACATAATATTGTAACACTATGGAAGGTACTAGCCCTCGCGATACAGGGAATCCTAGTGCGAGGTCTAGCGAAACTTTGTATTTAGCCATAAGTTATCAATAAATCATTTTCAATTTTCATTTTCACACTTGGGGTTGAAAATGTGAACACTTCAACCAAACTTTTATGATGGATTTAGCTGTATTATGGCTAAATAAATCAATATTTTTGAAGTAAATTGGGGTTTTCTTTTTTATGTTTTAAGGACTGATGAATTTTAGAGAAATACATAAAATGCTAAAATAAGTGGTTGTTATGTTTTATTCTGTTAGATTAAATTAAAATAATAGCAGTGGGACACTAATGGCTAGATAAGATAAGATAAGATAAGTTTTATTATATTTTTAATTTTTTGTGTACAATCGATAGTTTTCGAGTAAATTAAGGTTAATATAAGTTGGGCTTATATTAAGAAATAGAATTAGAGCACTGAAGGCAAGAATTATAAAAGAGTCTTATGATAAGTATCTTTTCTTACTACTTTTATTATATAACTTATCAATGCAGGCAGACAAGTATTAAGGGTGTAAGGTCCACAGGTTCCCGAAAAATGAAAATGATTAATCTGTTAGTTGGCTTCTAGAAAAAAATACCTAGATAAAACGCCCTCGAACGTGCCCCAAAATAGTTACATGTATAGCAGGCTTTACAATCCCTACTGCGCAGTTTATTGACGCAGCCGCCATGACAGTATAAAAGCCGCGAGCGCCACCAACGTCACTCAGTCGAACTCGAGAGGTGAAAGTGTGAATGATGGAGATGTGGCGTCCACGGTTCGTTCAAAATATCGATTATCACCGGAGCTAGCAGCGAGCAGCCGACGAGAGTCGTGAAAGTGCACCAGTACAGTGTTTCGACGTGTCATCCGAGAGATAGACAGGTTCGAGGCGACCGTCGAGTGATTATTTCTCGTTTCGTACGGCCACCATTTTGTGATACGCTCGGCTCCGCAGACGCCCCACCACTAGCTGTGACCTAAAGTGATAAGTGAACTGTCGTCCGTAGTTTTTATCGTTTTTACTGTCTGGATAACTCGAAAGTGTGTTGCGGCTCGGCGATGAACTGCCAGGGCCAGCAGACGAGGCGGCGTCGTGGCGCTCGCACCCCCCAGCTTCACGTGCGGCGCACGGAACTCAGCGAGCGCGCGGCGCGGGTCGAGCGCTTCGCCAACAGCAAGTGGGGCTCCGCGCCCGCCGCCGAGGCTCTGCCACCCCCGCCCACGCACTGGAGGCGCGAAGGCCGTTGCCGGCCCGAGCCAGACCGCGCCGTCACGCTCAAGATGCTCCTAAACGTGAGCGCGACCGCGTAGGCCTCCGCCCTCCGCCAGCCTAGTGTTAAGTGCGCGGGGCGCGCCGCCGACGGCTGCAGTCCTCGACCGCGCGCACTCGCGCCTCTCTCGTGCTAAGTTTTTTATTTTGTAACGCGAAGCGCGTCCACCTCGCCGGTGCCGCCGTGCCTCGAGCCTCCGCCCCCGGACCTTGGAGCTGCGGCGTCATCGTCGTCAAAATTCCGGCGTTAGGTATTATTTTGAGAAAAATTTTAGGTGTAAGTGCGGCCCGGCTCGCCGGTTCGCCGCGAGCGTTGTCACCCCTTTAAAAATGAAGAAAAACACAAAAAAAATAGCGGGGTGCTTCGTGTAGCGGCGAGCGGGCGCGCCGGGCGCCGGAGCGCGAGCTGGAGGCCTGCGCCGCCGCCCCCGGCCCGCAAGGGTCAGCGGCGGACGCTCAACGTGTTTACAAGGCCCCGCAGCATCGCTTTTGCATTTGTTTTGGATGAGATGTTACTGAAGCGTGCTGGCTGGTCGCGCGCCGGCCCGGAGTCTGCTCCGCTAGTCGTATCGTTTTATTTATCTTGAGACCAATGTATTTTTATTTGAAGACGTCCGGCCTCGCTCGGTGAGAGCACCTACCTTCTCCGAACACCATCAATAACCTCACCGCTTCAGAGCTTTAAAAAATATTTTGTAGCGAGCGCCGACGTTCCTAATTCTAGTTGTAGATTTTAAAATTTAACGATACGGTACACATGTAATGCGACTGTTAACGATTGGAAGATTATATATATGTTTGTACAGATAGTATATTGATCTCAGCTGCGTGACTAATGGCTAGACCGATGCTTGGGTTTTACTATAACTGCCTAGGTACCCTAGGCATTCTAGGACACCTAGGTCACTTCTCCAGACCTACTTAAGTTGAAACAATTCAAACCTTATCAACTAAAACAACAATGTTTTCTGATGACTGTTTTTTTTTTGGTCAGTTTGAAATCATCTGGAGCTAGTTATAAGGTTAGAATTGTACTTATTAATTTTTCTTTTGGGAAGGCAATTGCTAGTTTTACCGAGGCGTTAGATTATTTTAAATTTTTAGCATTTTTATAACACCAACTTTGCCGTTACCTAGCTTGCCTTCCAATTTATTCTACTTAAAAACCTGACAAAAGAATTTATTATTACCTTAAAACGGCTTAACATAAGCCAATAGATTTATCTACATGCCATACCTACAGTTGATCTGACAAAATTAATTCTTAATTGGTTGGAAATCTCAATTTCTACATATCATTTAAAAAATAAGCAATTAACCTAAATATAAAAAATGATTTTCTGATTTTACAATTAAGTTCCTCGGTAAAAGAATTGATTTTGTTATAATTTAAGATTCTGCAGTTGAATTATTTGGCCTAACTCTTGTTATTTCATTATAAGTATTATTACCTTTAAGTCCTTTATTGGAAGAAGCACAGATAAAGGGGATTTCACACTTAATTCAACATTAAACTGCCCTAAATTCTAACCATGACAGTTGCCAAAGGCTAAAATGAATAACTTTATTTGATTTTTAAGTTCCACAAATCCTAAAACTGTGATATAACAAGTATGTGTGATATTCTCACCGGAAAGGTACCCTATTGTCGGTTTAGAGTTATTGATGATACATATTCGAGAGAATGTCACATATTTCATATTTAGCACGTAGGATGAAGCAACAAATTGTTTCTTCATGCTATGTAGTTGGTATATCAGAATACATTTAATTGGGCTTCATTTTATAATCTTAAATAGTTAAATATTTTGTAGTAAATTGTAACTATTTATGTCAGTTGTTTTTACCTTGTCCTCTTAAAAAAATTATAAAAAGCTTAAAATATGAGGTAAATTCATAACTAAGTGTGAAATTCCCTGTTAATTCTGTATATTGGATTACAGTGTAGTCACGTTCAAGCAATTGATTCTATCCTACCTTTTTATTTGTCAGGTTAACTCGAAATGAAATTTAGAAACTTGCCAATGAAATTCTATGTGATATCGTAAGGTTGGAAAGTATAGTACCAGTGACTATTATATTCGCATTTCAGAGCCCGATACTCAAACAAATAGTATTCCTTTTCAAGAAGGGATGTGACTGGTCTAAATGAGTATTTGGGTGTAATATTATAAATACTTGTACTTTCTAGTTGTAACCGTGCTGCGATGGAAATATTGCTCGAATAATACAAATGTTTCTTGCAATTTTCTTCGCCGCTGCAAAAGTTACTAACTTTGTTTTTCTAATAGGTACTATGTTTTCCAAAGGATCTGTAGTGCTAATATATCTGCAGTAATTTTTTGTTATGTCTAAAATATGATTACTACTTTTTTCCGTCTGATATTATACGTAAGTTTGATGAAGAGAGGATTGATATAAAAATTGTGATATGCATTGCTATTATAAAATTGTAATGTATGACTGTTTGTATATAGTTAAGTAACAAGATGCATCAAACTTATGTTGAAATTGACTATTATTTTGTTTATATCTACACAATATAATTTTATAGTCAAAACGGATTCAGTAAAATTTACTGAAATAACCTGCCTGTTTAAAAACAGTGCAAAAAATGTAATATCAATATTTTCATATCTCAATACTTCAATGTTTAATTCGAGGAAGAAATACGCATTAGTTGAAAAGAGTTTTATTTTATAAGTAAATGTTTTTATTCCAAGTTTTATTCAAGCAGTATTTGGGAAGTGAAAAAGATCCAATTGGTAATTTCAGTCAGTTTTATTGGAGTTTTTTTTTTACAGAATTCTATGAGAAATTATCATTTATTTATGTATGTATATTATGTTATCTCAATGTTAAAAATACTAAGTCAAATGATTACTTATTTTAACTTGAACATAGTTTTTTGCTATAATTCAAGGAAATCTAAGATAGTTATAGCACAAAAAATATATTTTGTTAACTAGGTAAGTCTGGTTTTATATACAGTCTGTTTTGAGATGTAATTTCAAAAACCTGAGGCATAATTTCAAAAATATACACTTGATTGTCTAAATGTGCTTCAACTTTGGGGTGCTACGTTGAAAGTTTTTTTTTACGGAAGGCATACTTCATTTAATGATTTTTTACATTGAACGATACCAATTGAAGATAAATTCAGGTCACAAACCAAAAGTAGATTAAGAACTAAACTATTGTTTGATTTATTGGTTATTCTTTGAAGTCATTCTTTGAGAATCTTCTATGTAGCTTACCTTAATTTTGAGGAATTTTTGTTTAAGTCAAGATGGCAAAAATGTATGTTTTTGAAATTACGTACCTAAATTAAGAACCCAATGAAAAATATGTGCAATCTTTGACTAGATAAATATTGTAGCAATATAGTATTTTGTACCAATTCAAAAGAATATTATACACTTAATAGTTTTCCAGGATTCATTGTACTGAATATTCGGACAGTTCCTTAATATCATTTACTGCCAAAATGGATCTTGGTTAATACTATGTGTATAATATACATCTAAGCATTCAAAGAAATTTATACTAATGTAAATAAGTAGGGCTATCAAATCAACTAGCAGCCAATTTGGTAAATTTTAGGTTATTCCGAGTGAATTTAGCTGCAAGTTGATTGAAAGTTCTATTATTTGGCAAACGAATTAAGTATGTTTCTAACATTGAATCTGTTTTTACAATACGAAAGAGATTGATAACCAAATTGGCTTGGAAATATACAAATTGTTTGTGCGTTGACTGTCTATCAAAACATAGACTGACCGAGTCTTAAAATACAGGATTTTAAAATATGGTGAGACGGTGTCCAGCAGCGATAACAAATAATAAAAAAACTATCATTGTTACTGGGTAACTAAGACTGATTGCCATTTTATAATATCCTGTATTATTCGGCCATACTTAAAGTAACTAAGGTCTTCGGTTATAGTAACATCTAAGCATTTGTAAACGTAGGAATTTCTGTGATGTACAAAACGACACTTTAAATTTACATGTTTTTACTATTAGTTTATAATATACTTTTAAGTGAAGATATTGAAGATATGGCCAAGTCACCGCAGCGATCCTATGTCCCACCTTTTCCTATCCTTGAATCCCGTCCCATCCCGGGCAAAAAGCCCAACCCAAATGGTTCAGAAAGTTTCTAAGATACAAACGTTTCAAGCTCTTCACGAGCCGAGACTTTTCTTTTTCAGCTTTTTAATTTCAGCTCGAGAAAAGAGATATGTTGGGATAAGTATTGAAATGGTAACAACAAGATAAGGCTATTTACAAACACAAAACATAACAAGACTACTTTAACTCAACACACACACATACAATACAATACAAATATTCTTTATTGCACATAAACAACACATTGTACAGGAACAAACATTACAAAACAAACGGAGTACAATTAGGCGGTCTTATTTCTAGGGTAGCAATTTCTGCCAGGCAACCTTTGGGTAAAGGAGACATTAGTGTTACTTAAACAGAAGATTCTCAAAATTTAAGAAGTACATACATATGATCACGCCTTTATCCCTAATGGGGTAGGCAGAGCGTAAGCAACAAAGTTTGTTCTGCCACGTCTGACAAAGTTTTGAGGATTATTTGAGATAGATCGAGTCTAGACCCGTGAACCCTGGTGTCAGTTTTTAAACCGCCTAGTAGCACAACTATCAGGCCTCTGACATGGTTTGAGTAACGACCACTATCAAAGACAGCGACCGGGACCGACGGCTTAACGTGCCCTCCGAAGCACGAAATCTTTTTCCTTTCGGACAATCAGGTGATTCAGCCTGCAATGTCCTAACCTAACTGTGGAAAAATTAACAAAGTGATAAATTCTCAAATATCAACTTTGTGTTTTTCCCCCTGGGAATCGAACCCAGGACCTCCGGATCGGGAGTCCATGGCACTAGCCACTAGACCACGGAGGCAGTTATCTTGGCAGGCTTGCTGCAGTGACAGGTTGTCAGCCCATCGCCTAAACTGCAATATAATGAAGCCCTCATACATACAATCACGCCTGTATCCATGTTCGGTTAGGCAGATCTCGTAAAATGGAGGTTTCGGGTTCGGATCTTGGAGTGACAGTTACAGGGACGTATTTAGTTCGTGCCCCCACTAAAATTTTGCCTTTATTCTCACTAGTTCGATTCATTAGTTCGATCGTCGAACTAGTGAGATTTTTTTTTTCTCATTTGTTCGACCGTCGAACTAGTGGGAATGTTTAAATGAGAATCTACCCTTTATTCTCACTAGTTCGATTTCTCAGTTAAAAATTAAAAACGCTTATATATGTATAATAAATGATTTATTGGTCAAAGACCTATTTAAAAATGTCATAATTACAATCATACATAGTTCTATACATACATACATAAAATCACGCCTTTATCCCTAATGGGATAGGCAGAGCGCAAACGACTTAAACTAAGGTCATTCCGCCACGTCTGACTGTACATAGTTCTATTTGTAAAAATAATATCTTGAACAACTATAATAATATGTTTTATATCTTTGATCAAAAACGTACTCGCAGGTAAGTCGTAGAAAAAATATTTTTCTCTCGCATATTTCAATAAGCTTAACAAAAAAATGCTTATAATAAATCATTAATAATGAGGTCTTTGACCAATAAATCATTTATTATACATGTATAAGCGTTTTTAATTTTTAACTGAGAAATCGAACTAGTGAGAATAAAGGGAAGATTCTCATTTAAATATTCTCACTGGTTCGACGATCGAACTAGTGAGAATAAAGGAAATTTTGCCGCCCCCATTTTTATACTTTGAATTAAAGCAAGCGTATTTATTTATTTTATTTATGAGCCTGTGGTGTCAAAGGCCTCTCTCCCTTCCTTCCACTTACCACGATCAATTAATTTATGGAAATTTTAAAAACCAAATAGGTACACTAAATCAGTTTTCTGGTGGCAACTTGCTGCCTGACTATATACTGGGGACATTCAACCAAAAATGTTATGTAAGATTTAGAAATAAATTAATTAAAAACAGAAACTTCGTAGTTAGGCAGTATTCCTCCACTAAAAGTCGACTGCGACAAGCAGAGACGTCTATGTATTGCTATAGTATAATAGTCCTCCCACCGATTTTCGATGATAGCGACCAATATGCCAACTGCGCAGGACTTGTTTTTAGTGGCCAAGTGTTTGCGCTACACACAGATGCACTCTCTATTCCTTCAATCTCTTATTCTGATGGGACAGACTGACTGACACGACCAGAGAGAAATCAGGCGCAGGACCAACTATTTACATGCCCATCCGACGGCATGGATCATCATACTTTTCGGACAATCAGGTGATCAGCCTGCAATGTCGTTACCAAACTAGAAACACCAACACAAAGTCATTGTCCCCCACCGGGGATCGAACCCGGAACCTCCGGGTCGAGAGCCCATGGCTCGGACCGCTAGACCACGGAGGCAGTTGCTATAACCTCCTAAGTCCTGGGTTCTAGATACCTGACATGTTACTGAGACCCAATGTTCTTTACAAAGAACAAATTATTTTTCATCAGTGAGTCCTGAACTTTGAGGATAGTTTAAATCAATTTTTGATTGTGCCAGATGTTTTTGCTAGAACAAAAGTGTCTATATTTAGGGAAAGCTTACAGAATCACTTTTCAGAATTATGAAATTATTTGTTCTTTTTATAGAACATTCGGTCGTAATACATAAAAAAAATGTGTTTAATATATTACAAGACCCTGAAGTATTTTGAATTTTTACAACCACAAATTAGCTTAAAATGTCTAATAATAATGTAGTGGTTTTAATATCGCATCCCTTTTGACGGCAACGATGCTGTGTTTTACCCATTGCCGGTAAATGGACTGCTCCATGTTGCCTGAATGCAGATGAAGAAACTTGAACAGTTGGAGGTCTGCCTCTAACTGTAGGAATACTATTGTCTTCTCTTGCCTGAGGATTGTCTTATTCTTCTTAGCGAGTAGATTCTCGAGTCGAACGACTCGATTAACCCTGGTGTCAGGATTGTCTTGACTACCATTGTCATCGATTTCGGAATACAGGCAGTCGTCTATTATTTTTTCAGCAATAGTTTGTTTGAATGCTTGAAGTTGAGGTATCTTGAATCGCACATCCTGTTTTATCTGGTCTGCATTAGTATTTGGTCTGCATTAGTAATCGCCAAGTCGAAAAGATGTGACATAAATCTAACCATCCACTTTGTGGTTCGCATTCTGCTAACACAGACGGCCAGCAACCTTTGTGTTATATCCACGCCACCCATATAACAATTGTATTCTTTGACTACTTCAGGTCTGAGGACTTAGATATAGCGACGTATTTTTCTGTGATATCTACTGCATTGACCAACAGTTTCAGCAGCATGTATACTAGACAAAAGCATGACACGCTTATTATAATACCATTTCGTTACAGCTGGTCATCTCGCACGAGTACATCATAACTCTTCTTCTTTTTGACAAGTCTGTTTCCCTGTCTGTTTTCCTTTTAGTTTGCTTTTAACATACTCTGGTAACCGAATCTTCATAATTGTACCGGCACCTTTAAATCCTTGTTTGTTAAGCTCGACTAGCTGTCTTATGCTTGTAATATATCGATCGCAGTAGATGACATGGCCCGGTATAAGAGTTTCTGTTTACTTCAAGACTAAAATCTCGCCCAAGTTAAACTCGTTTCCAGTTTAAGTGTTTACCCCTTGATACACCAAAATATTACATACCGATCCATTTGGGTTTGCTAGTTTAAAAACTTTTAACCCCATCGGATTTGGTTTCATTGGACAATATTGTCGCATAGGGCAAGCACCAGTAAATGGGATTATTATCTCTTCAATAGAAATCTTTTGATTGCGACTCTGCTGATAACATCCCTGTATAACCTTTTTTAACAGAGTTCGGACTTCGCATAGAATATCCTGTTGTCTCATTTCGGGTGTAACGTCATTATTATAAACAAGCTTTACAGAACTTCTTATTTTAAAGTATCTGTCTCTGGTTATCGTCTTCATTATTATTGGCACACCATATTTTTGACTCCAATACATATGTATCTGTGGGTAGCCAATACAAGCTATAAGCATAGTAACAGAAAAAAAGCACTTGCATTCATTAAATGTTAAATTCAAAGATCTTCCAGTCTTTTCAATGGTAGTTTGGTTAGTTTTGTCTTCCATTAAACTGAATATGCTGTCATCTATATATTCTTCCAAATATTCAATCATGGATGATTTGATTTCGGAACGCATATATGAGGGTTCCAATAAAGCAGGCCATTCTTAGATAAAAATTGTCCTATCCCAAGAGACACCGATAATTCTAGCCCTCTTCGTGCTCACTCTTCCACGTGGAGGTATTCCACCTCGTGTTCGAACATTGCCTCTTCCTAGATCCTGTGTCCCTCCACGTTTACTTGCGGGAGGGCAATTATCTTCATCCTCGGACGCAGACTCTTCATCACTCTCTTTTTCACTATGGGAATTTACTTCGTCATCTTCAAGCTCCTGGTACGTCGGCTCTTCGTCAAGCTCTGCATCCGCAATTTCGGATTCTTCCAGCAGTTCATTTATTTCTTAATCTCATAAAACTGTTTAAAATGCGAATATATTGATAGAAAAGCATTTCACAATTATTAAACTGTGAAAGAGTGCGATTTGTATAGAAAAATCATGCTAACGAATTTATGCAATAATCACCGAGTGTGATTTGTAAAGAACATAACATGGTAACGAATAAACATAATAATGACCGAATGTTCTTCATAAAGAACAAATTATAAAATTGTAATATATTCGAGATAATTACGCATTATATGCAAAAATAATTAATTCTAGATATTCTTTACTTATTATTTTATGGATTGGCATAAAAATTGTTACATTTACGCAAAAAAAAACTAAAAATGTAATTATATTTACCTACCACGGTCTCGACGATCTGCCATTCTTGCTTGCACGTGGGCAACTAATGAAAATATGGCTGACATTTATTGAGTAAACCAAAATGAGTGAAAGAGATAAATGTATACAGAATTTAAATAACATTTTCTCTTTCGAATTGACTAAACAGTATTTCTATTATACCAGAAAAACAGATTTGTTCTTTACAAAGAACGTCAGGTCATAGTTACAACTTGCGTTTTGCGATAGTCAGGACTCAATGATGAACGCCATTTTGTTCTTTATGAAGTATGCCAGGTCTTAGGAGGTTAATATAAGTATTGATTGTGGTTGCCAGTTACCTAAGCGTTAGTTGAGCGTAGATCAGAATAGAAATTCTTGCCTTATTCATTTTGCTTGGCACACGATTACCAAGCCAAATCTTCACTTATATTCACTTGCTATACCTACACTCTTCTTTCCTTCCATGCTGGCCTGGGAGCGAGAGAAAAACATAATGTTCCAGCTGCATTTCCTCCCGGGCATGCTGTAAATATCAGCTAAAGGATCCGACGGTTTTAGTATATTGCAATTTAGACGATGAGCTGAAAACCTGTCACTACAGCCAATATACCTAACATAACATAAAAGTACTTTATTGCACGTAATAATACAACATACAACACAACAGATAACAGCAAAAGACAAGTACAATATAGGCGGCCTTATTGCTAAGGTAGCTATTTCTTCCAGGCAATCTTTGGGTGAAAGAAAAAAGTGTAGCGGTAAGCGGGATAGTGCAAAAATATACCTGCAAATCTATCTCAAATAACCCTCAAAACTTTGTCAGACGTGGCGGAACGACGTTTGTTTAGGTCGTTTACGCTCTGCTTTCTCCATTAGGGGTATGTACATACATACATACATATAATCACGCCTTGATCCCTAATGGGGTAGGCAGAGCGTAAAGAACCTAAACAAATGTCGTTTCGCCACGTCTGACAAAGTTTTGAGGGTTATTTAGGATATAATTATAGCTATACTGCTGTAGTGACAGATTGTCAGCCCATCGCCTAAATTACAATATACTGAAACCCTCGGATCCCTTAGCTGGTTTTCACAGCATGCCCGGGAGGAAATACAACTGGCACATTCTATGTTTTTCTCTCGCTCCCAGACCAGCATGGAAGGTCTGACAAAGTTTTGAGGGTTATTTAGGATATAATTATAGCTATACTGCTGTAGTGACAGATTGTCAGCTCATCGCCTAAATTACAATATACTGAAACCCTCGGATCCCTTAGCTGGTTTTTACAGCATGCCCGGGAGGAAATACAACTGGCACATTCTATGTTTTTCTCTCGCTCCCAGGCCAGCATGGAAGTACATGGTATGTACATCTACACTAATTATATAACCTCTACTACATAACATTTAATATAATACATACTATCACGCCTGCATCCCTAATGGGTTAGGCAGAGCGTGAACAACCCAAACAAAGGTCGTTCCGCCACGTATGACTAGTTTTGAGGGTTGTTTAAGATAGAACTGGATATTGCTGTAGTGACAGGTTGTCAGCCCATCGCCTAAATTACAATATACCCTCGAATCCCTTAGCTGGTTTTTACAGCATGCCCGGGAGGAGATGCAGCTGGCACATTCTACGTTCTTCTGTCGCTCCCAGTCCAACATTTAATATAACACTATCATCATAGCCTTGATATGTTTCTTGTGGCCTCGTTTCGTCTTCATAACCTAGTATTAGTAGTTCAATGCGACAAGGTTTTAAATGGAGGCGGCGAAAAAAAGAACTAACGCTCCCAACGCCATCTTTTGTGGTTTGTGGGTTTCAAGTCGATCGACGCGATGAACCCTATAGTATTTTCAACTTGGTTTTAGAAAAAAGGTAAACAAAGTTTCATGTATTTTAATCGAAGATCTTCACTAAATGGTATAAAACAAAGTCGCTTTCTCTGCCCCTATATCACTATGTATGATTAGATCTTTAAAACTACGCAACGGATTTTGATGCGGTTTCTTTAAATATATAGAAGGTTTATAATACATGCATAATACAGTAGAGAAACACTAATGTTTTGCGTGCGAAGCCGGGGCGGGTCGTTAGTGTTAGATAAAATCTAAAATAAGTTTTAGCCAAAGATTTTAATAACACACACTTTGGAAAATAAGTCGCGTACTTCAAGTTTACAAGTTTTAGCTATTAGATATATCAACATAATTAAAAAGGTTTATGTACATACATAAAATCACGCCTTTATCCCTTACGGGGTAGGCAGAGCGTTAAGCGCCTCGTAAAAGGCGCTTTCGCCACGTCTGACAAAAATTGAGGGCAATTTTAGATTGAAATGTGTATTGCTTTAGTGATTAGCATACATATGCAGGACTCAATAATCTCAAGAGTGTGCAAACACTTAGGCACTAAAAACTAGTCCCTTCTCTGGGAGATTGGCCGCCATCACAAAATACAATGCAGCGCCCCCCTACCCCAGTTCATTTAAACCGTTGTCGTACTGTAGGTATTCAAAACCATTGGAAGCGACCTTAGATTCAGACCGCCTTGGCAAAAGGCCGTCGCTCTACGTCGTAACGATAGAGCCACGACACGACACACACAATAAAATCGATTTAAATTGGTTAATGTGTATCAAAGCGTAAATTAGTCGTATATTCAAGGTAAAATATTCAATGAAGTGTCGATTAGGACCGGTATTACGACCTAACCTAACCTAACCTTAAAATTAACTTTGTATTTGTTGGGCCCTGTAATAAAAGGCCTATTCCCGTAGTAGGCAGGGCATAAACTGTAGCTATTTTTGCGCCACTTTTGAAATGCAATTCAGGAAGGACAGTATAGTGATGGGTTGTCAGCTCAGAGACAAAATCATGATCATAAAGCAGCTCGTCGCTCCCAGCCAAACGTGGAAGTTAAGTCTCAGTTGTAATAAAAAAATAACACGTAGTAACACTAAGTTCCGGCAAGCAACCGACCGATTTTTTGTACCATTAGTTTACAAGGAACTTTATTTAAAACTAGCGACCCGTCCCAGCTTCGCACGGAAATTATCAGTGTTTCTCTACTATATTATGCATGTATTATACATATAAACCTTCCTCTTGAATCACTCTATCCATTGAAAGAAACCGCATCAAAATTCGTTGCGTAATTTTTAAAGATTTATTCATACATAGGGATATAGGGACAGAAAAAGCGACTTTGTTTTATAATATGTAGTGATTTTGAAACTTCCCTGAATGAGTCATTCACTAAATACACCAGTATGATAAGTACGTACGTCAGGTCAGCCATAGCATAGTATATGGGTTTTTGCAATACGTTAAACTACTGTTCGTCACGCATACATTAGGTGACGCACACACGAAGCATGATAAAATGTAATGTTTCATATGTGTGATGATGACGATGCGTGTTTTATTTAGGTAGATGGTTTTATTATTCGGTGCGATTAAAGAGATAGGATTTTCCAGAGTATTCGAGATAAGCCAGAAACGGAAAAAACAAGATATTGGTGTATCATTTAATGATGACGAAAACATTGATGAAGAACTTCTTTTATTTAAAACTAGTGACCCGCAACGGCTTCGCACGGAAATCATCAGTGTTTCTCTACTATATTACGCATGTATTATACATATAAACCTTCCTCTTGAATCACTCTATCCATTAAAAGAAACATCAAAATCCGTTGCGTAGTTTTAAAGATCTAAGCATACATAGGGATATAGGGACAGAGAAAGCGACTTTGTCTTATACTATGTAGTGATAAGTAGCTACCTAACCAATCTATCGACAATTAACTAGTGCCATGCTAATGCTACCAATTCGTAGAGGGCAAGACTTAACTAAATGATGACTAAAATTATTGTCGTCCTTTATTTATTTATTTATTACAATACAAGCTTACAGATTGCTCCAAAGCGTATAATAACTAACTACTGACTAACTTATCCATACATACATAAAATCACGCCTTTATCTCTTACGGGGTAGGCAGAGCGATAAACGCTTCGTAAAAGGCGGTTTCGCCACGTCTGACAAAAATTGAGGGCAATTTTAGATTGAAAAGTGTATTGCTATAGTGACAGGTTGTCAGCCCACCGCCTAAATTACGATACACTGTAACCCTCAAGTCCCTTTTGCTGACTTCTACAGCATGCCCGGGAGAAAGGGCAGCTGGAACATTCTATGTTTTTCTATCTCTCCCAGTCCAGGATGGAAGGAACTAACATATCCTATTTAGATATATGTACATTCCCTTTGCTATTCTCTCATGATTGAAGGCGACAGGTATAGAGTTATTTTAGTTAAGTCGTGATTTTCGAATACACATTGCTATCAATGACAACATAAGTGGACGCTTTGCTCTACCTACCCCGAAAAGGAATACAAGCGCGTCATATTATGCATGGTATATTTTCGGAATTTTATTTTAGTGCGCGCCACACCCCACTCACAAATACAGACACAAACAACATAACATCTGTGGTTCATTTTTAGAAAGCGAATCATTTCAGTTGCGGCATTTGTGGTTATAATCGTACGCACATATTGTCGTACGATTGTGTAGTAAGTAGGGCCGATGCCTCCTGAGCGGAAGGTAAAAAATAATAATAATAATAAATTCTTTATTTTCAGTCTAATAAATTTTTGACAAATTATAGTGTCCCAAGCCACCTTTTAAGCTAATAAAGCCTGCGTCAGGTGGCTCGGCTCTTCCCTATCTTATCATACTTAATTAATAGACCAAAAACAACTTATACATCACTTCAAGGTTAATTTTGTAATGCAGTTATTTTCTATAGTAAAAAAAACAATAAAAGAGCCAGTTTTTCTTCAAAAATTCAAAAAATCTGGTAAAACTACAAAACACAAACAGGGCGCGTTCAGCAGACTAAAAATATAAACAATTTTGACATCCAGCCAGTGAAGGTATTTGTCTTTGTCACTCTCATGATTTTGCAATATGGCCATCTCTGTCATCACTATAAGCGAACCAAAGCGAACACACTCCAACAGTGTTTTTGAACGCAACCTTTGCTGTAAATATAAAAATAAACATTTCACAAATAAAATATATCTTCTAAAGCACCGCATCGAGGCAACGTTCCCAGAAGGCTAGCAGCGTTTCCACGTTGCACAGCCAAACTAAGACGCTGTGCAAAATAACTGCCTGCTCTTTGGTCTGACGTTGCTTCGATGAGGCGCGCTGAAATACTTTTTAGATAAGAACGGGCGCTAGGGCCCCATGCACCCATCGTCTCCAAAGCAATTGGAAGGAAAATGTAACTGTCACCTAGGTCCAGGTACTTTCTCCGTTTACCCTGTTCAGCTGACACCGCTGCAGCACCTGGGGAATTCGCAGTCGTATGGACGTGAGACGGCTCCAGCGTGTCAACGCATGTGGCGTCCCACACCAAACAATTCCCCTGACTCCAGGGGACTAGAGTCATGCCATCGGGTCTCTTTCCATCCGATCTCACAATGCCGTTTGGTTCTAGGACCGATGGAACACCGACAGATCCGAGGGCTCTCTTAATGATATCATTCATGGAGGAATGGCGTGATATCCGGCCCGCACTCCTCTGACAGGATAAGCCATGATGTCCCAGTTCGGTTACAGATTGGCCACAGTTACAGAAGTGGGGCTGATTTGTTTTAACTCCTAAACGTAGGCTGACTGATAAAGAGAGCGTAGTGTTGTCCAAAAGAGTGCCTAAAGATGGGGATGGTAGAGCTTGAAGCCAATAACCTGACTCTTTTTCGGATACAGCTAGCAAACGTGCTCGGTCTGTTAAATCCTGGCAGTCATTCAGCAAAACGTCTTTAGATCGTTTGCAGAGTGGTTCGTCCCATCCTTTTTGTGTGTCGACAGATTTTGGGAGGTCATCGGGACAGAATTGTTGCCATTCGTTTCTTGCGTCAGACAGGTGGGAAACCTCAATCGAACCCAAAGCTGGATTAATTATTTTACGAAACCTCCCTGAGGGGGTAGGCAGAGCGTAAACGACCCAAACAAAGGTCGTTCCGCCACGTCTGACAAAGTTTTGAATGCAATATACTTACAAATCTATCTTAAATAACCCATTTAAGATAGATTTGTAAGTATATTGCTAATGTATATTGGTTAATGTATACTTCCATGCTGGACTGGGAGAGATAGAAAAACATAGAATGTTCCAGCTGCCCTTCCTCCCGGGCATGCTGTAGAAGACAGCAAAAGGGACTCGAGGGTTACAGTGTATTGTAATTTAGGCGATGGGCTGACAACCTGTCACTATGGCAATACACATTACAATCTAAAATTACCCTCAATTATTGTCAGACGCGGCGAAAGCGCCTTTTACGAGGCGTTTAACGCTCTGCCTACCCCGTAAGGGATAAAGGCGTGATTTTATGCATGTATGCATGTATATTGGTAATTTATAGCTACGTTTTACGAAATAGTTTCTCACAAGCAAAACCTGACGAAAGATAAGCAGGCAAAGCCACAGATGCTGTTCTTCTTATTCCCAAACCGCCAAAACGTACTGGAAGAGTGGCTTGGTCCCAGGCTCTGTCGGTTAAGGAGCAGTTTAAAACTTTTGAAAGTGATGACCTAATAAGTTCGTCGAGGGGTTGAAGCAGATCTTTGACCCTCCAGAGATGACAGCAGCGCAAGGCATACATGAATTTCGGAACAAATAGACAATACTTAATTATGTGCAGAGCCATGTGTGCATTTATTTCAAAAAGACGTTCTGCAGATTCTTGAAATGTATTCATTTGTTTTTGTACAAAATTTGGAAAAGCTTCTTCCAAAAGCGGGGCACCAAGAAGGGTTGCTGTCTCCTTAGTCAAGAATTTAATACCCGGAGCGCATTTTTAAAAATTGTGTGTGATCTCTTGCTGTAACTGATCTGGCAATGTGTTATTTATGAACAATTCGCATTTGGTAAAATTTAATGCCAGACCAATCTCAGCAAAACCCGCCTGAAGGGCAGATAAATCTGTCATGACCATATTAGCGTCACCACCAAGTGTCCCATCATCTAGGTACCATAAGTTCAAACTAGATTTTAATTTTGTAATCACCGGGTGGATCGCAAGGCTGAAAATAGCTGGTCCCAAAGGATCACCTTGTTGGCAACCCACAACCGATTCAATGCAAGTATCCCTGTAAATTAATTTGGATGGAGTGCCGTAACATTGCCAAAGATATGGATACAAAGTCGGCAATTTATCTTTTATTTCATTTAGTAGCGCCCCCCGGTCCACCGAATTGAAGGCATTTTGCACGTCGACTTTCAGTAAAACCTGCGTGCTATTAGTCTCCAGAAACGAACGCGTTGAATGGACAGCTGCCTCACACCCCCCCTTTGAGCCAAACCCTAGCTGAATAGGCTGGAAATGTGAAGACAATTGAGGTAAGACCTGTTTGCAGCAAATTTTTGACGTGATGCGGCGCAGAGTACAGCCTACTGCAATGGGCCTGATGCCACCATCTTTTTTCTTTAGAGCGCATAAATTTGCGCCATATAGAATAGTAGATATTTCTGCAGGAATTTTTCCGGATAACATCAGGTTAACCAAAGCAGTTAAACTTTCCAACAAAGCTTTGCCAGCCTCTCCTGACAAGCCATTAACCATATCCTTCAAATGCTGCGGTGATAGACCATCGAGACCCGCTGCAGAACCGCTTTTGAAGCTTGCTATGGCCTGGGACACATCCTCAGCAGTAATGGTAGGAGACGCAGCTGACATTTGGGGCGGGTCTGGTAATCGAGTCGAAAGCTGAGATGGATGTTTTGAAATCAACTCACTAATTGTTTCCGCATTGTGTGGAGCGATCGTGTCTCTAGAAAAAAGTAAATTCGCTGCCCCTCGCAAATCACCTTCACCTACCTTGGACTCTATTTTTTTATGTATGTCTCTATCCCCTTTTGGCTTTTTTGAGGAAACATTTCCAACCGAAGAAGACGCTGCAGGAAGGGAAGGAACGCTGCAATTGTCCTTTATTCTTTGGGTTAAAGACAAAGTATTTCCAGTTTGCTTTGGTACATGTAGCACACAGTAAATAAAAGTCAGAAGAAACTGCCAATCGGTAATACCATTTGATGTGACCACTTTGTCAATCGCTTTTTTATAAGATTTTCCTACGGCATTACGAGCTCCTCGCGGGATTCTCTTAACAACCGGTAAGCTGTGTTTACACTCCGCCAACACCTTCCAAAAAGGGGTATCGGTTTCGTCTGCAAATTCCGGTGGTGGTGGTATAGGCTTTATAGATGAAGGTGGCAGAGACTGAACTGTCCCACTTCCCCCGAAAACGGTTACACGATGGCATTTACTGATATGGCACTTTAAACCTCTTTTTCCCTTGCAAAAAGGTTAATTTACAGGTTAGTATATTATTAAGTGTGCGAGCGTGTGTGTGTGTGTGTGTTTGAGTGTTGTGTGTGTGTGGATGTGTGCCATTTTATTAAAAAAGAAAATATGTTGTGAAAAAAACGTTATACACCGCCTCCCACTTAGGTTAAGTTAGTTTGCAGTAAGGTTCCGGCTAAAAATCAGCGCTTCAGTCTTAGACTTTAGCATATGCTGAGCCGGACACCTTTTCGAGTGTAACGTTTAGGTTGTAACTATACTTTAAGATCTTTGTCTGTATATTGGTACCGAATAAAGGGTTTCTATTCTAAGGTCCTGGTTTGAATCCCACCCACGATTTACACATGTACGTTTATTCGGCGCTCTTTCCGTGCTTTCGAAGGCACGTTAAGCCGTTAGTGCCAGTTAATACCGTAGATATTAGTCGTTAAACCTTATAAGAGGCCAGTGCTAAGACTAAAAGAAAACTCTTTCCTAATTTAGGATTGGGTCTGGTTTCCTTCTGGGTTGCGGAGGTCAGATGGCAGTCGCTCTGTGTAAAAACCAGAACCCTCGTTCAATCCCCTAGATTAGGTAGCCGTCCTGACATACGGGATAAGGCTAGGGAGATGATGATGACTATCATATCTACCCACGATAACTATTTACCAACCGAGGTACCTAAAAGCAGACTTATTTTTTTACATATATACATATAATCACGCCTTTATTACGCAAAGCGTAAACGACCTAAACAGGTCGTTCCGCCACGTCTGACAAAGTTTTGAGGATTATTTAAGATATATTTGTAGGTATATTGCTGTAGTGACAGGTAGTCAGCCCATCGCCTAAATTACAATATACTGAAACCCTCGGATCCCTTAGCTGACTTTTACAGCATGCCCGGGAGGAAATGCAGCTGGCACGTTCTACGTTTTTCTCTCGCTCCCAGACCAGCATGGAAGAAGACAGATAGAAGCCAAATAAGGAAAGGACAGGTACTAGGGCAGGGTGTAAGGGACAGCTTCCCATAAACTGATAGGGATTGCTCAGTCATCTAATCTGAACAACTTTCACTTGGAAATTCTTGAAGGAAACGAAAAAGAAATTGCTTTCCCCATACAAATTATCTGATCGAATTGGTCATTGTGTATTCAAAATAGAAAGTTGTTCAGTTTCGTCGAAGGCTGAGCTAGTATCAGTACTAGCTACATACCATCATCATCTCACTAGCCTTATCCCGTATTTCACGGGGTCGGCTTCCTAATCTAGGGGATTGAACGAGGGTACTGGTTTTTACACAGAGCGACTGCCATCTGACCTCCGCAACCCAGAAGGGAAACCAGACCCAATTCTAGATTAGGTCAGAGTTTTCAAGCCGCCAATGCTTAGCACTGGCCTCTGATATGGCTTAACGACTAATATCTACGATATTAACCGGGACCAACGGTTTAACGTGCCTTCCGAAGCACGGAAAAAGCACCGAATAAACGTACATATGAAATTCGAAAACCGAAAAACACATTGGTACGTGGTGGGATTCGAACCACGACCTCCCGCTCAGGAGGCAGTGGCCCTATCCACTACACCATCGGGCTCTAGCTAGATACCATTGGTCAGAATATTCTAGATCTCTACTCAGTTATTTTCTTTGTTACATATCAGTTTATTATTTTGAGCAAACAACTCCTTATCATATCTTAAAGGTTATGACATGGCATGGTTTTATATCGAAGGGTGGAATAATTTTAGTTTGTTTTCAATTGCTTGAATTTATCTGAGTTTTATCTATGTTGCTGGGAGAAGTGATACCTAAAAATAATATTGAAAAGGACCTAATTTTAGTAGTATGTACCTACATACACTACATATACAATACAATATACTTTATTGCACAAAAACACAGAACCTGCTATTTTTTTTTGTGAGAGTGTGTGTGTTTGTATGTTTGTAACGAATAAACTCAAAAACTACTGTACCGATTTCAAAAAATCTTTCACCATAAGAAAGCTACGTTCACCCTGAGTAACATAGGCTACTGTTTACCGCGGGAAAGTACACCGTTCCCACGGGAAACCTTATTTAGCAGCGGGTGACACAGCTGACAGAAAGCTAGTAAATAAATCGAGCGAGCCTACATTTCTAGATTTTATGATCGCTATCAGTTCAGAGAGGTTCAGACTAGGGCCCGTATTGATAAAGAATACTTGCGACTGACAGCCAGTTTGAGTTTGCATCAGAAATGTAATTTCAGTACCTACAATATGACCTGTAAAAACCAAACTTAATACTGCTCTCAATGTTGAAATCTCTTTATACAAGCCTAAGGCCCGTAATTATAATCAACTCTCAAGAGTGACAGCCAGTTTGAGTTCGTATCAGATATGTAATTTCAGTACCTACAATATGACCTTCCATGCTGGACTGGGAGCGAGAGAAAAACAAAGAATGTGCCAGCTGCATTTCCTCCCCGGCATGCTGTAAAAACCAGCTAAGCGATCCGAGAGTTTCTGTATATTGTGATTTAGGCGATGGGCTGACAACCTGTCACTACAGCAATATACCTACAAATCTATCTTAACCCTCAAAACTTTGTCAGACGTGGCAGAACAACCTTTGTTTAGGTCGCTGCCTACCCCATTAGGGATAAAGGCGTGACTATATGTATGTATGTATGTATAATATGACCTGTCAAATCCAAACTTTATACTGCTCTCAATTATGATATCTCTAAATAAATACAAACCTAAAAGATCTATTTCATTTCATTTCATTTAGTTAGTTCCTTCCATGCTGGACTGGGAGAGATAGAAAAACATAGCATGTTCCAGCTGCCCTTCCTCCCGGGCATGCTGTAGAAGTCAGCAAAAGGGACTCGAGGGTTACAGTGTATTGTAATTTAGGCGATGGGCTGACAACCTGTCAATATAGCAATACATATTACAATCTAAAATTGCCCTTGATTTTTGTCAGACGAGGGGAAAGCGCCTTTTACGAGGCGTTAAACGCTCTGCCTACCACGTAAGGGATAAAGGCATGATTTATGTATGTATGTATGTACAGTGAGTCTAGTCCAATGCCGATCATCTGGTCTTCTTCTTAACGAGTGAATTCTCGAGTCAAATGACCCGATGAGCCCTGGTGTCAGAGTTTTCAAACCGCCTAGTAGCACATCTAATAGGCCTTTGACATGGTTAGAGTAACGACCACTATCAAAGACAGCGACCGGGATCACGGAATCTTTTTTCTTTCGGACAATCAGTTGATTCAGCCTGCAATGTCCTAACCAAACTGGGAAAAACCTCGCAAAGTGATAAATTTGACAAATATCAACTTTGTGTTTCCCCCTGGGAATCGAACCCAGGACCTCCGGATCGTAAGCCCATGGCTCTAACCACTAGACCACGAAGGCAGTTAATATATATATAATATATCTGGTAAGTAGGTACCTATCTAAAACCAGTCACCAAACCGCTAAGCTATACCCTAAACGAACAGAAAATAGATAGTTGTTATACCTTTCTTTTTTCTTCCATGCTGGCCTGGGAGCGAAAGAAAAACATACTATGTGCCAGCTGCATTTCCTCCCGGGCATGCTGTAAAAACCAGCTAAGGGATCCGAGGGTTTTAGTTCTTCTTCTGTCGAGTGGGTATCGAGTCTATCGACCCGATGAACCCTGGTGTCCGAGGGTTTTAGTATATTGTTATTTAGGCGATGGGCTGGCAACCTGTCACTACAGCAATATACCTACAAATCTATCATAAATAACCCTCAAAACTTTGGCAGACGTGGCGGAACAAATTTGCACAGGTCGTCAACGCTCTGCGTACCCCATTAAGGATTAAGGCGTGATTATATGTTTGTATGTATAGGTAGGTACTTACAACATCAACACAGTATTAGTAAATAGCAGTATAACATCTTACCACAACTTGGACGACAACGGTTCAAATAGACCTGAAAGTATGTTACACTTTGTGTTGTTATTTCTTGACGGAACTCCGTAGTATACTATTAATTATTATTTCTAAATTAAGAAAACACTTTTTACACTAGTTCCACCATATATTATTAACTAGCGACCCGCCTGGCTTCGCACGGAAATCATCAGTGTGTCTCTACTATATTATGCATGTATTATACATATAAACCTTCCTCTTGAATCACTCTATCCATTAAAAGAAACCGCATCAAAATCCGTTGCGTAGTTTTAAAGATCTTAGCATACATAGGGATATAACGACAGAGAAGGCGACTTTGTTTTATACTATGTAGTGATTAAAGCGACCGGTTCCGTTACACCATCATCAGGCAGATGAGTAGAGCTGAAAGTGCCAGTTTAGACAAACAGATGGCACTGAATCCTATCTTCCATGCTGGACTGGGAGTGAGAGAAAAACATGGTATGTGCCAGCTGCATTTCCTCCCGGGCATGCTGTAAAAACCAGCTAAGGGATCTGAGGGTTTCAGTATATTGTAATTTAGGCGATGGGCTGACAACCTGTCACTACAGCAATATACGCAGAAAATCTTCCTTGAATGGCCCTCAAGACTTTGTCAGACGCGGCGGAACGGCCTTTGTTTAGGTCGTTTACGCTCTGCCTACCCCGTTAGGGATAAAGGCGTGATTATATGTATGTATATATGGCACTGAATCGTGCGTATTGGAAGGGAAAGCCGACGAACCCCAAGTAAATAGATCTAGGAAGAATACAACAAAAGTCTATTCAAGAGTCAATCAAAGGAATAGAAACGCAACCGCAACTGGCCTCACATTAGAGTTAGAGCTGCTTGCCTTGAAATATTTTTGCAAATCGTTGCGAATAAATTAAGATACGGCATACACGTGCATGCTGGTATGTTCTATCTGCCTCTCAATTTAAGTCTCACTTCCGTAGGTCAACTGGAAGAAATTTCTTAGTAGAATTAAGCTGTACCTGTTGTGTCGTTATTCCTTGTGTATTGTCTTTCTCATGTTACTTGTGTACAATAAACAGTAAATAAATATATTTACTTCCATGCTGGACTGGGAGCGAGAGAAAAATATAGAATGTGCCAGCTGCATTTCCTCCCGGGCATGCTATAAAAACCAGCTAAGGGTTCCGAGGGTATGGGTATATTGCAATTTAGGCGATAGGCTGACAACCTGTCACTATGGCAATATACCTACAAATCTATCATAAATAACCCTCAAAACCTTGTTAGATGCGCTGGAACGACCCTTTTTTTAAGCTCGTTTACGCTCTGCCTACACCATTAGGGATAAAGGCGTGATTATATGTATGTATGTATAAATATATTTTGTGACTGATAGTGGTCGCTTCCATGGACGTAGTAAAAACATTGATTCATTTGCTAGTTATTTGACTGTAATTTCCTTCTCCTATGGCCATAACAAACATCCAACAAATGCGAACGCGTAGCTACAGCCGCCCTCAATACGAAGAGAAAGGCGACGTTGCCACTCCGTGCTGAACAACATCTGACGCAAGCAAGTTGACGGCTGGTCAAATAGGACGTTGAAATAAAATACTGGGCATAATATTTACAGTATTGCGCAAATATGCCTATACCTTGATGCCTATACATAGCCTATAATATTGTTTTTCACGTTTATGCTCGATTGAGCTGTGTTTGTTTACGATTTTGTGTAGCAACAGTAGGTTTTTAGGATAAATTAAATTAAAATTTTGATTTATAGTCAAGGACCTGACTCCCGGCTAGTAATAGTTATATATTGATTTCCCGGACAAAATATATTTATATCTACTTTATTGTTTTAAAAGTTAAAAACACAGTTCAAGCTAAAATTAAAAAAATAGGCGGGCTAATCCCTATAAGAGATCTCTTCCAGGCCTCTTTTTGGGCTTTACGGGGTAGACAGACCGTAAGATACTCAATAAATATTCGATGAAAGACGTTTCTTTTTGACTCATCATCAATATTTCAGTTCAGCCCTTGTTTACCCACTGCACTGCAGGGCATACTATATCAGACATATTGAGTACTAGCGACCCGCCCCGGCTTCGCACGGAAATTATCAGTGTTTTCTACCATATTATGCATGTATTATACACATAAACCTTCCTCTTGAATCACTCTATCCATTAAAAGAAACCGCATCAAAATCCGTTGCGTAGTTTTAAAGATCTAAGCATACATAGAGATATAGGGACAGAGAAAGCGACTTTGTTTTATAATATGTAGTGATTTTGGATAGGTTTGCGTATTGCTGGACATTATAATATCAATGACTCTAGAGTCATGTTTTGTTTGTTGTTTTTGAATCACTCGAACTTAAATGGTTACAAAAGTTTTACATTCGCATGCGATTTTCATACTATTCAATTTATTTAACAATTTATTGTACACAGAAACATACACAGAACAATTACAAATAATTAAAAAAAAACAAGATGCTCTTTCGTATGCGAATTCGATTCGAGCGGTTCAAAAATGCGGTTCCAGTGCAAAAATTGTTACACACTTATGAATTAAATTCGTTATTAATATTTTGTCCAAACGAGAACCAGCCAAACTCGGGCCTGCCTGTAAAGCAACTTATAATACCATTCAAACTCATCATCATCTCCCTAGCCTTATCCCGTATCTCACGGGGTCGGCTTCCTAATCCCCTAGATTAGCGATTGAACGAGGGTACTGGTTTTTACACAGAGCGACTGCCATCTGACCTCCGCAACCCAGAAGGGAAACCAGACCCAATCCTAGATTAGGTCAGAGTTTTCAAGCCGCCAATGCTTAGCACTGGCCTCTGATATGGCTTAACGAATAATATCTACGGTATTAAACGATATTAACCGGGATCAACGGCTTAACGTGCCTTCCGAAGCACGGAAAAAGCACCGAATAAACGTACATATGAAATTCGAAAACCGAAAAACACATTGGTACGTGGTGGGGTTCGAACCACGACCTCCTGCTCAGGAGGCAGCGGCCCTATCTACTACACCATCGGCCTCTCTAATCCATCTATCTATAATATCATTCAAACTATAGTCTTATAATTCCTAACTAACTTATAATTCCATTCTAACGTCGTCGTAAAGTAGAATTTGATTTTATCCAACAGCATAAACTTTCCTTTTTTTTATCTTCCATGCTGGACTGGGAGCGAGAGAAAAACATAGAATGTCCAGCTGCATTTCCTCCCGGGCATGCTGTAAAAACCAGTTCAGGGATCCGAGGGCAGTATATTATAATTGAGGCGATAGGCTGACAACCTGTCCCTATAGCAATATACCTAATATCTTCAATGACCCTCAAAACTTTGTCAGACGTGGCAAAACGACCTTTATTTAGGTAGTTTACGCTCTGCCTACCCATTAGGGATAAAGGCGTGATATGTATGTATGTATGTATACTTTCCTTAACAAATATATTAGTATATAACTAATATATTTGTTCATAATGTCATAAATTTTGGGAGTCTTTGTTCGTTCTAACGGTCAACATGACCTATAAATGTAACCTATTGTAAACTTGCTATAGCTGCCTGGCAGCATATATACAGTCACCCCTTCTGTATTTTAATAACATTATCCAGTCAGACCAGTTTAAAAAGGGGAACAGCTTGGGGTCAATGATCATTGCTATGAAAATTACCATACTTTAATTTTTAAGACTAGTCTCTGTTGGCTATGCTGTATTCGTATGGCTAGGCATACTGCTATTAAGTCTAGAAAGTTAGTGCAATCACTACATAGTATAAAACAAAGTCACTTTCTCTGTCCCTTTATCCCTATGCATGCACGAATCTTTAAAATTACGCAACGGATTTTGATGCAGTTCTTTTAATAGATAAAGTGATTCAAGAGGAAGGTTTATATGTATAATACATGCATAATATAGTAGAGAAACACTGATAATTTCCGTGCGAAGCCGGGGCGGATCGCTAGTTTTTAAATAAAACTAGTACTAACAATGAAAACATCTTATTAACAAAATTCAAATAGATTAGGTAACATTACAAGTTTCTAAGGTCGAGCTCCACCAGCTTTTATTAAGAGTCCGTTGTCGGAAACGTAGGTGCATCCAGTGATGCTTCGTGCCTTCTCACTCGCGATGAACGCTGCCAGGTCTGCTATCTCTTCACCCTCAGCGATCCTACCTAAAGCAGTGTTTGAACGCATGCGCTCCTGAATCGCGGCGATAATAGCAGGATCTTTATGCCCAGCATTCTCAATAATATCACTCTTCACTGGTCCTGGATTGATGGCGTTGACGCGCACTCCTTTCGTTGATAAGTCTAGAGCGCTGCATCTGGTGAAATGGTCGAGAGCGGCTTTCGATACGCCGTAACTGAAACTCATGGTTTGGAATGATGCTTTCCCAGCTATGCTGGACATGTTGATTATGTTACCTTTCGTCTCGATCAGGTGTGGAGCTGCGATGTGGGTCAAGAAAACAGCAGAGCGCAGATTTGTGGTCATCACTCTGTCAAATGTTTCCATCGCAATTTCATCTGTCACTGATTCGCCTTTACCACCGATTCCTGCATTGTTCACCAAAATATCTAACCTTCCGAACTGTTTTAGTGTCTCAAGAAGGATTCTTCTGCAGTCTTCTTCGTTGGTTACGTCACCAATAATCACCAATGGCTTAGCTCCTTTTTTCTCCACCAGTTTCGCCACGTTTGCCAGTTTCGTCTGATTGCGGCCTACCATAGCCACCTTGGCTCCTTCTTCTGCAAACTTCTCGGCAATGGCTGCCCCGATACCAGAACTGGCTCCGGTTACAAGAGCCACTTTATTTTTTAGAAGACTCATGGTGCTTTCTTCACGTTTACTCTTAGCGAAGCTCGTGAAACCAATGATAGATCAAAAGAGGCAAATAATCTAAAGCTGATAAAGGGTGGAAAGATAATCAATATTTTTGGATGATACAAAGAAGTCTGTTTCTAAGTTAATTTGAGATAGAAAGGTGTACTTTAGTCTTTTTCGTTACGTCATTCATAATAATATAATATTGGACCCATTTTTATAAGAATGAGACAATTCCTAGAGGTAAAAACTAAGGGGTGTGAGTAAAGGCTACCATGCACATTTTATTTCAATCTGTTCAGCAGTTTAGTTAGACGTGAAAAGGTAACAAACAGACGGATACTGTATTGGAATATTTCTGTAGATATAATATTTTTTGTTCATAAAACGTAAACATATGCTCGTTTGATGCATGGAGAGCCAGGTAGAAAACTCGACACAAATATCTTGGTAAATAAAAACTCCAACGCATCTGTTTTGAGAATGTTAGGGCAGCTGTTAACTGACGTCACATCCCTTCATCCATTTCTTAGTTTAGAACGATGTTATCGAAATATACTGGCGTAATTTTCTTTTGCGTACAATTACCAATAAATATTTGCCAATGAAATACGTCACTTTACTATCACAATAATCGTTTTGTTATTTGATTGTACAGGTGATTAAAGTCGCAAACTCGTGTAACTGGAAAGTTTTCCATTTTATTCGCTGATAAATATAGATAAACCTGTTTTATATTGCGCGAAAAATACACAGAATGTGCCAGATGTATTTCCTCCCGGGCATGCTGTAAAAACCAGCTAAGAGAACCGAAGGTTTCAGTATATTGTAATTTAGGTGACGGGCTGACAACCTGTCACTTCAGCAATATACCTACAAATCTATCTTAAATAACCCTCAAAACTTTGACAAGTGTGGCGGAACGATCTTCGTTTAGGTCGATTACGCTCTGTCTATCCCATTAGGGATAAAGGCGTGATTATGTGTGTATAACTTTTTGTCACCGAGTTTCAAAAAACTGTGGGTTTACAATCTTTTGTATAAAAGGTTTTAGAAAGTGCGACATATTTGTCTATTGATTAGGGAATTAGGGACGCGGTCTCTGGTTCGACATTACATGACGGGAACCAGACACACACCAAATTTCCAGTTTTTATCTGATTGACTGACGAACAAGAAAAAATATTCGAAGGGTCGGTCGAATTCGAAGTAGGACTAATATAATTTAAAATATGGTTAAATCATAGGGGTCTTATCAAATTTGAGTCGATTTTATAGAATGAATTTCAATAATATCAACTCAACTTTCTATTCCATTCCATAGCTACCTACTCTACACTACAGATATGAATTCAAACCCGGTCCAGTACCTATATCCAGGTATCCCAGGCTGGTTTCCATTTATAGTCTTGATCAATATACAGCACTCAAAGGCGACGTTGCCGTTCCGACATCAAAACAACTCCATAATTCCGCGCTCATATACATTCTATCAAATATGTTTTGATAAGAGCATATTGAGCTTTACTCCTTTGCAACTGAGTTCAAAATTGATTACAGTATTGTGACGTTTACGTCTATTTTTGATAAGTCGTAAATAAACAGGGCCTACCGCGTTCCGTTTTACGAATGTTGTATCGTAACTCCAAGATAAAACTCATATCATGTGTGCTGTATGTATGACAATAAAGTCTGAATTGGATTAAACCGATATGGCTTTTACGTCATTGTGGAATAAGTAAATCATGTAAACAGACGAGTTCGGGACGAAGTTATGGATTCTATATTGGAAGCCGTAAGTTCTAAAATAGTTTGAAAGATATTTCAACATTATAATGGCTTGTTGTTGAACCGTCGTGGAGCGTAGCACGTAGGCTGAATAATAATATTTTTTCCTTGGTTGGTTGCTCTGTTGGCATAAGAACTAGAATGAATACGTATAGGTACAAAAGGGATGGTTGGAATGCTTATTATAATAGCTTTACCTGCAGCATCACCTGGTTTTATAAAAGACAGGTGTCATCCGTTCTGTATCTTATAAAAGCATATAGTCAGTATTCAGCTATATTATTAAATTCTAACTGATATGAATATGACTGTATGACAGGAAATGGAAATATACTAGAAACTTATAGAAGTGTATTTAGGTGCGTAACTAGTAATAACTTACATAAAGTCATAACCTAACAACAAGTTATATATATAAGTAATTGAAGATTCCTATTGGAATAAGATAAGAGTTGAATAAAACTCTATGCTTTATGTTGAAGGACATTTGACCAGTGTAGTAAAATCTACATTTACTCTTGCAATCTAGAAACATGGCAATGGCAACATCACCGTTTCGTGTTTTGCAATCAAATTAATTTTCCTACTAAGCGCATGCCCACGCCATCTATTGGCGTAGTAAGTCCTTAACTTACACCAAGATCTCTTTAGTGCTAGTACTTAGAGTTTCGTATAGATGGCTCTTATAGGAAAATGTAACGAGAATATGAAGGAGCTGGAGAACTACAATCAAACCAAGCGTTTTGGGCAAAAATCACAAGATGGCAGTGACGGGAATTATTTCAGACTATCAGTCCAATATACAGATATGAAATACTTAGTTATAAGGCCAAAATACATTATAGATCGAATTACAACAATAGAAAAAGAAATATATATCTCGATCTTATATTTTTTTTCAGTCGGCTCCCTGAGATAAAATTTTGCCCTGCAGAAATTCAAAATATAATGTGATAATGGATCATGTTTTTTTTTACCGATGTTAAAATATAGGCTGTATAAGATTCTTGTTCCATGCTGGCCTGGGAGCGAGAGAAAATCATAGAATGGGCCAGCTGCATATCCTCCCGGGCATGCTGGAAAACCCAGCTAACGGATCCGGGGGTTTCAGTATATTGTAATTTAGGCGATGGGAAACAACCTGTCACTACAGCAATATACCTATAAATCTAGCTTAAAATAACCCTCAAAACGTTGTCAGACCTACGCTCTGCCTACCTCATTAGGGATGACGGCGTGATTATATGTATGTATAAAATTCTTGTTGAACCACTTGTGATAGATTTGTATGTATAAATAAAAGGAATCACCTTAAAGATATCCGGATTGCAGCCTGGAGCCTGTATGGATGTATATATATATATATATATGTAGTGAATTGTAGTGTATATAATATATCTTTATCTTTCTATAGATATAGAGCCTGTTAGATAAGCTGGAATTAGGGCAAAGTGCAAACCGCTGTTGCTTTGGACAGGAGACCGATGGAGCCGGCGTAGATTTTTTTTTCTAGATCTGGTAAAATTGGTTTTATACGGGGTAACGGACAGGAGAGCCCGATGGTGTAGTGGATAGGGTCGCTGCCTCCTGAGCAGGAGGTCGTGGTTCGAATCCCACCACGTACCAATGTGTTTTTCGGTTTTCAAATTTCATATGTACGTTTATTCGGTGCTTTTTCCGTGCTTCGAAAGGCACGTTAAACCATTGGTCCCGGTTAATATCGTTTAATACCGTAGATATTAGTCGTGAAGCCGTGTCAGAGGTTAAGCCAATGCTAAGCATTGACGGCTTGAAAACTCCGACCTAATCTAGATGGCAGTTGCTCTGAGTAAAAACCAGTACCCTCGTTAAATCCCCTAGACAGCCGACCCCGTGAGATACGGGATAAGGCTAGGGAGATGATGACAGGGTAAGGGACAGCTTCTCGAAAACTGCGTGCAGAGTGCAGTTCGACCTCGACGAGTAGCTAACGAAACTGAACAACTTTCTTGAAGAAATTATTTCAGGAGATGAAAAAATAATTGGCTTTACCATACAAATTAATTTTCTGTAAGAATTTCCTGGTGAAAGTTGTTCAGCTTCGTAGAATGTGACGATTAATACCTCTAATTTTTGAGGGGAAGCTGCTCGCAAAAATATTTCGTTCCAACGCATAATTTTGTAATTTTTACTTCTGTTGGTCTGCTGTAAGAAATTTATTTTTAGAAATAAGCAGTGCCTGTTGTGTCTTTGTTTTGTATGTTTTATGGTGTTTTTGTGTACAATAAATTGTTAAATAAATAAATAAATATTAATTTTTGTGCTAACCTGCGTCCGGTGCATGCTGCTACGGTGCACAAACTTGGTCTCTCACAGAGTGTCAAAAATCCAGACTCAAGGTTTGCCAGAGAGCAATGGAGCGCAGCATACTAGGCTTCAAACGGATAGACCGAGTTAGGAATACCACACTGCGTTCCAAAACTGGTATAACAGATGTCGGTGCAAAGACAGCCAAATTGAAATGGGACTGGGCCGGACACGCCAGCCGTATGCACCCGGAGCGATGGTCAATTGTCATCACCCAATGGGTCCCCCCTGGCGGACAACGTCGACGGGGTAGGCCTCGGAAAAGATGGCGAGACGACCTGGACGCATATTGCAAGAATTGGTGGGAGGTTGCCAAAGATCGAGAGAGGTGGAAGAAGGATGGGGAGGCCTTTGCCCAGCAGTGGGACAGCATAGGCTAACAATAACAATAATAATTTTTGTGCACGTTTTTATCCGCGTATTATTGAAAAATTTCACTTCTGTAGGTCTGCTGTAAAAAATATATTTTTAGAAATAAGCAGTGCCTGTTGTGTCTTTGTTTTGTATGTCCTGTTTTTGTGTACAATAAATCGTTAAATGAATAAATAAATATTTTTCAATCCTCAACTACCTACTCCACGTTTTTCCAAGTCAATTTTCTTGCGATTATTTTCATTTATTTACCGTCCAAGATGGTTGATTCGACTTACTACACTACAACAGATCACGCATTTACTCCTTACGGGGTAAGCAGGTAGAGTAACTAATTGAAATTTTTACTTTTTTTATGTTTTGAAGCAATTTGAGAAAAATATACAAAAACTGAAATTACGAATTGTCAGCATAACAAAATTTTAAGATTTCATTGTTATTGTTTTTTACTTTTTTAGGCTTAATATTGTCACTCGAATGTATGTATTTTTTAGTTTTATTTTTATAAATTATTATTATTATTAACATAAAAGCTCTCCTCTCACCAAAGGTCCAGCTGAGAATCAGCGCTGTGGTCCAGAGCCACAGCTTTTTTCTGAGCTGATCGCCTTTTCGCCTTTTCGCTAAGCGCCTACAAATTTGTCTATTTTTAGCTAAGTTCGTTGTTTAATGTATGTTTTTGATTTATGTTTTTTTAATTTTATTTTATTGTTTTTTATTTCTTTATTTTTATTTATTTAACAGTTTATTGTACACAGAAACATACTCAGAACAATTACATAGGAATCAAGACACAACAGGTACTGCTTATTTCTAAAATGAAATGTCTTACAGCAGACCTAAGAAGTGAGATAGCATAAAACGTAAAGCGGATAAGACGTGCACAATATGAATACAAATTCGACGACCCGTGCAGCCTAGTTGGCAGTGTACCTGCCTGCTACGCAGAGGGTCCCGGGTTCAATTCTCGGCCAGGGCAGACATTTGAATGATGAGTATAAATGTCTGTTTCTGGGTCTGGGTGTTCTTTGTGGTTGTTTCTGTGTATGTCCATGGCACCCCGATACAGGGAATCCTAGTGGGGGCTATGAGTGTGATCGTGTTTAAAAAATTAGGTACATGACCAGTAAATAAGGATATACCTAATTAATTACACTATACTACGATCATACAATAAGTAAATAAATTATAATACCTATAAATATATTAAATACTCTATATAAATATAACTGAAATAAATAAATATATACATACCATAGATACATATATATATATATATATATACAATATATAAATACATACTACGGATGTCTTGTCCGTTTATGTCCTTGATTTGTATTGGTGCTAAATAAATGTTCTATCTATCTATCTAAAATCCTTAGGTCATTTTGCTGGCTTTCACTCTATTCGTAAAGCAGCTGTCTGGTTAATTCGTTTTTTTTTCGCTCTTAGTATGAAACTGTCTTAGGAGCCCGATGGTGTAGTGGATAGGGCCGCTGCCTCCTGAGCGGGGAGGTCGTGGTTCGAATCCCACAACGTACCAATGTGTTTTTCGGTTTTCGAATTACATATGTACGTTTATTCGGTGCTTTTTACGTGCTTCGGAAGGCATGTTAAGCCGTTGGTCCCGGTTAATATCGTTTAATACCGTAGATAGTCGTTAAGCCATATCAGAGGCCAGTGCTAAGCAATCGCGGCTTGAAAACTCTGACCTAATCTAAGATTGGTCAGATGGCAGTCGCTCTGTGTAAAAACCAGTAGTACCCTCGTTCAATCCCCTAGATTAGGAAGCCGACCCCGTCAGATACGGGATAAGGCTAGGGAGATGATGATGAGTATGAAACTGTCTTGCCCAGCAGTGGGACATATAACGGCTAGATAAGATCATGAAATTACTTTAAAAATATTACATACATACATATAATCACGAATTTATCCCTAATGGGGTAAGCAGAGCGTAAACGACCTAAACAAAGGTTGTTAGGATAGATTTGTAGCTATATTGCTGCAGTGACAGGTAGTCAGCCCATCGCTTAAATTATAATATACCGAAACCCTCGGATCCCTTAGCTGGTTTTTACAGCATGCCCGGGAGGAAATGCAGCTGGCACATTTTATGTTTTTCTCTCGCTCCCAGTCCAGCATGAATGAAAAAAACCTAGTAACTAACAGAATTGAGGCTGAAATTTTTTCTGGTGACCTAATTACGAAGTTGACAAGGCTCGGGGCGGCATAAAACAATCAACAAGCTAATGAGAGCACCACCTCGGTAGCTCAGTTGGCAGAGCAATGGAACGGCATTCCTAAGATTGGTTAAGGTTTAGCGATGACATTTAACTTGTTAAATTGTGGTAAGTAAATGATAATAATAAATTAATAAAATAAATAGTCCTGGCTGAGGCGAATTTTTCATTTCTTTATTTTCAGATAAATGAGCAGAGGAGTAGTTAGTAGCTTCCATGCTGGACTGGGAGCGATAGATTAACGTAGAATGTGCCAGCTGCATCTCCTCCGGGCATGCTTTAAAAACCAGCTAAGGTATTCGAGGCAATATTGTAATTTAGGCAATGGGCTGACAACCTGTCACTACAGCAATATACAGTTCTATTTTAACCCTCAAATCCTGTCCGACGTGGCGTAACGACCTCTGGGTCGTTGACGCTCTGTCTACCCCATTAGGGATACACGTGATAGTATGTATGTATGTATGAAAGAGTATTTGAGACTTTCTTGCTGGCCTGAGAGCTATAGAAATATACCGGGTGTAAGGGACAGCGTCCCGCAAACTGATAGACTTTGCTCAGTCAACGAAACTGAACAATTATCAGCAGGTATTTTTATCTTCCATACTGGACTGGGAGAGAAAGAAAAACATAGAATGTTCCAGTTGCCCTTCCTCCCGGGCATGCTGTAGAAGTCAGCAAAAGGGATTCGAGGGTTACAGTGTATTGTAATTTAGGCGATAGGCTGACAACCTGTCACTACAGCAATACACATTACAATCTAAAATTGCCCTCAATTTATGTCAGACGTGGCGAAAGCGCCTTTTTAGGAGGCGTTTTACGCTCTGCCTACCCCGTAAGGGATAAAGGCGTGATTTTATGTATGTATGTATGTATTTTTAACAGGAAGTAAAAAAAAAGCATTTTCATACAAATTGACTGATCGAGGTGGTCATTTTGTATAGGAAAGTAATTTTTTTTACCGTCTCCTGAAAAAAAATCCTGGTGATAGTTGTTCAGTTTCGTTGACTGAGTAACCCCTATCAGTTTGCGGGACGCTGTCCCTTACTCCCCGTATAATGTTCCAGCTGCTTCTCCTTCTGGATAGAATGTAGAAAGCCCGTTTTCAGTGCATTGCCAAATAACCTAAAACTTGTCAGTCAGACGTGACCAAAACACCCTTGTTTAATGTCGTTGATGCTCTGCCTACCCCCTAAGGGAAACAGAAGTGAATGGGCTCGATTCTCACAAATAGATTTTAATTTTCTTCTTCTTCCATGCTGGCCTGGGAGCGAGAGAAAAACATAGAATGTGCCAGCTGCATTTCCTCCCGGGCATGCTGTAAAAAACAGCTAAGGGATCTGAGGGTTCCAGTATATTGCAATTTGGGCGATGGGTTGACAACCTGTCACAACAGCAATATACGTACAAATCCATGTTGAATAACCCTCAAAATTTTGTCAGACGTGGCGGAACGACCTTTGTTTAGGTCGTTTACGCTCTGCCTACCCCACTAGGGATAAAGGCGTGATTATATGTATGTATGTATGTAGATTTTAATTTTAGTTTAAGCCGGAAAATCTAGAATTGAGCGCGTTATGATTTTAATGATTTATTTACGAGCGTAACGGGGCTCGGGGTGGCGGATGAAACAATCAATAAGTTAATGAGCCTTCCAGGCTGGACTGGGAGCGATAGAAACATATAAGTGGTGTAAGGGACAGCGTCCCACAAACTGATGGAGGATGCTCGGTCAACTAAACTGAACAACTTACACCAGGAAATTCTTTCTAAATAAAAATCGGTTTTTTCCATACCGTATTTCCATACGTAATCCTAATGGCGAGCGTAAACCACCTAAACAAAGGTCGTTCCGCCACGTCTGACAAAGTTTTGAGGGTTCTTCTTTTTCTGTCGAGTGGGTATCGTGTCTATCGACCCGATGAACCCTGGTGTCAGAGTTTTTAAACCGCCTAGTAGCACAACTATCAGGCCTCTGACATTTTTTTTTTTTTTTTTTTAAATATATATAGGCGAGCATTTGTCCGCCATCTCACCTGGTGGAAAGTGACGATGCGGACTATGTTGAAGCATACTCACCTATGTAGTGCCTATTCACTCTCGCCTTGAAAAGGCCCAGGTTATATTGTTCCGGAAACAGATCCGCCGGCAGGGAGTTCCACTCCTTAGCCGTCCGCATTAAGAATGTGGAAGCGAACCGCTTCGTGCGAATTTGTGGTATATCCACGACATAAGGGTGGAACCCCTGTCCACGCCTCGTGCTCCGGAGATGGAAAGGGGAGGGGGGTATAAGGTCATGAAGTGCTAACGCGCTCTCCCCGAAATGTATCCTGTAAAATACCGACATGCACGCCACTCTGCGACGGTGCTCAAGGTTCTGTAGTTTTGCCTTAACCAGTGCTGAGTCTCCAATGAGCTTCTTAGCACGTTTCTCGATTGAGTCTAAGGCAGCCAGCTGGTATTTAGCTGAACCGTCCCAAAGGTGGCAGCAGTACTCCATACACGATCGGACTTGAGCTATGTACAACTGCAATAGCTGTCCCGTTGTGAAGTATCGCCTCACCTTCGAGAGGATACCAAGTTTTTTGGCAGCTGTTGTGGCCAGAGACTCAATGTAACGTCCAAAGTTCAAGTCGGACGTAAGGCTCATACCAAGAAGCTCAAGATGGTCAGAAATCGGTACGGATACATCCCGGAAAGTTGGAGCCAGGTTAAAAGGACTCCGTTTTGTCGAGAATAGACACGCCTGGGTTTTGGATGCGTTGAACTTGACGAGATTGGCATCGCCCCACTCGGATATCACCCTTAGCGATGTGTTCAGACGATCCACTATGGACTCCCGACAAGACTGGATTGTTTCACTGTTGGCCCTTGCACTGGACAGATATCTGTCAACAACCGTGCTGTCATCAGCGTACCCAAAGGTATCGGGTGTCAACATGTCGTTGATATGCAGCAGGAATAAGGTTGCAGACAGGACAGAACCTTGAGGAACTCCGGCATCAATACCCTGTTGTCCGGAGGAGCAGCCTTCTAAGACCACTTGTATGGATCGTTCACTCAAGAAGTCCGAAATCCAGTTGCAAAGGCCAGCAGGTAACCCGTAGGCGGGAAGCTTGCCAGTAAGGCTAGCGTGCCAGACCCTGTCAAAGGCCTTGGAGATATCCAGAGACACGGCAAGTGCTTCACCATGTCTCTCGATAGCCTCGCTCCATAAGTGAGTGGTTTGAGTAACGACCACTATCAAAGACAGCGACCAGGACCGACGGCTTAACGTGCCCTCCGAAGCACGAAATCTTTTTCTTTTTCGGACAATCAGGTGATCCAGCCTGCAATGTCCTAACCCAATTGGGGAAAAATTCACAAAGTGATAAATTCTCAAATATCAACATTGTGATTCCCCCCTGGGAATCGAACCCAGGACCTCCGCATCAGGAGTCCATGGCACTAGCCACTAGACCACGGAGGCAGTTGAGGGTTCTATAAGATAGATTTGTAGATATATTGCTGTAGTGACAGGTTGTCAGCCCATCGCCTAAATTGCAATATACTTTTTTTTTTCACTCTGAAATAATTTATTGGTGCAAGTTGTTCAGTCCGTTTACTGAGTAACCCCTATCAGTTCGCGGGAAGCTGTCCCTTACACCCGGCAGAATGTTCCAGAAGCTATCGATGTGGCAATACATTGTTCGAACCATATCAGACGTCGCGATAACTCCAGGTCCGTGACGATTTGTATATCTCGCAAGGGATACAGGAGTGACTGTAAAAATATCCATGCTGGCCTGGGAGCGAAAGAAAAACATATAATGTGCCAGCTGCATTTCCTATCGGGCATGCTGTAAAAACCAGCTAAGGGATCCAAGGGTTTTAGTATACTGCAATTTAGGCGATGGGCTGATAACCTGTCACTACGCAATATACCTAAAAATCTATCTTAAATAACCCTCAAACTTTGTCAATCGTGGCGGGACTTTGCTTAGGTCATTTAAGCTCTGCCTGTCCCATTAGAGATAAAGGCGTGATTATATGTTATATGTATGTAGAAATATCCATAAAACCAAATATTGTCTTCGCTTTCATCGAGGACCTCTGGTTCCTTTATTTTATTTTAGTGAAATTGAAAATGCTTTCTATTCTAGGGCGGTTCCTTCATCTCAATTAGATAGTCATAATCAAAGACTTAAAACGTTGTAGACTATGCTCTGTGTAACCTTTATATCAAATCAACTTAACTTACTTATTTACTGGTGCGGCACAGGGACCCAAATTTAGTCTAAGGCTCGTATTTATGAAGCCAACTTAAACTTGAGAACAATATTAATATTATTATTAATATTATTAAGTGTGGATTTGACAGGCCAGTTTGTACTGAAATGACATTTCTGATACGAACTCAAACTCGCTGTCACTCATGAGAGCTGATTATAAATACGGCCCTTAATCTCCGACACGAGCTTGCGCCACTTGTCCCGGAGTACTAATTTTGAACACTCGAATCGAAATTCGGATACGAAAATAGTACTTATAGAAATCGCATGCGAATGCTGCTATTTCGCATGCGCATTTCGATTCGAGTGATTCAACAATATGGCGCCGGTCCTACACCCTTTCTCGCCAGTTCACGGCTTGAAGATCGCATTTTCGAATCACTCGTATCGAACTCGCATACGAAAGAGTAACATTCTAATGACAAATAGTATGGAAATCACATGTGAAAGTTACTCTTTCGTATGCTCATTGGAGTTCGAGTGATTCAAAAATAGGGCTCCAGAGTCCAGTGGTACCTGGGCCGGCCGACGGGCGTCGCCAAATACCGCAAACAAATATTAAACTTAACATCATATAGGTCAGCTCTTGATTTTAAATAATCTAGACTTCTGTTGCTCTTCCGTTGAAGAGCTATAATACCTGCCTTTGACACACATTCCATTCATTCATTCATTCCATTTTGTAAATTGAATGTGAACTAAAAAACACCTTAACCATACTAGTGTGTCCTTAAAGACTTCGCGAAGAGTTGTCGTTCGGAGACAACAATGATATTATTCGTCTGCGAATATGAGGACCGAAAAGAGTGAATATAGGTTTTTGTTTTTTAATAATGAAGCTTTTTTCCGAGCAAGAGGGAGAAAAGTATCTTGCTTCGCTCCGTCAAGCTCCGCTTCAATGGAAAGGTAGACCTTCTACGCCGACCCAAAATGGGTATGACAATGACGATGAGATGAGTTGACTAACCAGAAAACCTTTGCGCACAAGTGGCACGCCAAGCTAAAAGATGTTTGAGCATGTAGAAAGCATAAGTTCAACAGCTAGCTGGTTGTCGAAGTCATTTGTCTTTGTGCCGTATACCACAACGGTGGGTAGTGACGCATTGCTGGACAATAGTGGCCTCACTATTACCCTAATGCCTCATCATTTCCCTAGCCTTATCCCGTATCTCACGGGGTCGGCTTCCTAATCTAGGGGATTGAACGAGGGTACTGGTTTTTACACAGACCGACTACCATCTGACCTCCGCAACCCAGAAGGGAAACCAGACCCAATCCTAGATTAGGTCAGAGTTTTCAAGCCGCCAATGCTTAGCACTGGCGTCTGATATGGCTTAACGACTAATATCTACAGTATTAAACGATATTAACCGGGACCAACGGCTTAACGTGCCTTCCGAAGCACGGAAAAAGCACCGAATAAACGTACATATGATATTCAAAAACCGAAAAACACATTGGTACGTGGTGGTTTTCGAACAACGACCTCCCGCTCAGGAGGCAGCGGCCCTATCCACTACACCATCGGGCTCTCCCCTATTGCCTATTACCTTAATGCCTATTAGGGTTTTAAAAAATTGTCGCGTCCTTGCGCGTCTCTCATGTTTCGGTCCGTTACGCCGCAAGGCGGGTAGGACCATGGGTGGTTGGTGGGATATTTTTGACCATTTTCTTCTTCTGTCGAGTGGGTACCGAGTCTATCGACCCGATGAACCCTGGTGACAGAGTTTTTAAACCGCCTAGTAGCACAACTATCAGGCCACTGAAGCCGAAGCACGCAATCTTTGTCTTTTTCGGATAATCAGGCGATTCAGCCTGCAATGTCCTAACCAAACTGGGGAAAAAATCAAGTGTTTCTCAAATATCAACTTTGTGTTTCCACCCTGGGAATCGAACCCAGGATCTCCGGATTAGGAGTCCATTGCACTAGCCACTAGACCACGGAGGCATTTTTGACCAGCAAAGTATATAGTCCCTTTTGCTGATTTCTACAGCATGACCATTCTATGTTTTTCTATCTCTCCCAGTCCAGCTTAGATGAAAAATATATTGGTCCGCTCCGCCCAGCTCCGCAACAATGGAAAGGCAGACCAAAACTGATTGATATGAGAATGATAACGAGACGAGTTGACTGAACAGCAAAGTATATAGATTAAGTGGTCTGTGGCCGTATCTAAGGAATGAAGGTTCCACCCGCGTAGTTACGTGATCCAGGATCGCCGCCGCGTCGTATGATAATGCCATTGCTGACACTACGGATGGCAAAACAGTCAATACATTTATTTTCATTTGAAAACCAACTATCTGGAAAATTCTGGAAATTCTTACAGGAAGTGAAAATAAAAATTGGCTTTTCCATATTTTTAGACAATAAACATACATAAACATAAACATATAATCACGCCTTTATCCCTAATGGGGTAGGCAGAGCGTCAACGACCCAAACAAAGGTCGTTGCGCCACGTTTGACAAGTATTGAGGGTCATTTTAGATAGATCTGTGTATTGCTGTAGTGACAGGTTGTCAGCCTATCGCCTAAATTACAATACACTGAAACCCTCGAATCCCTTAGCTGGTTTTTACAGCATGCCCGGGAGGAGATGCAGCTGGCACATTCTATGTTTTTCTCTCGCTCCCAGTCCAGCATGGAAAATTTTATTTTCACTTCCTGAAATAATTTCTCCGTGGAAGTTGTTCAGTGTCGTTGACTGAGCAACCCCCATCAGTTTGCGGGACGCTGTCCCTTACACCCGGCATACTGAGATAGAAACCTTTTCAGTAAACTTAGTGTAGATTTTAGGTTATTTAGATTTTAGGAAGACTGCGGGATCTTATCATCCATACTGGACTGGAAGAGAAAGAAAAACATCGAATGTTCCAGTTGCCCTTCCTCCCGGGCATGCTGTAGAAGTCAGCAAAAGGGATTCGAGGGTTACAGTGTATTGTAATTTAGGCGACGGGCTGACAACCTGTCACTTCAGCAATACACATTACAATCTAAAATTGCCCTCAATTTATGTCAGACGTGGCGAAAACGCCTTTTAGGAAGCGTTTTACGCTCTGCCTACCCCGTAAGGGATAAAGGCGTGATTTTATGTATGTATGTATGTAGGAAGACTGCGGGGTACGCCTATGCCCAGCAATGGGATCTAACAGGCTGGCTATAGTAATAATAATAATCCGAGATGGAATAGCCATAAACACTAATCATCATCTCCCTAGCCTTATCCCGTATCTCACGGGGTCGGCCATATAAACCATAAAAACTAAATTATAATAAAAAATATTTCAGCAAAAGGGACTCGAGGGTTACAGTGTATTGTAATTTAGGCGATGGGCTGACAACCTGTCATTATAGCAATACATATTACAATCTAAAATTGCCCTCAATTTTTGTCAGACGTGGCGAAAGCGCTTTAAACGCTCTGCCTACCCCGTAAGGGATAAAGGCGTGATTATATGTATGTATGTATAAAGATTTTAGGTTGACTGAGAGGCTAAAAAAATCAATACGTTAATACTTAAAACTGATGGCTAAAATATTGTAGATATAATTAATCATTTTCAAAACACATGTAGATTTAATTATCGAGTTAAATCTTTAGGTAGCCGACCCCGTGGGTTACGGGATAAGGCTAGGGAGATGATGGTGATGAATCGAGTTAAATCTTTTGAAGTTATTTAGAGTAGTAAAAAAATAGCAGAGTTATTGATTTGAAAATCCTCTTGCTAAGAAGAATTAGCTGTGGGCCAGGCCACAGCTTGGACACTCCTAACTATCATGTCATTTTGATCACACATCGACCATCATGTTGCACTTGGCATGCGTTTGTGTGCGTGTTATAAGGGTTGACAAATTTTGTTATACCGGTCATAATCATCACTGGATTAATCTGGTTCTTGATTAAACCAACGTTTTAAAGTAGTTTACTGTAACTGAATAGTTAGATTAGATTAGGTTGCCTATTTTGTATAAATTTACTTACCGTCTCTCATCACTGTGGAATCTATAAAAGTTCCTATTGGAGTCATATCTTGCGGTAGAAAGACATCCGTACACGGAACAGTACCTAACCATCTTTGGAACACAAAACTTTATTATTTCCGTAACACTGGGAAACATGCGCGCGCCATACCCGCTAAGCGTACGCTCAATGTGGCCCACAATCCGGCGCGGAGTGTGACGTATGTCGGACTGGGGAAGGGAGGTGAATGTCCATTCTGTATGTAGTACTATTATATATTCTGTGGCCAGGCGACAAACACTCTGATACTAGGGTTCGTCGAGCCGCAAGTTGATATGAACCCGCTTGATAAGAAAAAGAATAGGAATGAGAAGGAATAAAAAAGACGCTGGTCATATTTTAGGGTGTTACTGGGTTCGATTCTAGAAGTTCCGGCTAATCACTACATAGTATAAAACAAAGTCGCTTTCTCTGTCCCTATATCCCTATGTATGCATAAATCTATAAAACTACGCGACGGATTTTGATGCGGTTTCTTTTAATGGATAGAGTGATTCAAGAGGAAGGTTTATATGTATAATACATGCATAATATAGTAGAGAAACACTGATAATTTCCGTGCGAAGTCGGGGTGGGTCGCTAGTACCTACTAAAATTAAAATCTTATTGTCACTTTCAGACTAAAAATATTGGAATTGGACAGGAGATCTATTCTCTCTTTTGTTTTATGTATAGTCGGTGGTTTTATGCGTTAGGTATCTGTAATATGATAAGGTGGATAAAATTTACAGAAATTCTGTTGAAACGTGCAAAATATAACGAACAAAGTGTAAAACCATAGAGTGTAAATAGCTTGTCCTTTTTCAATTTTATTACTTTGAAAGTGACAGATTTATTTTAATTTTAGTTAGTCAGTGGTATCTAGAATCGAGCCCACTCTACCCATGAAACTGAACAATTTTCCCCAAGAAACATAGGTCCGAAAAACGAAAGAAAGTATTTGGCCCTCCCATTCGATATAGGGTCAGCGGTTCGGCCTATACAAATATACATAGGTACATACAAACATAAATCACGCCTTTATCCCTTACGGGATAGGCAGAGCGTTTAACGCCTCGTAAAAGGCGCTTTCGCCACGTCTGACAAAAATTGAGGGCAATTTTAGATTGTAATATGTATTGCTGTAGTGACAGGTTGTCAGCCCATCGCCTAAATTACAATACACTGTGACCCTTGAGTCCCTTTTACTGTCTTCTACAGCATGCCCGGGAGGAAGGGCAGCTGGAACATTCTATGTTTTTCTATCTCTCCCAGTCCAGCATGGAAGTAACACAAATATGGCCAATTTCTTCTTCTTCTGTCGAGTGGGTATCGTGTCTAACAACCCGATGAACCCTGGTGTCAGAGTTTTTAAACCGCCTAGTAGCACAACTATCAGGCCTCTGACATGGTTTGAGTAACGACCACTATCAAAGACAGCGACCGGGACCGACGGCTTAACGTGCCCTCCGAAGCACGAATTGGCCAATTTATATGAGAGGGCCATTCTTGTTTCATATTTCGACCTATGGGGAAAGTTGTTCAGTTCTACTCCCGGTAGTTTTATTCAAATGGGAATAAGTTTATTCTGCCGACCGTCCATCTCCCAGCACGTGCACTCCGAGACGCGCGTTCTCCTTTTATTAAATACCTCGCGCGTCGCGCATTGCGGAGCAGTCGCCCGTTGGTGGCTCCATACTTTTGTCCCGTTTTCGGAATTTCCTAGAAAATAATACATACGTACATATAATGTATGTAAGCTCTTTATTGTACCTTAAAAATCTTAAAACTAAAATACAAGAAGATTAAAACAATAGTGGCACAAAGGCGGACTTATCGCGTTAAGGGATCTCTTCCAGTCAACCTTTGATAAACCCAGAGGAGACAATTATGCTTGCAGGTAAACTAAGATAGGTACATGAAACGATTATATACCGTGACATAGACAAAATAATATACTTAATAACTCAAATTTGAACGCATAAATACTAGATATAAAGATATACAAAATAATGCTTAATATTATATATAATAAATATATGTTTATAATATATAATAGATACCTATACACATCCTAAATATATATACATATATATCCGAAACATAAAGTTATAAATAAATATCCTACGTATTGTCCGATTTTTCTAACCCTAAACCCCAGAGTTTCTTAATTTCACTCTTAAAAGAAGTGATATTTTTACTTTTCCGAATATCTGAAGGAAGTTTATTCCATAAACAGGCAGCATGAACAGTGAAAGACTGTGCGTACGATTGAGAAGAGCATGTAGGTACCCTGAGTGAGAGATCCCCACTAGATCGCAAATTAGCCCTCTCCACATTTTGATGTTCAAATCTCTCTTTCAAGTAAACAGGGGTGCCAGGATTATTGAGAACATTGTACAGAAGCGATAAGATATGTAGGTCCCTGCGAAGGCGAATCGGTAGCCACTTCAACCGCTCCCTAAACTCGGAGACATGGTCGTATTTACGGAGCCCATAAACGAAGCGTATGCACTGGTTTTGTAAGCGTTCCATCTTATTAAGCAGTTGTTCTGTAAGATCGAGATACGACACATCACCATAATCCAGTAGCGGCAAGAGAAGGGCTTGAGCCAACATTATTTTGGTGTGAAGCGGCAGAAAGTTTTGTAGCCTCTTAAGAGAGTGCAGGGATGCGTATAATTTCCGACTAACCTCACTCACTTGCTTCGTCCAGGACAAGGTCTGATCCAAAACAATCCCAAGGTTTTTCACACTAGAAGAGTAGGGTATAGGTGTGGAATTGAGAATAACCTCGGGAATGGTAGTCTTAAGCAATTTGGCAATACGCTGATGACTGCCAATAGCGATTGCCTGCGACTTAGCAGCATTTAACAGGAGTCCATGCCTCTTCGCCCAACCATCTATAAAAGCTAGGTCGCGGTTGATCCTATCAATTGCAAGCTCCAGCGTCTCAGGTGGTTCGGCAGCATATATCTGCAAGTCATCAGCGTAAAGGTGATAGGAAGATGCAAGTGCAGACGTTATGCCATCGATAAACACTGAAAACAGCAAAGGCGACAGTACTCCTCCCTGCGGTACACCAGCATCAACTCTACACCAATCAGATCGACTCTCATTAACTTTGACCAACTGATAGCGATCAGATAAGTATGAGCGAAACCATGAAGTGACTTCGGGGGCAAGATTAAGCTTACGAAGCACCGCAAGGAGGATTTCACTGTTTACAGTATTAAACGCGCTACTGAAATCAAGAAGAACGAGGATGGTAATTTTGCCCTCCTGAATATTAAATCTGATGTCGTCCGTGACCTGGACAAGCGCAGATACAGTGCTGTGCCCGGCTCGGAACCCAGACTGAAAACGGTTGAACAGCATATGACGGTTGAGATGCCGAGTTAGACGTTGGTGAACGCAGTGCTCTAAGACCTTAGAGAGAATGGGGAGAATAGAAATTGGTCGGAATTGAGAGAATGCAGTGGCGTTAGGCTTCTTAGGGAGAGGAATAACGTGCGCAAGTTTCCAAGCCTTAGGAAAGGTGCCGGTGGACAAGGAACAGTTAAGAATGTGTGTAATAGCTGGAGCTAGAACATGACAGAAAGGAATAATCATTTCTAAACTTACTCCATCCTCACCGACAGCTTTCGACTTGATGGATTTAAGGACCTTAACCACCTCACCCTCCACAACCCGGCCAAATTCTAGAGGTACAGGAGCGGCTAAGGGAGAATTTGCAAGCTCCGCAAGAGTGTTTCTTTTCACGTCCATCGCAACACTAACCGGCGAAATGCCAAAGAATTTGTTTAGAGCATCGAGGTCCAGATTGAGAGACGTATCAGAGTGGGAACCACCAATGCCAAGGGTCTTCAAATATTTCCACAGTTTGTGGGAAGGACATTCCTCGATAGAATTGTGAATATGCTTCCTTTTACTATTCCTACAGATTTTATTGCAGTGGTTGCGCAGTTCGTGATAGATTGATGTGTTCACCGGGCAGGGGTCATGACGTGCCCTGATTCCCTGATGCCTTATAATCATTATATTGTGAACGTGTATGTCTGTGATATGTGTTGACTTTATTTTTGACTATGAAATTATGTCCAGATTAATTGTTTTTAGCATTTTTATATATTGAAATTGATTGTAATTTATTTATTTTAAGCACGTTTTATTTTACTAAGTTTTATGTACGACTTGTGACGTCTTAACCTAAATTTATGAAATTGTTTTATTATTTGAAACTTTTTACGAGCGTTAGAAGCCTTGGTTTTTAATGTAATTTTTAACATTCTTTTAAATAAATGAATTTGAATTTGAATCACGCCTTTATCCCTAACGGGGTAGGCAGACAAAGCTGACAAAGTTTTGAGGGCTTTTTAGAAATAAGCTGTGCCTGTTGTGTCTTTGCTTTATATGTATACTGGCGACCCGCCCCGGCTTCGCACGGAAATTATTAGTGTTTCTCTACTATATTATGCATGTATTATACATATAAACCTTCCTCTTGAATCACTCTATCCATTAAAAGAAACCGCATCATAATCCGTTGCGTAGTTTTAAAGATTTATGTTTACAAAGGGATATAGGGACAGAGAAAGCGACTTTGTTTTATACTATGTAGTCTTGATGTCCTTTGTATATTTTTGTGTACAATAAACTGTTAAACAAGATAGATATTTAGGTTGTGTGACAGGGAGTGAGAAAAAAACAAAGAATGTACCAGCTGCATTTCCTCCCGGGCATGCTGTAAAAACCAGCTAAGGAATCCGAGAGTTTTAGTATATTGTAATTTAGGCGATGGGCTGACAACCTGTCACTACAGCAACGTACCTACTAATCTATTTTATTAAATGGCCCTCAAGGTTTTGACAGGCGTGGCGGAGCTTTGTTTAGGCCGTTTACCCCATTAGCGATAAAGACGTAATTATATGTATGTATGTAAATATTTTTCTTCTTTTTAAGGCCCTCAATAGTAATAAATTAATTGTGTCTAAAATATATACCTTCCATGCTGGACTGGAAGAGATAGAAAAACATAGAATGTTCCAGCTGCCCTTCCTCCCGGGCATGCTGTTGAAGTCAGCAAAAGGGACTCGAGGGTTACAGTGTATTGTAATTTAAGCGATGGGCTGACAACCTGTCACTATAGCAATACATATTACAATTTTAAAATTGCCCTCAATTTTTGTCAGACGTGGCGAAAGCGCCTTTTACGAGGCGTTAAACGCTCTGCCTACCCCGTAAGGGATAAAGGCGTAATTTATGTTTGTTTGTTTGTTTTGTGTCTAAAATACAATCATTTTCATGTACATTTTACGATTGGCGACAATCGCAACTAATTCTCCATTGAATAATTCACATTAAGTATAAAAGCTATGGAGCCCGATGGTGTAGTGGATAGGGCCGCTGCCTCCTGAGCGGGAGGTGTGTTTTTCGGTTTTCGAATTTCATATGTACGTTTATTCGGTGCTTTTTCCATGCTTCGGAAGGCACGTTAAGCCGTTGGTCCCGGTTAATATCGTTTAATGCCGTAGATATTTGTCGTTAAGCCATATCAGAGGCCAGTGCTAAGCATTGGCGGCTTGAAAACTCTGACCTAATCTAGGATTGGGTCTGGTTTCCCTTCTGGGTTGCGGAGGTCAGATGGCAGTCGCTCTGTGTAAAAACCAGTACCCTCGTTCAATCCCCTAGATTAGGAAGCCGACACCGTGAGATACGGGATAAGGCTAGGGAGATGATGATGATGATGATGGAGAATTAGTTGCGATTGTTGCATTGTAAAATATTCATGAAAATGTTTGTATTTCAGGCACAATGGTTTTAGAACTGATGGCGCCACTGTCGCAGCCCTCGAACCCCCTTAAGTGGGTTTTTTGAGTAGACGAGCTACTTGATGAACCATGATGTCAGAGTTTTTAATACACTTAGATTATCATTATAAGTGACAGCTAAGGCCTCTGACATGATATCGAACCCGAGACCTCCGGACCGGGTGCCCATGGCTCAAACGACTAGACCACGGAGTCAGTTCTTAGTGGAAGTTGAAGAGCGAGCAACGTGTTGCACCCTGTATAAAATTACGCACACCAGGAGTAAAAAGAAATTTGGCCATATTTTAGAGTGAACAGCTGAACAACTTTCTACAAGGAACATAGGTCGAAATATAAAAAAAATGGCCCCATAAAAATTGACTCGAGCCGGTGACGCAATTTGTTTGGGAGCACCATTTTTTTAAATTTTTAAATTTGACCTACGTTCCTTGGGGAAAATTGTTTAGTTTCATGAGTAGAATCACACCCTGAAATAAGGCCAGTTATTTTTTTACTCCTTGTATATCCTTTACGAGGTAGGCAGAAATCCAACGGCTTATTAAAACCAGGTTTCAAAATGGCTGCGCTTCTACGAAGTTGCTACGAGATGTCTACATTCTCGTAGATTTTCTCTACACCGTAGAAACTGTCTACGATCTTTCTATTTTGTCATGTGTCACATTGGCGACATAATCCTAATTCTAATTGTTAGCTCGCGCTGTCACTTTCCTGACTTTGACATAAGAACAGGATAGCAAATAAACACGTGACTTTGACATTCCTAATCTGACATAAGACTGCTAATTTGACGTAAAATAAGGAAGCACGCTCTATGCTCATTTCTTATTTTAAAGCGTCTTACGTCAGATTAGGAAAGTCAAAGTCATGTGTTTATTTGCTATCCTGTTCTTATGTCAACGTTAAGAAAGTGACAGCGCTAGCTAAGAATTAGTTAAGGAATAGTACGTTCAGAATTGCCGCCATTATGAGCCGTATTTTTGAATCACTCGAACTTAAATACACATACGAAAGAGTAACTTTCGCTTGCGATTTTCATACAATTTGCCATGCGAAAGTTTCTTTCGTATTCGAATTCTATTCGAGGGATTCCAAAAATAAGGCTCCGCTCATTCATCGATATGATTCATATCCGATTTGGCCTTCCTAGTAATTGTATGACAGAAAGCGCACACATACGTTTCATATAGTTTTTTTTTATACGAATATAATATCTTCCATGCTGGCCTGGGAGTGAGAGAAAAACATAGAATGTGCCAGCTGCATTTCCTCCCGAGCAAGCTGTAAAATCCAGCTACGGGATCGGAGGGTTTTAGTATATTGTAATTTAGGCGATGGGCTGACAACCTATCACTACAGCAATATACGTACAAGTCTATCTTAAAAAACCCTTAAAACTTTGTCAGACCTGGCGAAACGACCTTTGTTTAGATCGTTTACGCTCTGCCTACCCCATCACGGCGTGATTATATGTATGTATGTATGTATGTAATCTAATATGGATTGCATTGAACGTCTTATCTGGAAACACATCTGTAATTTTCACTTTGTAATGTTGTAATCTGTGGCTGTAATGCACAACAATCTTTTTATATCGATATTTTTTAGAAAATTTAACACTTACAAGTGTTACATACATACATATAATCACGCCTTATCCCTAATGTGGTAGGCAGAGCGTAAAAGACCTAAACAAAGCTCTTTCCGCCACGTCTGACAAAGTTTTAAACGTAATTTAAGATAGATTTGTAGGTATATTGCTGTGGTGACAGGTTGTCAGCTCATCGCCTAAATTACAAAATACTGAACCCCTCGGATCCCTTAGCTGGTGTTTACAGCATGCCCGGGAGGAAATGCAGCTGTTTACTTGACCGATCCTGCGAATGAACGATTTATTGGTCACCCTATTCTATCGGTATAATAAACCTATTGGTCCCAATATATAGATGTACAGAGAATTTCATGAATGTTGGAATTTTATAGAATTTCTTCCTCTTATGTCGTGTGGGTTGTCAGTTCAAAGATCGGCGATCGCCTATGAACCCTGATGTCAGAGCTTTTAACCGCTTAATAGCACAGCATTTCTTCCATACTGGACTGAGAGAGATAGAAAAACATAGAATGTTCCAGCTGCCCTTCCTCCCGGGCATGCTGTAGAAGTCAGCAAAAGGGACTCGAGGGTTACAGTATATTGTAATTTAGCCGATGGGCTGACAACCTATCACTATAGCAATACACATTACAATCTAAAATTGCCCTCAATTTTCGTCAGACGTGGTGAAAGAGCCTTTTACGGGGCGATTAACGCTCTGCCTACCCCGTAAGGGTTAAAGGCGTGATTTTCTGTATGAATGTAATAGCACAGCTAAATAGGCTGTCATGATTTGTGTAACTGCCACTATAAAATCAATGACAGGGGCCGGGACCGATGACCTAACGTGCTCTCACTGTGACAGGCATAACCGGAACTATAGAAGCAAAAGTAAAATTGACCAACCCCAGTTTAGGTTAGTTACAGTTAAAAAATATGCTCCGGAGGGCACGTTAAGCCGTCGGTCCCGGTCGCTGTCTTTGATAGTGGTCGTTACTCAAACCATGGCCTGATAGTTGTGCTACTAGGCGGTTTAAAAACTCTGACACCAGGGTTCATCGGGTCGATAGACTCGATACCCACTCGACAGAAGAAGTTAAAACAAACATTTTTAGGTCTAATTATACAATACTATAACAAAATACCTGACCATGTATTAAATTTGTCAGAAAATCTATTCAAAGATACTATTAAAAACACATTATGTCGTAAAGCCTATTATAAGTTAGATGACTATACTAATGACAAAGATGTCTGGAGCTCTGATATTTCAGTGAAGCCTAAGAAATTGGCACACATTGCGGTCACAAACCCTATTTTGTACAATAGGAAGGACCTTTTGTCCATATAAGAATAAGATAAAACGAAGGGAGGGGCGCAAAGTGCGAGTTTCTAATGCTTCTTCGTCATTGTGATATAGTTTTATTTTATTTTGTGACATACATACATACATACATAAATCACGCCTTTATCCCTTACGGGGTAGGCAGAGCGTTTAACGCCTCTTAAAAGTCGCTTTCGCCACGTCTGACAAAAATTGAGGGCAATTTGCGATTGTAATATGTATTGCTTTAGTGACCGGTTGTCAGCCCATCGCCTAAATTACAATACACTGTATCCCTCGAGTCCCTTTTGCTGACTTCAACAGCATACCCGGGAGGAAGGGCAGCTGGAACATTCTATGTTTTTCTATGTCTCCCAGTCCAGCATGGAAGAAATGCTGTGCTATTAAGCGGTTAAAAGCTCTGACATCAGGGTTCATAGGCGATCGCCGATCTTTGAACTGACAACCCACACGACATAAGAGGAAGAAATTCTATTTTATTTTGTGACACAGATATAATTTTCTTTGTAATAGACTCGCTTGTGACTTTCTAAAAGTGTTTTTAGGAATCTATTTGGAAATAAATGATTTGACTTTGACTTGCTCCGAAGCACAGAGTCATTTTATTTATTTATTTATTTAACAGTTTATTGTACACAGAAACATACACAGAACAATTACATAGGAATCAAGACACAACAGGTACTGCTTATTTCTAAAATGAAATGTCTTACAGCAGACCTAAGAAGTGAGATAGCATAAAACGTAAAGCGGATAAGACGTGCACAATATGAATACAAATTAGGTACATGAACAGTAAATAAGGATATACCTACTTAATTACACTATACTACGATTATACAATAAGTAAATAAATTATAATACCTATAAATATATTAAATACTCTATATAAATATAACTGAAATAAATAAATATATACATACCATAGATACATATATATACAATATATAAATACATACTACGGATTACGCAGAGAAAGATAATGTTCTTGGATTCTCTTTTTAAAAACAGCGATTGATGGGCTGTCGCGAATAGTGTGCGGGAGAGCATTCCACAACCTAGCTGCATGGACTTTTATTTGTCACAATCAGGTTATTCAGCCTGCTTACCGGAGGCAATCTTATAAAGTGACAAATAGTTCGCAAAAATAATATAATATGGTATATAATGTCTTTATTTCAGGTAAAATACCCATATTAAAATAATTCCTTCTATGCTGGCCTGGGAGCGAGAGAAAAACATAGAATGTGCCAGCTGCATTTCCTGCCGTGCATGCTGTAAAAACCAGCTAAGGGATCCGAGGGTTTCTGTATATTGCATTATTACTTCCATGCTGGACTGGGAGAGATAGAAAAACATAGAATGTTCCAGCTGCCCTTCCTCCCGGGCATGCTGTTGAAGTCAGCAAAAGGACTCGAGGGTTACAGTGTATTGTAATTTAGGCGATGGGCTGACAACCTGTCACTATAGCAATACATATTACAATCTAAAACAGCCCTCATTTTTTGTCAGACGTGGCGAAAGCGCCTTTTACGAGGCGTTAAACGCTCTGCCTACCCCGTAAGGGATAAAGGCGTGATTAATGTATGTATGTATGTATATTGCAATGTAGGCGATGGGCTGACAACCTGTCACTACAGCAATATACCTACAAAGCAATCATAAATAACCCTCAAAACTTTGTCAGACGAGGCGTAACGACCTTTGTTTAGGTCGTTTACGCTCTGCCTACCCCATTAGTATGTGTATGTCAGTAATTTTGCACCGCCCTGTAGAGTGGTTGCCTAGCAACGGTCGTGTCGTGCTTAAGGCGGTATTGGACCAATCTACTTTTCGGTTTAGTTTCCGGATTAGAGAAGCAAGTGCTACCTATCTGAGGCCCGTATTTATAGTCAGCACTTGAGAGTGAGAGCAAGTTAAAGTTTTAAACTTACTTCCTTTAATCACTTCTGTGTATTTTTTGTTTTTATGTAACATTATATTTGTGGAGATTTGTTAATAGCGTTCATATGTACGTTTATTCGGCGCTTTTTCCGTGCTTCGGAAGGCACGTTAAGCCGTTGGTCCCGGTTAATATCGTTTAATACCGTAGATATTAGTCGTTAAGCCATTTCAGAGGCCAGTGCTGAGCATTGGCGGCTTGAAAACTCTGACCTAATCTAGGATTGGGTCTGGTTTCCCTTCTGGGTTGCGGAGGTCAGATGGCAGTCGCTCTGTGTAAAAACCAGTACCCTCGTTCAATCCCCTAGATTAGGTAGCCGACCCCGTGACATACGGGATAAGGCTAGGGAGATGATGATGATTATATTTGTGGAGATTTGTTAATAGCATTGGAATATCTATCTTATTTCTATATTAGCGACATCATCAGTGTTTCTTTACTACATTATGCATGTATTATACATATAAACCTTCCTCTTGAATCAACCGAAGACAACTTGAAGAAACCGCATCAAAATCCGTTGCGCAGTTTTAAAGATTTATGCATACATAGGGATATAGGGACAGAGAAAGCGACTTTGTTTTATACTATGTAGTGATAATACACATTTGTCTGTAAATCTTCCTAGTAAAATAAAATAAATAATAAAATAAGTTTAAGGTCATATCAGAAATGTAATTTCAGTACAAAATGGCCTGTCGAATCTATACTTAATATCGCTCTCAATCTTGAGATCGCTTTATAAATACCAGCCTTAATTTATAATATCGTTTGTCCTTACTGACTGACTGATTTATCAACGCAGAGCCTAAACAACTCAAGTGACATACATACATATAAACACGCCTTTATCCTTGATGGTGCAGGCAGAGCGTAAACGTCCTAAACAAAGGTCGTTCCGCCACGTCTGACAAAGTTTTGAGGGTTATTTAAGATAGATTTGTAAGTATATTGCTGTAGTGACAGGTTGTCAGCCCATCGCCTAAATTACAATATACTGGAAAGCTCGGATCCCTTAGCTGGTTTTTACAGCATGCCCGGGAGGAAATGCAGCTGGCACATTCTATGTTTTTCTCTCGCTCCCAGTCCAGCTTGGAAGAAACCATTTATACCTTTGTTCAGGGCGTTATATTCTTCTAACATCGAATGTCCTACATAAAACACAAACCTAATAAAATAAAATTTTAAAGTCTGACTGTTGTTATTAGAAAACTATGAAAACTGGGTTTTAAACTATAGTTTTAACTCTAAATCATTAAACGGGTTCTATTTCTACAGGCTTTCGTGCTAGACTGGGAATGAGAATAAACATAGAATGTGCCAGCTGCATTTCCTCCCGGGCTTGCTGTGAAAACCAGCTTAGGGATCCGAGGGTTTCAGTATATTGCAATTTAGGCGATGGGCTGACAACCTGTGACTACAGCAATATATCTACAAAAATCTATCTTAAATAACCGTCAAAACTTTGTCAGCCGTGGCTAAACGACCTTTATTTAGGTTATTTACGCTCTGCCTACCCCATTAGGGATAAAGGCGTGACTATATGTATTTCTACAGAACTTTAAAACCTCCGAAATTGCACCGTGTATAAAAATGTTACGACAAAAGTTGTTATCTTATCTTATGTCGAATGGGTATCGAGTCTATCGACCCGATGAACCCTGGTGTCAGAGTTTTTAAACCGCCTAGTAGCACAACTATCAGGCCTCTGACATGGTTTGAGTAACGACCACTATCAAAGACAGCGACCGGGACCGACGGCTTAACGTGCCCTCCGAAGCACGAAATCTTTTTCTTTTTCGGACAATCAGGTGATTCAGCCTGCAATGTCCTAACCAAACTGGGGAAAAATTCACCAAGTAATAAATTCTCAAATATCAACTTTGTGTTTCCCCCCTGGGAATCGAACTCAGGACCTCCAAAAAGTTGTAACAAAAGTTGTTAGAAAACTATAAGAGACGAGGTTCTAATTTCGTTTAGAAATCATGAAATGCAGAAGTCGCTCTCATACTGTTAGAAAGAGAGGTCCGCAGTTATCACAATGTGCTGGAGAGAGACACAAATAGAAATTAAGAACCACTTCTGAACGCTGTAGCGGTATAAGGGCGGTAATGAGAAATGTTAGCTGAAATTTCGGTTTTCTATTAATAAAAATCATAGAATTGTCTATTGCCATAGAAAATTATAGCACATACACACACACACACACACACACTTTTGATGATTTTTGATTGTGATGATTTGTATTGCTGTAGTGACAGGTTGTCAGCCCATCGCCTAAATAACAATACACTGTAACCGTCGAATCCCTTTTGCTGACTTCTACAGCATGCCCGGGAGGAAGGGCAGCTGGAACATTCTATGTTTTTCTATCTCTCCCAGTCCGGCATGGAAGAAAATTAAAGCTCGTACTTATAAAGCGATCTCTATATTGAGAGCAATATTAAGTTTGGTTCTTCCATGCTGGACTGGGAGAGATAGAAAAACATAGAATGTTCCAGCTGCCCTTCCTCCCGGGCATGCTGTAGAAGTCAGCAAAAGGGACTCGAGGGTTACAGTGTATTGTAATTTAGGCGATGGGCTGACAACCTGTCACTACAGCAATATACATTACAATCTAAAATTGCCCCCAATTTATGTCAGACGTGGCGAAAGCGCCTTTTAGGAGGCGTTTTACGCTCTGCCTACCCCGTAAGGGATAAAGGCGTGATTTTTATGTATCTATTAATAAAAGTCATAGAATTGTCTATTGCCATAGAAAATTATAGCACATACACACACACACACACACACACACACACTTTTGATGATTTTTGATTGTGATGATTTGTATTGCTGTAGTGACAGGTTGTCAGCCCATCGCCTAAATAACAATACACTGTAACCGTCGAATCCCTTCTGCTGACTTCTACAGCATGCCCGGGAGGAAGGGCAGCTGGAACATTCTATGTTTTTCTATCTCTCCCAGTCCGGCATGGAAGAAAATTAAAGCTCGTACTTATAAAGCGATCTCAATATTGAGCGCAATATTAAGTTTGGGTTTGACAGGCCGTTTTGTACTGAAATGACATTTCCGATACAAACTCAAACTCGATGTCAATTGAAGATTTTAAGAGTTAATTGGGGAATAAGTGCGGTGTTTAGGAGTTACTGAGGTAGACACAGTTGATGAAATTATAAGGATACATTATGTTCGAAAACTTTATCTTATCTCGTGCTAAATTATATTGAAAAGGATGTTTGTTAAATCATTTCTTCCATGCTGGACTGGGAGAGATAGAAAAACATAGAATGTTCCAGCTGCCCTTCCTCCCGGGCATGCTGTTAAAGTCAGCAAAAGGGACTCGAGGGTTACATTGTATTGTAATTAAGGCGATGGGCTGACAACCTGTCACTAAAGCAATACATATTACAATCTAAAATAGTCCCCTTAATTTTTGTCAGACGTGGCGAAAGCGCCTTTTACGAGGCGTTAAACGGTCTGCCTACCCCGTAAGGGATAAAGGCGTGATTTATGTATGTATGTATGTTAAATCATTTCAACTTCTGGATAAATCGGGATGAAACTTGGCACACATACCGGGTGTAAGGGACGGCGTCTCGCAAAGTGATAGGGGTTGCTCAGTCAACGACACTGAACAACTATCAGCAGGATTTTTTTTCAGGAATGGAAAAAAAAACGCTTTTCTATACAAAATGATCACCTCGATCAGACAATTTGTATGGAAAAGCCATTTTTTTCTTTTCACATCCTGAAAGAATTTCCTGCTAAAAGTTGTTCAGAGCCGTTGACTGAGCAACCCCTATCAGTTGCGGGGCGCTGTCCCTTACTCCTGGTATAGATTTGTAGGTGACCGAATTCCGACAGGAAAAAATATAATTTATCCGCAAATGAAACCACGGGACGTGAAGGTAGTACTTATATTATACAAACGACCCGCCCCGGCTTCGCACGGAAATGATCAGTGTTTCTCCACTATATTATGCATGTATTATACATATAAACCTTCCTATTGAATCACTCTATCCATTAAAAGAAACCGCATCAAAATCCGTTGCGTAGTTTTAAAGATTTATGCATACATAGGGATATAGGGACAGAGAAAGCGACTTTGTTTTATACTATGTAGTGAAGTGAAGCAAATCAAATGACGCAAGCTTAAAACCATTTTCGGAGCAATATTGACCGAATTAACCCCTATTTAACCTTTTATTACAAAAATCACTTACCTCCTTATTCAGGAACCCTCAAACGCCACTTTCTACGTCCTTATTGAAAACCTGTAGCTCTATAAACCGAAACATTCGACTTTCACCCTTAATTCTTTCCAATAAGATCTATTTTCCTTCAACCTTCTGACTTACTCTAAAGCCTGACTTACTGTTAAACAATTAAAGTCTCTATCCTGAACGTTTTAGAGATCAAATTTGCTTGTGCGGGATTTGAGAGTAGGGGTGCTTAGCTTGGTATAGAAAAGTGGACCTTAATATAGGGTCAATAGGGTGGTGTTTGCTTAGTTAATGGTCAAGCGTTTCATGAAGAGGCTGGTATAGTAAGAGCTGCCATGCCTCCCTAGAAAGTTAGGGTAGGTTCACATTATGCAGAGAAAATAATTCTATACTTCCATGCTGGTCTGGGAGCGAGAGAAAAACATAGAATATGCCAGCTGCATTTCCTCCCGGGCATGCTGTAAAATCCAGCTAAGGGATCCGACGGTTTCAGTATATTGTAATTTAGGCGATGGGCTGACAACCTGTCACTACAGCAATATACGTAGAATTCTATCTTAAATAACCCTCAAAACTTTGTCAGACGTGGCGGGACGACCTCTGTTTAGGTCGTGTACGCTCTGCCTACCCCATTGGGGATAGAGGCGTGATTTATATGTATGTATGTAATAATTTTACATGAACACGTGGATCCAACACCAATTCTTCTTCTGTCGAGTGGGTATCGCGAGTCTATCGACCCGATGAACCCTGGTGTCAGAGTTTTTAAACCGCCTAGTAGCACAACTATCAAACCTCTGACATGGTTTGAGTAACGACCACTATCAAACCCAGGGGAATAATATTAAATCTTCCATGCTGGAATGGGAGTGAGAGAAAAACATAGAATGTGCCAGCTGCATTTCCTCCCGGGCATGCTGTGAAAACCAGCTAAGGGGGCTGAGGGTTTCAGTATATTGTAATTTACGCGATGGGCTGACAACCTGTCACTACAGCAATATACGTCCAAATCTATCTGAAATAACCCTCAAAACTTTGCCAGACATGGCGGAACGACCTCTATTAAGGTCGTTTACGCTCTGCCTACCCCATTAAGGATAAAGGCGTGATTATATGTATGTATGTATGTAATACCAGGTGTAAGGGACAGCGTGAACGTCAACGATTGGGTTTGCTCAGTCAACGACACTGAACGACTATCAGCAGGATTTCTTTTCCGGAAGTGAAAAAAAAAATGGATTTTCCATACAAATTGTATGATCAAGGTGAACATTTTGTATGGAAAAGCCTTTTTTTCTCTTCGTAAAAGAATTTTCTGGTGATAATTGTCCCTTACATACCGTATAAAGTACATAAAAAAAATATTTTTAATTTTCGACTCGAAAATCCACTCGCTATTCTTATTCTCGCGACCCGATGAACCCAGAAGAAGAAGACGAAGAAAAAGACGGAAAATCTCCTAAAACCGCGGGTATTTAATTTAATTTATTAGGAAGATTTACAGAAGGAAGGCACGTTAAGCCGTTGGTCCCGGTTAATATCGTTTAATACCGTAGATATTAGTCGTTAAGTCATGTCAGAGGCCAGTGCTAAGCATTGGCGGCTTGACAACTCTGACCTAATCTAGGATTGGGTCTGGTTTCCCTTCTGGGTTGCGGAGGTCAGATGGCAGTCGCTCTGTGTAAAAATCAGTACCCTCGTTCAATCCCCTAGATTAGGAAGCCGACCCCGTGAGATACGGGATAAGGCTAAGGAGATGAGGAAGATTTACAGACAAATGTGTATAATATAACCCGCCCCTAACCTCACAAAACAGCCCCTATAGAGCGTTCCCTTCAACAAGCTAAGTCTGGGCGAAGATCTCGATAATTTGGACGGACTTGGCTCCGCGCTCGCGGTGTGACGTCATTCGGGAATGATATCCATTACGTGCTAAATAAATATCACTACATAGTATAAAACAAAGTCGCTTTCTCTGTTCCTATATCCCTATGTATGCATAAATTTTTAAAACTATACAATGGATTTTGATGCGGTTTCTTTTAATGGATAGAATGTTTCAAGAGGAAGGTTGATGTATATAATACTTGCATAATATTGTGCAGAAACACTGATAATTTCCCTGCGAAGCCGGGGCGGGTCGCTAGTACTATATAAAGGCGTTTTTGTCTAGTGGTTAGAGCCTCGGGACTTTAATGTAGATGACGTGGATTCTAAGGGAGACACATACATACATATAGCCTTCATCCCTAATAGGGTAGGCAGAGCGTAAACGACCAAAACAAAGGCCGTTCCGCCACGTCTGACAAAGTTTTGAGGGTTATTTTATATAGATTTGTATAATACTGAAGTGACAGATTGTCAGCCCATCGCCTAAATTGCAATATACAGAAACCCTCGGATCCCTTAGCTGGTTTTTACAGCATGCCCGGGAGGAAATGCAACTGACACATTCTATGTTTTTTTCTACCGAAGATATCATGGAATATATGGAAATAAGATGAATTAAAAAATATGGAGTACTAGCGACCCGCCCCGGCAGACGTGGCGAAACGGCCTTTGTTTAGGTCGTTTATGCTCCGCCTACACCATTAAGGATAAAGGCTATATGTATGTATGTGTCTCCCTTAGAAGAGCCCTATGGTGTAGTGGATAGGGCCGCTGCCTCCTGAGCGGGAGGTCGTCGTTCGAATCCCACCACGTACCAATGTGTTTTTCGGTTTTCGAATTTCATATGAACGTTTATTCGGTGCTTTTTTCCGTGCTTCGGAAGGCACGTTAAGCCGTTGGTCCCGGTTAATATCGTTTAATACCGTAGATATTAGTCGTTAAGCCATATCAGAGACCAGTGCTAAGCATTGGTGGCTTGAAAACTCTGACCTAATCTAGGATTGGGTCTGGTTTCCCTTCTAGGTTGCAGAGGTCAGATGGCAGTCGCTCTGTGTAAAAACCAGTACCCTCGTTCAATCCCCTAGATTAGGAAGCCGACCCCGTGAGATACGGGATAAGGCTAGGGAGATGATGATGATGTGTCTCCCTTAGAATCTACGTCCTCCACATTAAAGTCCCAAGGCTCTTACCACTAGACAAAAACGCCTTTATATAGTACAAGCGACCCGCCCCGGCTTCGCACGGAAATTATCAGTGTTTCTCTACTATATTATGCATGTATTATACATATAAACCTTTCTCTTGAATCACTCTATCCATTAAAAGAAACCGCATCTAAATCCGTTGCGTAGTTTTAAAGATTTATGCATACATAGGGATATAGGGACAGAAAAGGCGACTTTGTTTTATATTATGTAGTGATGATACGCCAAAATCAACTGAATAAAATACCAGCAATGTATATCGCACGGGGAGTATGCTGGGACGTCTATTTCATGTTTAAGGAAGCTGCGTGGAACGCCATGCGCAGGCGAAATAGGGATGTACTTTATATTTTGTATTCGTATTCGACATTTCACGAGGCGTTTTACGCTCTGCCTACCCCGTAAGGGATAAAGGCGTGATTTTATGTGTGTATTCGACATTTAACAGAACCGTCTTATTTCTAAGGCTCGTATTTATAAAGCGATCAAGGTTGAGAGCAATATTAAGTGTAGTTTTGATAGCTTGGTTTGTACTGAAATTACTAATAACTCAAACTCGCTGTTACTCTTGAAAGTGAGTTTCGATGGCAATGTACTTCCATGCTGGACTGGGAGTGATGGAAAAACATAAAATGTGTCAGCTGCATTTCCTCCCGGGCATGCTGAAAAAACCAGCTTAGGGATCTGTATATTGCAATTTAGGCCATGAGCTGACAACATGTCACTACCTACAAATCTACGCTATCCTGCTGTCGCTACGACAACCTCTACGCTACGGCGTTCTACAATATTTAGTAGCAACTGTTTTAAACAGTTTTGTTATGTTACGAATGTTTTCAAACATTACGTTTAGAAAAAAAATACCAACAATTAAATCATTCATTGTATTTTAATTATTTTCATGGAATAATTATTCTTCCATGCTGGACTTTGAGCAAGAGAAAAAAAATTAATGTGCTGGCTGCATTTCCTCCCGGGCATGCTGTAAAAACCAGCTAAGGGATCCGATGGTTTCTGTATATTGCAATTTAGGCGAAAGGCTGACAACCTGTCACTACAGTAATATGCCTACAAATCTATCTTAAATAACCCTCAGAACTTTGTCAGACGTGGCGAAATGTCCTTTGCTTAGGTCGTTTACGCTCTGCCTACCCCATTAGGGCTAAAGGCGTGATTATATGTATGCATGTACTTATTCATCGTGTTTTAACTATTTTCATCAAATTCATAAAAATAATTTTATCGTATTCATAAAATGCGAAATATTAGGACATCCCTATTGCCTATACATGTGCCCATAGTCCTATTAGGAATACACCAGCCTCGCTCAGTCGCTCGGCGAGACTCATTGCGATCACCCGCCATTTTGTATTTATTTTTTTACACCAGTGCCATTTTTTTTAAACGATCAGAGTTTTTTTTTTAATTTTCTCCCCCAGAAGATGAGGTGGTTGGACTCTATCGTTAAACAGAAGTAAGTGGAAATTCTCTATTTTAATACACGTTGTTCCCTTCGTTTTGAAGAAGGATTATTGTATTTATGAAACTTAACTACTTCTCCCAAAGGACGAAATGTAGAATTGAAATAAAGAATCAATTCAATTTATTTTATATGGCGCTTTCATTATGATTCTGCCAGTGTCAAGTGCGGAAAAAAATAAAATTGACAGGTTACCAAGTTTTTTTTTTATATATTGAACAAAGTCTTTTGATTCAATCATCCCTTCTCAATTATAATATGAATGAAATTTCACCGTGATTTGTATGGATCCCGATTTGAACAGCTTTTAGATTTTAATCTTATGAATAGAAAAGATACCTAAATACTTTTACCTATTGAACGTAATCTGGTATTATTCGATTTACCGTGCTGCAACCGAAATGGTTAACTTAAATCATAAAAAAATATATTACAGGTTTGGTATTAAAAAAATACAATTAGAATTTTGACGAAACGGATTTTGATGTGGTTTCTTTTAATGGATAGAGTGATTCAAGAGGAAGCTTTATATGTATATTACATGCATAATATAGTAGAGAAACACTGATGATTTCCGTGCGAAGCCGGGGCGGGTCGCTAGTTTACAAATATAAGAAATGAAAACAAGAATATATACAATCAACAGGTAGTTTTCACCCAAGAGCGAGAAACGGAAATGGAAATCAAACCGCACTGTGTGCTCGATTCTAGATACCACCAGCTAAAACTAAAATTAAAATCTATCTGTCACTTCACTACATAGTATAAAATAGTCTTTGTCCCTATATCCCTATGTATGCATACATCTTTAAAACTACGCAACGGATTTTGATGCGGTTTCTTTTAATGGTTAGAGTGATTCAAGAGGAAGGTTTAAATGTATAATATAGGTACATGCATAATATAGTAGAGAAACACTGATAATTTCCGTGCCAAGCCGGGGCGGGTCGCTAGTTAAGTATAAATCGCATGTCCTTTTTAAATTTTATTATTTTAAACGTGACATACAGTTTTGAATTATGGTTTTAGCCGGTGGCATCTAGAATCGAGCCCAGTTTGAAGGATATGAATTTTATTAAAAGGAAAGGGTATGATTTAACTCTACCCATTGAACAGAAAAAACTACAAACAAGTATTTTTCCAAGAAACTTCAAATATGGATCCCCTTAATCATAAAATCTACTATGTTCAGCCACAAAGAAAAACATACATATATACTCACGTCTTTATTCCTAATGGTGTAGGCAGAGCGTAAACGACCTAAACAAAGGTCGTTCCGCCACGTCTGACAAAGTATTGAGGGTTATTTAACATAGATTTGATTTGTGACACCTGACAACCTTGTCAGCCCATCGCCTAAATTGCAATATATAGAAACCCTCTGATCCCTTAGCTGGGTTTAAAAGGTTTACAGTATGCCCGGGAGAAAATGCAGCTGGCACATTCTATGTTTTTCTCTCGCTCCTAGTCCAGCAAGGAAGTGAGTGAGAAAACTTCAAATATTGTTTTCCTTAATCATAAAATCTACTATGTTCAGTCACAAAGACTGCCTCCGTGGTCTAGTGGCTAGTGCCATGGACTCCTGATCCGGAGGTCCTGGGTTCGATTCCCAGGGGGGAAACACAATGTTGATATTTGAGAATTTATCACTTTGTGAATTTGCCTCAGTTTGGTTAGGACATTGCAGGCTGAATCACCTGATTGTCCGAAAAACAAAAAGATTTCGTGCTTCGGAGGGCACGTTAAGTCGTCGGTCCCGGTCGCTGTCTTTGATAGCGGTCGTTACTTAAACCATGTCAGAGGCCTGATAGTTGTGCTACTAGGCGGTTTAAAACTGACACCAGGGTTCATCGGGTCGATAGACTCGATACCCACTCGACAGAAGAAGTCACAAAGAAAGTCCTTTTGTTTTAATTTCAAACGCTTTTGTCTATACCAGGTGTAAGGGACAGCGTCCCCGCAAACTGATAGCCGTTGCTTAGTCAAAGACACTGAACAACTTGCACCAAGAAATTCTTTTAAGAAGTGAACATAGAAATTCTTCCATGCTGTACTGGGAGAGATAGAAAAACATAGAATGTTCCAGCTGCCCTTCCTCCCGGGCATGCTGTAGAAGTCAGCAAAAGGGACTCGAGGGTTACAGTGTATTGTAATTTAGGCGATGGGCTGACATCCTGTCACTATAGCAATACACATTACAATCTAAAATTGCCCTCAATTATTGTCAGACGTGGCGAAAGCGCCTTTTACGAGGAGTTTGACGCTCTGCCTACCCCGTAAGGGATAAAGGCGTGATTTTATGTATGTATGTATGTACATAGAAATTGGGTTTTCCATACAAAATGTTCACCTCGATCAGACAGTTTTTATGGAAAAGTATTTTTTTTCACTTCCTAAAAGAATTTCCTGTTGGAAGTTGTTCAGTGTCTTTGATTAAGCAACGCCTATTAGTTTATGGGACGCTGTCCCTTCTTCTGTCGAGTGGGTATCGAATCTATCGACCTGATGAACCCCGGTGTCAGAGTTTTTAAACCGCCTCGTAGCACAACTATCAGGCCTCTGACATGGTTTGAGTAACGACCACTATCAAAAACAGCGACCGGGACCGACGGCTTATCGTGCCCTCCGAAGCACGAAAGCTTTTTCTTTTTCGGACAACTTGTCCTAACCAAAAATTCACAAAGTGATAAATTCTCAAATATCAACTTTATGTTTCCCCCCTGGGAATCGAACCCAGGACCTCCGGATCAGAAGTCCATGGCACTAGCCACTAGACCACGGAGGCAGATAGAACTGTCCCTTACACCCTGTATTCTTTGCCACCCTGTATAAGTAAGTATCTACAATGAAAAGAGATTGAATCCTATCTCTAGAGAAATCTTAGCAATTGTATTTTTAGTATCTTTTACAATCCCATTTTATCTTCCCGAGGGTGTTTTAGGCCCGTATTTATAAACAGCACTCGAGACTAACAGCTAGATTGAGTCCGTATCAGAAATGTCATTTAAGTACAAAGTGACCTGTCAAATCCATACTTAATATTGTTCTCAATCTTGAGATCGCTTTATAATTACGTACATATATACATATAATAATACATAAAATCACGCCTTTATCCCTTACGGGGTAGGCAGAGCGATAAACGCCTCGTAAAAGGTGGTTTCGCCACGTCTGACAAAAAATGAGGGCAATTTTAGATTGAAAAGTGTATTGCTATAGTGACAGGTTGTCAGCCCATCGCCTAAATTACGATACACTGTAACCCTCGAGTCCCTTTTGCTGACTTCTACAGCATGCCCGGGAGGAAGGGCAGCTGGAACATTCTATGTTTTTCTATCTCTACCAGTCCAGCATGGAAGTAATAATAAGTAATTACGAGTCGTCATAAATCCAGGGAACGGGCAGCTGCGTTCCCTGTGAATGTAAGTACATACATACACATAATCAAGCCTTTATCGCTAATAGGGTAGGTAGAGCGTAAACGACCTAACTAAAGGTCATTTCGCCACGTTTGACAAAGTTTTGAGGGTTATTTAAGATATTGCTGTAGTGACAGGTTGTCAGCCAATCGTGAAATTGGGCCTGGGAGTGATAAAAACATAGAATATTCCAACCATTTTTTACCTAATGAAATAGGTAAATAGGTGAAATAGAGCCCAATGGTGTAGTGGATAGAGCCGCTGAATCCTGAACTGGAGGTCATGGTTCGAATCCCACCACGTACCAATGTGTTTTTCGGTTTTTCGAATTTTATATGTAGGTACGTTTATTCGGCGCTTTTTCCGTGCTTCGGAAGGCACGTTAAGCCGTTGGTCCCAGTCACTGTCCTTGATAGAGGTCGTAACAAAAACTATGTCAGAAGCGTACTAGGCGGTTTAAAAACTCTGATACCAAGGCTTATCATATCGTTATCTCTGTAACCCACTAGATAAGAAGAATAAAGTTCCAGCAAATATAGAACCATACAAAACTTTGTCAGACGTTGCGGAACGACCTTTGTATAGGTCATTTACGCTCTGCCTACCCCATGAGGGATATAGGCGTGATTATATGTATGTATGTATGTAATTCCCTAAAAACAAGAGAATCGAAAAACCGGTCCGATATATATTTACGTATATTGCTTTAGTGACAGGTTGTTAGCCCAGTGCCTAAATTATAATATACTGAAACCCTCGGATCCCTTAGGTGGTTTTTACAGCATGCCCGGGAGGAAATGCAGCTGGCACATTCTATGTTTTTGTCTCGCTCCCAGTCCAGCATGGAAAAAAGATGATAGAACTGATTAATTAAAACTAAAAAATCATCAAGAATGGAATCGCGAAACAATTTGAATTTGAGAATGGAACGCGGGGGTGTCCCGGGTGCTCAGACCAATAATGATAAAAATTTTACAACCCACTAAGGCTCAGTGCTTCGGAGGGCACGTCAAGCCTCTTGTCTCGGTTGCTGTCTTTAATAGTGGTCGTACCGAAAACCATGTCTTTTAAAACCTCTGGCACCAGGGTTTATCGACTTGAAAAACCCTCTAAGAAGAAATTCATTCCAAGCAAAGTTAGGACCGTTTAATTAAAACTAAAAATCTCCACAACAATGGAATCGCGGAACAATTTGAGAATGGAACGCGGGGGTGAACCGGATGTTGGGATCGCTAACGATTCACTTCCGGTTCAGAAGCTTTTCTGTTTTCTCTGAATAGAGCTATTTTGGGATTTTTCATTTCAATTTTGTTTTAAAAAGAACCTAATCGAGCGGATTTTCGAGTCGACGAACAACACGATAAACCCTGATGTCCGAGTTTTTAAACCACCTATTACATACATAAATACTATCACGCCTGTATTTTTAATGGGGTAGGCAGAACGTCAACTACTCAAACAAAGCATATTAGTAACATTACTAATTAGATGTTACTAATATAACTTCCATGCTGGACTGGGAGTGAGAGATAAACATGGAATGTGCCAGCTGCATTTCCTCCCGAGCATGCTGTAAAAACCAGCGAAGGGATTAGAGGGCTGCAGTATATTGATATTTAGGCGATGGGCTGACAACCTGTCACTACAACAATATACGTGCAAATCCATCTTAAATAGCCCTCAAAACTTTGTCAGACGTGGCGGAACGACTTTTGTTTAAGTCGTTTACGCTTTGCCTACCCCATTAGGGATAAAGGCGTGATTGTGTGTGTGTTACTAATATGCGACCAAAAACAATTACTAATGTTTTAAAAAAGAGTGATTTTAATTTATAAAACCGGCGCCAGTGTTGCGTTATAAACCCTCTTAAACCCGCAGGCATTTACCGCTATTAAAGATCTTTCTCGAATGAAGGATTTAAATGAAATTCCTCCAGCCTTAATCGCTGCCATCTTATTAAATAGCTTTAATATTTCTTGGAAATCATCTCCCTAGCCTTATCCCGTATCTCTCGGGGTCGGCTACCAAATCTAGGTGATTGAACGAGGGTACTGGTTTTTACACAGAGCGACTGCCATCTGACCTCCGCAACCCAGAAGGGAAACCAGACCCAATCCCAGATTAGGTCAGAGTTTTCAAGCCGCCAATGTTTAGCACTGGCCACTGATATGGCTGAACGACTAAAATCTACGGTATTAAACGATATTAACCGGGATCAACGGCTTTACGTGCCTTCCGAAGCACGGAAAAAGCGCCAAATAAACGTATATATGAAATTCGAAAACCGAAAAACACATTAATACATGGTGGGATTCGAACCCCGACCTCCCGCTCAGGAGGCAGTCGCCCTATCCACTACACCATCGGGCTCTGAATTAAATATTTCTTGGAAATAGTACCTCTAAAAGGCGAGAATTTCTTATCTTTCGAAAACAAAGAAAAATGGGCAATCTTCTTAGAGATAGAAAAACATAGAATGTTCCAGCTGCCCTTCCTCCCGGGCATGCTGTTGAAGTCAGCAAAAGGGACTCGAGGGTTACAGTGTATTGTAATTTAGGCGATGGGCTGACAACCTGTCACTATAGCAATACATATTACAATCTAAAATTGCCCTCAATTTTTGTCAGACGTGGCGAAAGCGCTTTTTACGAGGCGTTAAACGGTCTGCCTACCCCGTAAGGGATAAAGGCGTGATTTATGTATGTATGTATGTAATATTCACACTTCTTCTTCTTTCTTGTGGTTTTCAGTCGTTCGACCCGAGGAACCCTGGTGCCAGATTTTTTTTAAATCCGTCTAATAGCGCAGCTAATAGACCTCTGACATGGTTTTGTGTATTATTCACACTTACATACATACATACATACATATAATCACGCCTTTATCCCTAATGGGGTAGGCAGAGCGTCAACGACCCAAACAAAGATCGTTGCGCCACGTTTGACAAGTATTCAGGGTCATTTTAGATAGATCTGTGTATTGCTGTAGTGACAGGTTGTCAGCCTATCGCCTTAATTACAATACACCGAACCCCTCGAATCCCTTAGCTGTTTTTTACAGCATGCCCGGGAGGAGATGCAGCTGGCACATTCTATGTTTTTCTATCGCTCCCAGTCCAGCATGGAAGTTAAAACTTAAATGCTTAAATTTAAGGTCGAATATTCAATGCGCGGTCTGTGCCCTTCTACATACATACATAAATTCACGCCTTTTCCCTTACGGGGTAGGCAGAGCTTAGTGAAAGCTTTTACGCCACGTCTGACGAATATTGAGGGCAATTTTAGATGGTAATGTGTATCGCTATAATGACATGTTGTAAAAACCAGTACCCTCGTTCAATCACCTAGATTAGGTAGCCGACCCCGAGAAATACGGGATAAGGCTAGGATGATGATGAATGTGTATCGCTATAATGACATGTTGTAAAAACCAGTACCCTCGTTCAATCACCTAGATTAGGTAGCCGACCCCGAGAAATACGGGATAAGGCTAGAATGATGATGAATGTGTATCGCTATAGTGACATGTTGTAAAAACCAGTACCCTCGTTCAATCACCTAGATTAGGTAGCCGACCCCGAGAAATACGGGATAAGGCTAGGATGATGATGAATGTGTATCGCTATAATGACATGTTGTAAAAACCAGTACCCTCGTTTAATCACCTAGATTAGGTAGCCGACCCCGAGAAATACGGGATAAGGCTAGGATGATGATGAATGTGTATCGCTATAATGACATGTTGTAAAAACCAGTACCCTCGTTCAATCACCTAGATTAGGTAGCCGACCCCGAGAAATACGGGATAAGGCTAGGATGATGATGAATGTGTATCGCTATAATGACATGTTGTAAAAACCAGTACCCTCGTTCAATCACCTAGATTAGGTAGCCGACCCCGAGAAATACGGGATAAGGCTAGGATGATGATGAATGTGTATCGCTATAATGACATGTTGTAAAAACCAGTACCCTCGTTCAATCACCTAGATTAGGTAGCCGACCCCGAGAAATACGGGATAAGGCTAGGATGATGATGAATGTGTATCGCTATAATGACATGTTGTAAAAACCAGTACCCTCGTTCAATCACCTAGATTAGGTAGCCGACCCCGAGAAATACGGGATAAGGCTAGGATGATGATGAATGTGTATCGCTATAATGACATGTTGTAAAAACCAGTACCCTCGTTTAATCACCTAGATTAGGTAGCCGACCCCGAGAAATACGGGATAAGGCTAGGATGATGATGAATGTGTATCGCTATAATGACATGTTGTAAAAACCAGTACCCTCGTTCAATCACCTAGATTAGGTAGCCGACCCCGAGAAATACGGGATAAGGCTAGGATGATGATGAATGTGTATCGCTATAATGACATGTTGTAAAAACCAGTACCCTCGTTCAATCACCTAGATTAGGTAGCCGACCCCGAGAAATACGGGATAAGGCTAGGATGATGATGAATGTGTATCGCTATAATGACATGTTGTAAAAACCAGTACCCTCGTTCAATCACCTAGATTAGGTAGCCGACCCCGAGAAATACGGGATAAGGCTAGGATGATGATGAATGTGTATCGCTATAATGACATGTTGTAAAAACCAGTACCCTCGTTCAATCACCTAGATTAGGTAGCCGACCCCGAGAAATACGGGATAAGGCTAGGATGATGATGAATGTGTATCGCTATAATGACATGTTGTAAAAACCAGTACCCTCGTTCAATCACCTAGATTAGGTAGCCGACCCCGAGAAATACGGGATAAGGCTAGGATGATGATGAATGTGTATCGCTATAATGACATGTTGTAAAAACCAGTACCCTCGTTCAATCACCTAGATTAGGTAGCCGACCCCGAGAAATACGGGATAAGGCTAGAATGATGATGAATGTGTATCGCTATAGTGACAGGTTGTCAGCCCATCGCCTAAATTACAATACACTGCGACCCTCGAATCCGTATTGCTGACCTCTATAGCATGCCTGAGAGGAAGGGCAGATAGAACATTCTGTTTTTCTTTCGCTCCCAGTCCAGCATGGAAGTAACTGTGTCATTCTAAGTCCAGCTAATTGCCTCAAACTATACCTACCCTAGGAAAGTAGAGAAGTGCATACATACATATAATCACGCCTTTATCCCTAATGGGGTAGGCAGAGCGTAAACGACCCAAACAAAGGTCGTTCCGCCACGTCTGACAAAGTTTTGAGGGTTATTTAAGATAGATTTGTAAGTATATTGCTGTAGTGACAGGTTGTCAGCCCATCGCCTAAATAACAATATACTGAAACCCTCAGATCCCTTAGCTGGTTTTTACAGCATGCTCGGGAGGAAATGCAGCTGGCACATTCTATGTTTTTCACTCACTCCCAGTCCAGCATGGAAGAGTAGAGAAGTGTCCTGAAATATTATTATTATATATATTTCCTAGATCAGAGCCCGATGGTGTAGTGGATAGGGCCGCTGCCTCCTAAGCGGGGGGCCGTGGTTCGAATCCCACCACGTACCAATGTGTTTTTCGGTTTTCGAATTTCATATGTACGTGTTTCGGCGCTTTTTCCGTGCTTCGGAAGGCAAATTAAGCCGCTGGTCCCGGTTAATATCGTTTAATACCGTAGATATTAGTCGTTAAGCCATGACAGAGGCCAGTGCTAAGCATTGGCGGCTTGAAAACTCTGACCTGACCTAGGATTAGGTCTGGTTTCCCTTCTGGGTTGCGGAGGTCAGATGGCAGTCGCTCTGTGTAAAACCAGTACCCTCGTTCAATCACCTAGATTAGGAAGCCGACCCCGTGAGATACGGGATAAGGCTAGGGAGAGGATGAGGGAGATGATGATATATTTCTTAGATAGTAAGTAACTATTTTGATTTGATTTGTATTGTTTTTATGTAATTAATTATGGTTTATTTTTATCATTTTGTCTGCCTGTTTGTATTTTAAATGCTTATTTTCTAAGAATGAATACATTTCTATTCTAAATACTTGCCCAGTTGCTCTATTAATTAATTAATTTATTTAACAGTTTGTTGTACACAGAAACATACACAGAACAATTACATAGGAATCAAGACACAACAGGTACAGCTTATTTCTAAAATGAAATGTCTTACAGCAGACCTAAGAAGTGACATAGTATAAAACGTAAAGCGGATAAGACGGATTAACATCTATTATAGCTGTTTTTTTTTATTCCAATGTAGCAAAACACCTGACTATGACGTAATAGTCCTCCCACCGATTTTCGGTGATGGCGGCTAATCTCTCAGAGATCGGCCAAGTGCGCAGGACTAGTTTTTAGTGCCAAAGTGTTTGCGTTATACACAGGTGCACTCTCTATACCTTTAATATCTTATTCTGATGGGACAGATTGACTGACACGACCAGAGAGTAATAACACGCAGGACCGACTATTTACATGCCCATCCTACAGCATGGATCATCATACTTTTCGGACAATCAGGTGATCAGCCTGCAATGTCCTAACCAAACTAGATACAACACAAAGTCTTTGTGTCCCCGCCGGGAATCGAACCCGGGACCTCCGGGTCGAGAACCCATGGCTCAGACCGCTAGACCACGGAGGCAATTTGACGTAGGCCGTAGAGAAAGAACAAAGAAAGTCGTAGCCACGTCTATTTCCACGTAGCGAAATCCTCGTAGGCGTCTACGTTGCTACGAGCTACGAAGAATGAGTGCAGTCAAAAATTATGGAGCATTTTACCCGACTGCGCAACGCAAATGCTGGACTGGGAGCGAGAGAAAAACATAGAATGTGCCAGCTGCATTTCCTCCCGGGCATGCTGTAAAAATCAGCTAATGTTTCAGTATAATGCAGTTAGTCAAACCATGTCAGAGGCCTGATAGTTGTGCTACTAGGCGGTTTAAAAACTCTGACACCAGGGTTCATCGGGTCGATAGACTCGATACCCACTCGACAGAAGAAGAAGATAATGCAATTTACACATAGTCACTACAGTATTATACCTACAAATCTATCTAAAACAAACCTCAAAACTTTGTCAGACGTTGCGGAACGACCTTTGTTTAGGTCATTTACGCTCTGCCTACCCCATGAGGGATATAGGCGTGATTATATGTAACAGGAAGAAAATTTGCGGTTGGTGGCCGTTATTCGCAATTTTTATTCCTGTTATTACTACAACGAACTATGAATCGCTAATTTATAAGGATCTAAATTATCTGAATTACTATAACTTGATTCTGTTGGACCGGTTTTTCGATTCTCTACGTTTTTAGGGAATTACATACATACATATAATAATAGATAAGATAGATAGATAAATTCTTTATTCACAGACTGCACAAAAAGTAATAAACAAACAATGTAATTAGGTAGGTACTAAATACAAATAATCTTAAAAATAAATCATCATCATCTCCCTAGCCTTATCCCGTATCTCACGGGGTCGGCTACCTAATCTAGGGGATTGAACGAGGGTACTGGTTTTTACACAGAGCGACTGCCATCTGACCTCCGCAACCCAGAAGGGAAACCAGACCCAATCCTAGATTAGGTCAGAGTTTTTCAAGCCGCCAATATTTAGCACTGGCCTCTGTCATGGCTTAACGACTAATATCTATGGTATTAAACGATATTAACCGGGACCAACGGCTTAACGTGCTTTCCGAAGCACGGAAAAAGCGCCGAATAAACGTACATTTGAAATTCGAAAAACGAAAAACACATTGGTACGTGGTGGAATTCGAACCACGACCTCCCGCTCAGGAGGCAGCGGTCCTATCCACTACACCATCGGGCTCTTTCAATCTTAAAAATAAATATAAAACAAAAATAAAACAATTTACAGCCGTGAACGGCTCTATCTCAGCTTAAATGTCACACAGTGACGCTGATTTTCAGATAGCACCCATATGAAGGGAGGGGAAAAAATTTGGTTTGACTCAGAGAGAAACTAAAATATAAACTTTTCGCTGAAAATTAATTTGGTTCTGCCGCGAAAAAAAAAAAAAAACATGAAAATAACAATAAAATGTTGATACATGTATAACAATTTTGGAAACAAACTATAGCCAGAATTTGTTTTTAACATTTAAGAAAAAGGAAACATGACAAATTACAAATCATCATCTCCCTAGCCGTATCCCGTATCTTACGGGGTCGGCTACCTAATCTAGGGGATTGAACGAGGGTACTGATTTTTACACAGAGCGACTGCCATCTGACCTCCGCAACCCAGAAGGGAAACCAGACCCAATCCTAGATTAGGTCAGAGTTTTCAAGCCGCCAATGCTTAACATTGGCCTCTGATATGGCTTAACGACTAATATCTACGGTATTAAACGATATTAACCGGGACCAAAGGCTTAACGTGCCTTCCGAAGCACGGAAAAAGCGCCCAATAAACGTACATATGAAATTCGAAAACCGAAAACACATTGGTACGTGGTGGGATTCGAACGACGACCTCCCGCCTATCCACTACACCATCGGGCTCTTACAAATTACAAATGCAGGATGGGAAACAGCATGAAATGTTGGAAATTTAGGTAACCCTTTTTGCAACAGTAATAACTGCTTATGATAATTACATTTGAAAGTATGTTTAGTCTTAGCATCACGGATAGGTGGTGGAATATTGTTCCAACATTTCGATGCTGTATACTTAAAACTTCTAAGAAATGCTGCCGTTTTATGTCTAGGTGTTTTTAATACCCAAGCACGTTTAGCTCTTATTCTTTTATGCCTATTTAACTGTGTTGGCCAAACAAGCTTTTTTAAAGGTATTCCGGAGTCTTCAAGTGAATCACATCGAAAAGTAGACTAGCGATGTATAGTTTTTGACGTGAGACCATGTTTCAAATGTTTGAGTCGTTTAAATATGGTGTTCCCTTCCATGCTGGCCTGGGAGTGAGAGAAAAACATAGAATGTGCCAGCTGCATTTCCTCCCGAGCATGCTGTAAAAACCAGCTACGGGATCTGAGGGTTTTAGTATATTGTAATTTAGGCGATGGGCTGACAACCTATCACTACAGCAATATACGTATAAATCTATCTTAAAAACCCTTAAAACTTTGTCAGACGTGGCGAAACGACCTTTGTTTAGGTCGTTTACGCTCTGCCTACCCCATTAGGGATAAAGGCGTGATTATATGTATGTATGTATGTATGTAAATATGGTGTTACATGTGTACGAGGTGGTATCCGGAAACAAAATGTAGCACACGCATTTTGAACTCTTTGTATTAACTTGCGTACGAGCAAATAAACAAGGGCCGAAAGCATTAAGACAATAATTTAATTTGGAAAGAATTAACGATTCGCACAAACGCACACGAACTTCAGCAGTTAAAAAGTTTTGTAAAGGATATATAAGTTTAAGTCTGTAGAAACAATTTCTAACAACTTCTGGCACATGTCCCTCAAATTTCAAATCATTATCCATAAGTAATCCTAAATTTCGTGCTTCCGTAACATACTGTACTGCTTGTCCCTGGATAGCTATATTTTGATTAGTATCTAAAATATTTAAAATGTTCTCTTTTTGACTTTTCGACCCAAACACCATATATTTAGACTTTGACGGATTCAGATCTAAGGAGTTTAAGGAAGACCAATCAGCAATACTTTTCAAATCCTTATGAATATTTCGAACCGCAGATTTTGTATTTTCTAGGAGAAATGATACATAAAGCTGTAAGTCGTCAGCATACAGATGGTACTTACAGTTTCATATACTTTTAGTAATGGCTGACGTATATAAAATAAATAGAAGAGGACCCAATATAGATCCTTGAGGGAATCCTCTGGTAACAGCCTTAGGACAAGATAGTTGCTCATCACTGTTTGTTGATATTAATGTAACCATTTGCTTGCGATCCGATAAGTAACTATTAAACCATCTCAGCGCCGACGATTCCACCCCATAATAACTCAGTTTATAAAGAAGAAGAACCGTGTCTATTGAATCAAAAGCCCGCGAGAAGTCCAGAAGCGTTAAGATGGTACCTTGTCCCGAATCCTGCGCAGTAAGTATATAATCACGCCTTTATCCCTAATGGGGTAGGCAGAGCGTAAACAACCTAAACCTCGTTTCGCCAAGTCTCACAATGTTTTGAGGGTTAATCAAGATAAATTTGTAGGTATATTGGTGTAGGGAATTATGCTTTTACTAATAGAGGCGCCACTTGGCTAGTATCGCCACACTATTTCTGTCCTGAGCTGTCAAATCCACACTATTGTCTTGTGAACATGTACGCAACTACGCAATAAACCGCGTTGTATAACCGTTTCAAGTATCTATCGTAGTTTACCTGCAAGCATAATTGTCTCCTCTGGGTTTATCAAAGGTTGACTGGAAGAGATCCCTTAACGGGATAAGTCCGCCTTTGTGCCAATATTGTCTTACTCTTCTTGTATTTTAGTTTTAAGATTTTTAAGGTACAATAAAGAGCTCATATACATACAAAAACCATCCGCCCAGTGTGACAAACTTTTAAAAAATAATTCAAACAACCCGACTGTTACATATAATCCCGCCTTTATCCCTAATGGGGTAGGCAGAGCGCCAACGACCCAAAGAAAGGTCGTTCCTTCATGTCTGACAAAGTTTCGAGGGTTATTTAAGATACATTGTAGGTATAATGCTGTAGCGACGGGTTGTCAGCCCACCGCCTAAATTACAATATACCAATATATAATTAAACCCTCGGATCCCATAGCTGGTTTTTACAGCATGCCCGGAATGCAGCTGGCACATTCTATGTTTTTCTCTTGCTCCCAGGCCAGCAAGGAAAAAGTAGTCCCTATTTTCGCAACATTCATTTTCTTCCATGCTGGACTGGGAGAGATATAAAAACATAGAATGTTCCAGCTGCCCTTCCTCCCGGGCATGCTGTTGAAGTCAGCAAAAGGGACTCGAGGGTTACAGTGTATTGTAATTTAGGCGATGGACTGACAACCTGTCACTAAAGCAATACATATTACAATCTAAAATTGCCCTCAATTTTTGTCAGACGTGGCGAAAGCGCCTTTTACGAGGCGTTTAACGCTCTGCCTACCCCGTAAGGGATAAAGGCGTGATTTATGTATGTATGTATGTTCATTTAAACCTGCTGGGCTTAAACTATGCAGAAACTGAGAAAATTTTACCATCGGCAGACTCTTGAACTCTCAAGGCATTATAGTAGTTTTATTTATTAGCGCCTATTTTACATATGTATCTACATACACTCACACACTCACTCACACACAATCACACACAAACACAAAGTCACACATACACACTTTTTCTAAAGTATTGTTCCCGTCCTTTTTAAATAAATGTTTGTATAAAAGTAGAGTTTTTACTCTACTTATTTAAGGTTGTAGCAAAATAATATAAATTTTTCATTTAATTTAATAAAACTTTTCTGTACTTCTATTTGAAAAAGTCAGACTTTGGTATTTTTGTATAATTACTGCCATGATGACAAAGATAACAAGCGTCCTATTGAGATTGGCAACCAAGTTCGGGCCCCTGCGATACAAGCTGTGCTTAGTGCAGGGTCCGCTGTTAAGTATTGTTGATTTGTACTAAACTGTTTTTATTTGTAAGTTGTATTGTCATTATTTTCTTTTTTGTACATACATACATACATAAATCACGCCTTTATCCCTTACGGGGTAGGCAGAGCGTTTAACGCCTCGTAAAAGGCACTTTCGCCACGTCTGACAAAAATTGAGGGCAATTTTAGATTGTAATATGTATTGCTATAGTGACAGGTTGTCAGCCCATCGCCTAAATTACAATACACTGTAACCCTCGAGTCCCTTTTGCTGACTTCAACAGCATGCCCGGGAGGAAGGGCAGCTGGAACATTCTATGTTTTTCTATCTCTCCCAATCCAGCATGGAAGAATCTATCTCTCCCAGTCCAGCATGGAAGAAATTCTTTTTTGTACATTTCCTTTTCTGGTAAATAAATATTTTCATTTTCATTCATTTTCAACCCTGGTTGTCCTGTACACAAATGAACGTAAATTGCAGTCTAGTCATTAAACTATTTCCTTGCTTCGTGTCTGCTAATATTGCTCGTGTGACCGAGTGACATTGAATATAATCAGTCCGCCATTATTGCGCAGTCCAGTCTTCCACTCCTGCGCCGCTTCTTCACTGCCACAGAATATATCTTCTTCTTAGCGATTGGATTCTCGAGTCTAACAACCCGATGAACCCTGGTGACAGAGTTTTGAAACCTCTTAGTAGCACATTATAGATGAAATTATATAAATTAAATTAACTATCTTGTATTTTAAAACGACATGACATGACTATATTCTAAAACAAATTTTGTAATTATGTTATCTTCCATGCTGGACTGGGAGTGAGAGAAAAATACAGAACGTGCCAGCTGCATTTCCTCCCGAACATGCTGTAAAAACCAGCTAAGGGATACGAGGGTTTCAGTATATTGTAATTTAGGCTATGGGCTGACATACATACAGTAGTAGACAAACCGACGCTGACTGTAGTATACTATGCACTGGCCGATTCTCTTATAAGCTATGGTTTGACTGTGTATGGCCGTACTTTCTGTACCTACATAAAAGATGTTAAAAACTTACAAACTAGATTAATTAAGTACTTAGTTGACAAAAAGACAAAGAAAAATTGCACGGACTACACCGAACTATTTAAACACATTAAAATCTTACCTATCCATCTGAAGACTAAGTACTTAATTATTTTAGAACATTACTACAGTGATGAGTTTAAACAAAAGGTGACAAACAAATACAACACAAGAAGGGTCAGGGAGGGAAAACTTGTGCAACCAGCAGCTAATAACTATTATGGTAGAAGACAAAATAGTTATCTCGTTCCTGGAATGTACAATGAAACACCGTGGCTCTTAGACGATAACAAAGTCACTAAGACCATCTTAAGAAACAAACTTAAATTATTATTACTATTAGAGATATAAACAGATAAATATTAAATACATATTTAAAATAGTTGTAAATTTTATGCGTGTATGTGTGTGTGGTGTGTGCATGTGTGTGTGCGTGCGTGTGTGAGTGTGTGTGTGTGGTACTATTTAAAAATTGTTAATAATAGGTGCATGATTAGTAGTTAAGAGAGCGCTCTCCTCGCCAACAAACTGTTTCAGTTTGGCGAGATATTTGTATATGTTTATGTATGTACCTTTTTGTTCAAATAAAAAAAAAAAAAAAAAAAAAATACATACATACATACATATAATCACGCCTTTATCCCTAATGGGGTAGGCAGAGCGTTAACGACCTAAACAAAGGTCGTTCCGCCACGTCTGACAAAGTTTTGAGGGTTATTCAAGATGGATTTGTACGTATATTGCTGTAGTGACAGGTTGTCAGCCCATCGCCTAAATTGCAATATACTGAAACCCTCAGATCCCTTAGCTGGTTTTTACAGCATGCCCGGGAGGAAATACAGCTGGCACATTCTATGTTTTTATTTCGCTCCCAGTCCAGAATGGAAGATGGGCTGACAACCCGTCGCTACAGCAATATACCTACAATCTATCTTAAATAATCCTCGAAACTTTGTCAGACGTGGCGAAACGACCTTTCTTTGGGTCGTTGGGGCTCTGCCTACCCCATTAGGGATAAAGGCGTGATTATATGTATGTATGTTATAAGTACGAGTAAAATTATATTTTATAAAAATATATATATATATATATATAGTAGTACTACATACAGAATGGACACTCACCTGCCATTCCCAGTTCGATTTCCGTCACACCCCGCGTCGTTGGCGGATTTCGTTCGTGACTATTATCGAAAAGTATCTCCATCACTTCAAACTTCTTCGGAACTTCCATACTGGCCTGGGAGTGAGAGAAAAACATAGAATGTGCCATTTGCATTTCCTCCCGGGCATGCTGTAGAAACCAGCTAAGGGATCCGAGGGTTTCAATTTATTGTAATTTAGGCGATGGGCTGACAACCTGTCACTACAGCAATATACCTACAAATCTATCGTAAAATATCCCTCAAAACTTTGTCAGACGTGGCGAAACGACCTTTGTTTAGGTCTTTTACGCTCTGCCTACCCCATTAGGGATAAATACGTGATTAAATGTATGTATGTATTGCTGTAGTGACAGGTTGTCAGCCCATCGCCTAAATTAGAATATACTGAGACCTCGGATCCTTTAGCTGGTTTTTACAGCATGCCCGGGAGGAAATGTAGCTGGCACATTCTATGTTTATCTCTCGCTCCCAGGTCGGCATGGAAGTGGATCTATGTTGAAGAATAAATTATTCATTACTAGCGCCCCGCAACAACAACACTGCTTATTATAAATACAGGCCTAAAAGGAGATCACTAAATATATATCGTTCATATGTTAAAGCTGAACAATCAATGCATTAAAACATGTTTTATAAGTACTACAGTCGGGTTGTTTAAATTATTTTTCAAAATACTTGTTAAGATGACTTTCTTTGTCCCCAGGTAACCCCCCTCCAGCACGATGGGCGCGGCATCAGACGGCTTCGGGTGGCGCGCGCGCATCGACGCCATGCGCGAGAGCAGGAAACTGGTGCTAATCATAGTCGCCATAGCGTTGTTGTTGGATAACATGCTGCTTACTACCGTCGGTAAGTGATTATTTTAGGCGCTAGGTTGAAGACACTAGAATAGGGCGCCAGAATCGAAACGCCAAAATAGGGGTGCTAAGATCCGGGTGCCAAAATAGTGGTGCCAAAAAAGGGGTGCCAGAATCGGAAAGCGAGAATGAATATACTGATTGGTGGCCCTTGATTGAAGCTTTTCTTCCATGCTGGACTGGGAGAGATAGAAAAACATAGAATGTTCCAGTTGCCCTTCCTCCCGGGCATGCTGTAGAAGTCAGCAAAAGGGACTCGAGGGTTACAGTGTATTGTAATTTAGGCGATAGGCTGACAACCTGTCACTATAGCAATACAAAATACAATCTAAAATTGCCCTCAATTTTTGTCAGACGTGGCGGAAGCGCCTTTTACGAGGCGTTTCACGCTCTGCCTACCCCGTAAGGGATGAAGGCGTGACTATATGTATGTATGTATGTGATTGAAGCGTAGTATGGAAGTAGCGTGGCTTCGGGTCGCCGCATTGCGCGAGAGCAGGAAACTGGTGATGATAATCGTCGTCACAGCACTTCTAGTTGATAACATGCTTCTTACTACTGCCGGTAACTGCTTATTGTAGGCGCTAGGTTGAATGCACTAGAATAGGGCGCCAGAATCGAAACGCCAAAATAGGGGTGCTAAGATCCGGGCGCCAAAATAGTGGTGCCAAAAAAGGGGTGCCAGAATTGGAAAGCGAGAATGAATATATGATCGGTGGCCCTTGATTGAAGCGTAGTATGGAAGTAGCGTGGCTTCGGGTCGCCGCATTGCGCGAGAGCAGGAAACTGGTGCTAATCATAGTCGCCATAGCGTTGTTGTTGGACAACATGCTGCTTACTACTGTCGGTAAGTGCTTATTGTAGGCGCCAGATTGAAGACACTAGAATAGGGCGCCAGAATATGTCGGTGCCAAAATCCGGGTGCCAAAATAGTGGTGCCAAAAAAGGGGTGCCAGAATCGGAAAGCGAGAATGAATATACTGATTGGTGGCCCTTGATTGAAGCGTAGTATGGAAGTAGCGTGGCTTCGGGTCGCCGCATTGCGCGAGAGCAGGAAACTGGTGCTAATCATAGTCGCCATAGCATTGTTGTTGGATAACATGCTGCTTACTACTGTCGTAAGTGCTTACAGTGGGCGCCAGATTGAAAACACTAAATAATGGCTCCAGAATTAGAATGCCAAAATTGCTACCCACTTCTACTTCATAACATGCTGCTTACTACAATCGGTAAGTGATTACTGTGGGAGCCAGATTGAAGACACTACAAAAGAGGTGCCAAAATAGGGCGCTACTTATTGGGCGCCAGAATGGGGGCGCTTTACTGTTGCTTACTACTGTTGGTGATTAAGGGGAATAAAATGGGAAGGAGAGAATAGGAGTGCCAGAATGAAGGTGCTAGATTGAAGGTGCCAGAATGAAGGTGCCAGATTGAAGGTGCTAGAATGAAGGTGCCAGATTGAAGGTGCTAGAATGAAGGTGCCAGATTGAAGGTGGTAGAATGAAGGTGCCAGATTGAAGGTGCTAGAATGAAGGTGCCAGATTGAAGGTGCCAGAATGAAGGTGCCAGATTGAAGGTGCTAGAATGAAGGTGCCAGAATGAAGGTGCCAGATTGAAGGTGCCAGAATGAAGGTGCCAGATTGAAGGTGCCAGATTGAAGGTTCCAGAATGAGGGTGCCAGATTGAAGGTGCCAGATTGAAGGTGCCAGAATGAAGGTGCCAGATTGAAGGTGCCAGATTGAAGGTGCCAGAATGAAGGTGCCAGATTGAAGGTGCTAGAATGAAGGTGCCAGATTGAAGGTGCTAGAATGAAGGTGCCAGATTGAAAGTGACTGAATGGTGACACCTTAAATAGGTAAAGTAAGGCACCAAATTTGAGGTGCTGGAATGGGAGGCACTAAAATAGTATCGCTAGAATGAAAACCTACTCTACGCCGAAACGAAACGCGAGAAATGATAATCATGGAAAACTAAGCTTACATGCTGGACTGGGAGCGAGAGAAAAACATAGAATGTGCCAGCTGCATTTCTTCCCGGGCATGCTGTAAAAACCAGCTAAGGGATCCGAGGGTTTCAGTATATTGTAATTTAGGCGATGGGCTGACAACCTGTCACTACAGCAATATACTTACAAATCTATCTTAAATTACCCTCAAAACTTTGTCAGACGTGGCGGAACGACCTTTGCTTAGGTCGTTTACGCTCTGCCTACCCCATTAGGGATAAAGGCGTGATTATATGTATGTATGTATGTAAGTAGTTTTCCTTAGTACACACATACATACATATATACATTTTGCTCTCGCTCCCAGGCCAGCATGGAAGAAAACTACTTACCTACATAATTTATTCTACACAACCTAAATATACACAAAAACTAACCCCATCTCAAAACGCGAAAGGCCACGGGCATGGTGTCAGCGTAGGCGGGAGCGGAAGCAGCTTTTCATTAATAAGAATAGAAATACATTTATTTTAGACACCACACAAATTACAAATTGGACGTAGTGGGCTGTACCTAAGCTAAATACAATCACGCCTCTATCCCTAATGGGGTAGGCAGAGCTCAAACGACCCAAACAAAAGGTCGTTCCGCTACGTCCGACAAAGTTTTGCGGGTTATCCAATATAGATTTGTAGGCATATTGCTGTACTGACAGGTTGTCAGCCCATCATCCCCCAGCTGTATTTTACAGCATGCCCGGGAAGAAATTCAGCTGGTACATTCTATGCTTTTCTTTCGTGCCCAGTCCAGCATAGAAGAAGCTAAGTTAGCTAGCTAAGCTACGAATAACCTGTAATTACCAAAACTACTTATTACTAACTAAAAAGAGACTACCTATAGACTCGGCTGCATACACTATTCCTTTAATTTACATACATACATACATATAATCACGCCTTTACCCTAATGGGGTAGGCAGAGCGTAAACGACCTAAACAAAGGTCGTTCCGCCACGTCTGACATAGTTTTGAGGGTTATTCCAGATGGATTTGTAAGTATATCGCTGTAGTGACAGGTTGTCAGCCCATCGCCTAAATTGCAATATACTGAAACCCTCAGATCCCTTAGCTGGTTTTTACAGCATGCCCGGGAGGAAATGCAGCTGGCACATTCTATGTTTTTCTCTCGCTCCCAGTCCAGCTAGGAAGTAAGCTTCCTTTAATTTTGAGTATTATAAATCTTCGTAGTAAAAAACGGCTACTATGCCTTCTTCTTCTAAATATGGGGTCTTCAAGCAAAGCGGTTTATGTATTGGTGTCCAAATTTATAAATTTTGCCAATTTTTCTGCGAGTTAGCCCAAATCTAGGAGAGTTTTCGCGTATTTTCGCTATTAATTTCGCCATTTTGTAATCTGAAGGAATACTTTGAATATTGTAAGATTTTTTGACATGCTAAAATTTTAATGAATTGTAATTTTGATGTATATTTAGGACAGTTTCTTTGATTGAATTTTCATTTGACATCTATATGATATTATCACTACATAGTATAAAACAAAGTCGATTTCTCTGTCCCGATATCCCTATGTATGCTTATATCTTTAAAACTACGCAACGGATTTTGTTGCGGTTTCTTTTAATGGATAGAGTGATTCAAGAGGAAGGTTTATATGTATAATACATGCATAATATAGTAGAGAAACACTGATCATTTCCGTGCGAAGCAGGGGCGGTCGCTAGTAAATTATATACCTAATTCGTTATTATTATTAATTGTCTTTTATGTTTCTATTGTACACTGATTTGCATACATATATACATACGTAAAATCACGCCTTTATCCCTTACGGGGTAGGCAGAGCGTAAAACGCCTCCTAAAAGGCGCTTTCGCCACGTCTGACATAAATTGAGGGCAATTTTAGATTGTAATGTGTATTGCTGTAGTGACAGGTTGTCAGCCCATCGCCTAAATTACAATACACTGTAACCCTCGAATCCCTTTTGTTGACTTCTACAGCATGCCCGGGAGGAAGGGCAACTGGAACATTCTATGTTTTTCTTTCTCTCCCAGTCCAGTATGGAAGATATTGATTGCATACCAATTGTAAACTTGGTTTTTTACTCGCAAATAAATGAATCTTATCTTATCTTCTTAAATTTAAGTGCTGGGCACTTGTCGGTGGAGTAATCGCAATTTTCTGTCTTCTGCCAATGATTTCATTTCCTTCTTCTGTCGAGTGGGTATCGAGTCTATCGACCCGATGAACCCTGGTGTCAGAGTTTTTAAACCGCCTAGAAGCACAACTATCAGGCCTCTGACATGGTTTGAGTAACGACCACTAACAAAGACAGCGACCGGGACCGACGGCTTAACGTGCCCTCCGAAGCACGAAATCTTTTTCTTTTTCGGACAATCAGGTGATTCAGCCTGCAATGTCCTAACCAAACTGGGAAAAATTCACAAAGTGATAAATTCTCAAATATCAACTTTGTGTTTCCCCCCTGGGAATCGAACCCAGGACCTCCGGATCAGGAGTCCATGGCACTAGCCACTAGACCACGGAGGCAGTTAAATTTTAGTTACTTCCTGATACGACTTGACATTCACCTTCTCTTTAATTTGGTCAAAGTAACTACTATTATCTCCCTAGCCTTATCCCGTATCTCACGGGGTCGGTTACCTAATCTAGGGGATTGAACGAGGGTACTGGTTTTTACACAGAGCGACTGCCATCTGACCTCCGCAACCCAGAAGGGAAACCAGACCCGATCCTAGATTAGGTCAGAGTTTTCAAGCCGCCAATGCTTAGCACTGGCCTCTGATATGGCTTAACGAGTAATATCTACGGTATTAAACGATATTAACCGGGACCAACGGCTTAACGTGCCTTCCGAAGTTCGTCAAAGTAACTTCTATGCCTATAAGAATTGAAATCAAACAAACACGTTGTCCAAATCCACTCCCACCGCCACAATGACTATGATGTCTGTACGCTCTCGTAAGAATCCAATATGGCGGCTTCCACAATCAGGAAAGTTGTCATCTCATCTGAATAATGTAAGGCTCTTTAGATTTACCATTTATTCTATAAAATCTAGTCCCAAATGTATATAACCAGCTAAAAAACACAAAAAATATACAAAAACTTTGTCCTCACCACGCTCGATGTTATAGTGGATAGGGCCGCTGCCTCCTGTGCAGGAGGTCGTGGTTCGAATCCCACCACGTACCAATGTGTTTACGGTTTTCGAATTTCATATGTACGTTTATTCGGCAGAAGCCGATTTTCCCGGTTAATATCGTTTAATACCGTAGATATTAAACCATGTCAGAGGCCAGTGCTAAGCATGTGCTGCTTGAAAACTCTGACCTATTCTAGGATTGGGTCTGGTTTCCCTTCTGGGTTGCAGAGGTCAGATGGTAGTCGCTCTGCGTAAAAACCAGTACCCTCGTTCATTCCCCTAGATTAGGTAACCGACCCCGAGAGATACGGGATAAGGCTAGGGAGATTTGACCTAACCCGCTCCCGCTGCCAATATGGCCATGTCCGTTCGTACGTAAGGATCCAAGATGGCGGCCACAATCAGACGAGTGGTCATCTCATCTGAAATTCATCAGGCTCCTTCGATTTTTCCACCTCGCCGCTAATGGATAGCTCGGGTGGCCATGGTGTTTTTACGACTAGATTTTTGATCCACGGCTTCATAAACATACATACATATAATCACGCCTTTATCCCTAATGGGGTAGGCAGAGCGTCAACGACCTAAACAGAGGTCGATCCACCACGTCTGACAAAGTTCTGAGGGTTATTTAAAACCGATTTGCAGGTATATTGCTGTAGTGACAGGTTGTCAGCCCATCGCCTAAATTACAATATACTGAAACCCTCGGATCCCTTAGCTGGTTTTTACAGCATGCTCGGGAGGAAATGCAGCTGGCACATTCTATGTTTTTGTCTCGCTCCGAGGCCAGCATGGAAGGAAGGCTTCATAAAATCACGCTTATATGTAGTGTAGACAGAGTGTCAGCAGCAAAAGCTGTGCTGAGGAAGCAAAGAACTGTTACATTCTATGCTCTTTTATTCTTTCTAGTGCAACAAAGTGTACGTAGAAGTATAATATTTTACATACATACATACATAAAATCACGCCTTTATCCCTTACGGGGTAGGCAGAGCGTTAAACGCCTCGTAAAAGGCGCTTTCGCCGCGTCTGACAAAATTGAGGGTAATTTTAGATTGTAATGTATAATATGTATAATATTTTCTCGCCTGAAACTCCTGGCACAGAGTATAATAATATCTTCTTCCTTGCTGGAGTTCCAAGGGATAAAGGCGTGATTTTATGTATGTATGTACGTATGCTGGAGTGGAAAGGAAAGAAAAACATAGAATGTGCCAGCTGCATTTGCCCGGGCATGTTGTAAAAACCAGCTAAGGGATCCGAGGGTTTCAGTATATTGTAATTTAGGCAATGTGCTGAATTCAAATCAATGAAAATGAAATCTATTTTAAATAACCTTCAAACCTATGTCAGACGTGGCGGAATGACCTTTGTTTAGGTCGTTTACGCTCTACCTACCCCATTAGGGATAAAGGCGTGATTATGTGTTTGTATATATGTATGTGTAGACAGAGCGTCAGCGGCAACAAAAGCTGATTTCGCTAAATCAGATTTTTTTACAAGCATCAGTTAGGTTAGGTAGGATAGAAGGTAATCTGTTTTTACACACACGAGTTTTTATAATATGCCGGGGAAGCGTCTGGAACATTCTATGCTTTTTTATTGTTCCCAGTGCAGCAAAGTGAAACTCCTGGCACAGAGTATAATCATTTTATTTTATTATTTTATTAAAACATACAATGTGATAGCTGCATTTCCTCCCGGGCATGCTGTAAAAACCAGCTAAGGTATCTGAGGGTTTCAGTACATTGCAATTTAGGCGATGGGCTGACAACCTGTCACTACAGCAATATACCTACAAATCTATCTTAAACAACCCTCAAAACTTTGTCAGACGTGGCAGAACGACCTTTGTTTAGGTCGTTTACGCTCTGCCTACCCCATAAGGGATAAAGGCGTGATTATATGTATGTATGTATGTATGTATGAATAAAGCAAAGCAGGAGTATTTATTTTAGAGAAAACATAATTTGGCACAGCTTTATTACAACTTTAATCAAGTCATTATTAAACCCATGTGGCATTTTCTACAGAACAGAACCTAAATAGTTCTGGACTCTTTTGTTGTTGATGAAACGCTTGTACAGTTTTCTTAAAACGATATTGTTATCCAATTATTTAGTTTATAGTTTTTATGACAGCACTTATTCAGCAAGTTTGTGTTACTTGGTGTAATAGATACCTACAGGCGCTTTATATTATAACATCTGTGGTTTCCACAGTTCTGAACTTTGGTAGGACATTGCAGGCTGAATCACCTGATTGTCCGAAAAAGAAAAAGATTTCGTGCTTCGGAGGGCACGTTAAGCCGTCGGTCCCGGTCGCTGTCTTTGATAGTAGTCGTTACACAAAACCATGTCAGAGGCCTGATAGTTGTGCTACTAGGCGGTTTAAAAACTCTGACACCAGGGTTCATTGGGTCGATAGACTCGATACCCACTCGACAGAAGAAGACAGTTCTGAACGACTCGTCAAAACCGAATATCGATGTTTTGCTTCGATATTCTTCCCAGCTCTAGTTTCAAGTGACGGAAATCATATTTGGAGCTCCATCCCCCCTAGCCCAGAAAGTTTGACTCTGGCGCGAACACCGTAATCAAATTTGAGCTCCATAGGCAAAGCCATAAAGTTCATAATTGCATTTGTAACTGTGCCGATATCGGACACCCAAAAATCTAACTTTTTATTAATTTTATAAAATAGGGGACTCCATCGAAGAGATATTTTTTTTATACATAGTTGCGAACCTTTTTTCTTTAGTATAAATTCCTCTTATTTTTATTTATAGACACAGAATACAGAATAATGGCTTCTAGATTTGCCGGCTAAAACTAAAATTTAAATATATTTGTCACTTTCAGACTAATAACTGCCTCCTCGGTCTAGTGGCTAGTGTCATGGACTCCCGATCCGGAGGTCCTGGGTTCGATTCCCAGGGGGGAAACACAAAGTTGATATTTGAGAATTTATCACTTTGTGAATTTTTCCCCAGTTTGGTTAGGACGTTTGCCGGCTGAATCACCTGATTGTTCGAAAAGAAAAAGGATTTCGTGCTTTGGAGGGCACGATAAACCGTCGGTCCCGGTCGCTGTCTTTGATAGTGGTCGTTACTCAAACCAAGTCAGAGGGCTGATAGATGTGCGCGCCGCCGCATACCTAATTTCTGGTTGTGCTACTAGGCGGTTTAAAACTCTGACACCAGGGTTCATCGAGTCGATAGACACCCACTCGACAGAAGAAGAAAACTAATAACATTGAAAAAAACGACAGTAGATCTATTCTCTCCGGTTTTTGATTTATAGTACGTGGTTTTATGCGTTATCTGTATTTTTTAAACGCCGTCATATGATACGGCGGATAAAATTGACAGAAATACTGGGGAAACGTGCAAAAGCACGTCAAAATCTAGCGGACAAAGTGTAAAACCATAGAGTATAAATCGCCTGTCCTTCTTCAATATTATTATTTTCTTCTTCTTCTGTGTAGTGGGTATCGAGTCTATGGACCCGATGAACCCTGGTGTCAGAGTCTTTAAACCGCCTAGTGGCACAACTATCAGGCCTCTGACATGGTTTGAGTAACGACCACCATCAAAGACAGCGACCGGGACTGACGGCTTAACGTGCCCTCCGAAGCACGAAATCTTTTTCTTTTTCGGACAATCAGGTGATTAAGCCTGCAATGTCCTAACCAAACTGGGGAAAAATTCACAAAGTGATAATTTTTTAAATATCAACTTTGTGTTTCCCCCTGGGAAACGAACCCAGGACCTCCGGATCAGGAGTCCATGGCACTAGCCACTAGACCACGGAGGCAGTTTTATTATTTTGATAGTGACAGATCGATTTGTATTTTAGTTTTAGCCGGTGGAATCTTGTATCGATCGACCCCATTATAGCACTATGGTACGTACTATTTCCAAATCTAATTTAGAATAAAGGTATACAAGGTTTCATGTAATTTTATTCGCGGCGGGAGCGTGGAGATATGATTGAGACTTTTAAGATACCGAAAGGACACTATGATTTACAAGGACTTGATAAGTTATTTTTTAAGAGAGATGAGAATAACCGACTCAGAGGACACGCCCTTAAATTGACCACAACTTTTTCCCATAATAACCCGCACAGGCATTTTTTACCAGAGTTGTGAGACAGTGGAACCAGCTGCCAGAAGAAGTGGTTTCTGCGGTTAATGTTTACCAGTTTTAGAACAGATTTGACAAATTTAAACAAACTTCGAAATCATAAAGTGGTCAACTATATATAAATAATAATAATAATAAAACACATTTAAAAATATATATATATACCTACGTATTAGCAAATTAGTTAGAAGACTAAAACTACTATTTTATTATGTTATCATTTATTATATATAATAGCATAAACTTATTTTAGGAACAAGATCTTTGATTTAAAGATGAATGAAACTTTGTTTACCTTTAGTTTCAATCTGATTTGGAAATAGTATAGATGTGTTACCTACTTCACTTAAGTATTTCTTCTTGCATCTTCCATGCTGGACTGGGAGAGATAGAAAAACATAGAATGTTCCAGCTGCCCTTCCTCCCGGGCATGCTGTAGAAGACAGCAAAAGGGACTCGAGGGTTACAGTGTATTGTAATTTAGGCGATGGGCTGACAACCTGTCACTACACATTAGCAATACACATTACAATCTAAAATTGCCCTCAATTTTTGTCAGACGCGGCGAAAGCGCCTTTTACGAGGCGTTTAACGCTCTGCCTACCCCGTAAGAGATAAAGGCGTGATTTTATGTAAGTATGTATGTATCTTTTTTGGGTCGGATGTTCTTAGCATTGTTTTTTTGTAACTGGCACTACAGTAAAATAAAAAAATAAAAGCCACGTCAGCACACAGCCAATCATAACGCTCTATTTGAAATTGAATGGCGCGCAATTTCCTACGAGTGCGAATGTCGTTGACAGCTCATTTTCGCGCGCTTTTCTAGTGCTGTACTTATATTATCGACTAGCTGTCTGGACCGCAGTCGATTTTTCCTGTGTGGGAGTAGGATGATATGATCGAAAAGTAATTTATGTTGAAATAGTCAATTAACCGTTATCAAGTCGATTTATACGATAAACCTTAATTAAAACACTGACAACCTGTCACAACAGCAATATACCTACACATCTATCTTAAACAGCCCTCATAACTTTGTCAGACGTGGCGGAACGACCTTTGTTTAGGTCATTCACGCTCTGCCTACCCCATTAGGGATTAAGGAGTGATTATATGTATGTATGTAAAACACTGATTAGAGTTTTAATTAATCGGTCTATGAGATGGTTTACTCGCAAATAACTTTCGGTATCAGAAAGAAAGCGATACAATAGAATCGATACAGAAAAGCTTCCTGACTCAGCATGTTCTACTGTCTCAGCGCTGGTTTTCAGCAAGAACCTTTCTTTTCATCCATGCTGAACTGGGAGCGAAAGAAAAACATAGAATGTGCCAGCTGCATTTCCTCCCAGGCATGCTGTAGAAACCAGCTAAGGGATCCGAGGGTTTCTGTACATTGCGATTTAGGCGATCGGCTGACAACCTGTCACTTCAGCAATATGCCTACAAATCTATCTTAAATAACCCTCAAAACTTTGTCAGACGTGGCGAACGACCTTTGTTTAGGCCGTTTACGCTTTGCCTAACCCATTAGGGATAAAGGCGTGATTATATGTATGTATGTATGTAACCTTTGGGTATAGAAAGCATATTACTACATATAATACTTAGACAATATTTACACACTATTTAACTTACTTAACATGCTCTACGAAGCACGGAATCATTTCACTTGTCCAATCTACGAGGAGGGGGACATACAAACCTGCAATGTCTTAATTAAGCTAGAAACAATCTCACAAAGTGATTATATCATCTTCATACATACATTCATTTTCTTCCATGCTGGTCTGGGAGCGAAAGAAAAACATAGAATGTGCCAGCTGCATTTCCTCCCGGGCATGCTGTAAGATCCAGCTAAGGGATCCGAGGGTTACAGTGTATTGTAATTTAGGCGATGGGGTGACAACCTGTCACTAAAGCAATACATATTACAATCTAAAATTGCCCTCAATTTTTGTCAGACGTGGCGAAAGCGCCTTTTACGAGTCGTTAAACGCTCTGCCTACCCCTTAAGGGATAAAGGCGTGATTTTATGTATGTATGTATACATACATACATATAATCACGCCTTTATCCCTAATCGGATAGGCAGAGCGTAAACGACATAAGCACAGGTCGTTCCACCACGTATGACAAAGTTTTGAGGGTTATTTAAGGTAGATTTATAGTTACATTGCTGTAGTAACAGGTTGTCAGCCCATCGCCCAAATTGCAATATACAGAAACCCTCGGATCTCTTAGCTGATTTTTACAGCATAGACACATTCTAAGTTTTTCTCTCACTCCCAGTCCAGCATGGAAGAATATCATCTTCATACCCGTGGAAATAGAACCCTCAACACTCTGATCGAAAGCCCAAGGCTCATACCACGAAGACAGTTACTAATTATCTTGCTGACTCTACGAGCCCTAACTACCCGCATGTTAAACGACCCGTGGTAGATAACACTGCGTGATATGACGTCATGGATTTGCTGACTGTGCCAAAACTTTACAGCTTCATTTCTTTGACTTTAAGTGTACATTTTGTATAAGAGCCCGATGGTGTAGTGGATAGGGCCGCTGCCTCCTGAGCGGGAGGTCGTGGTTCGAATCCCACCACGTACCAATGTGTTTTTCGGTTTTCGAATTTCATATGTACGTTTATCGGCGCTTTTTCCGTGCTTCGGAAGGCACGTTAAGCCGTTGGTCCCGGTTAATATAGTTTAATACCGTAGATATTAGTCGTTAAGCCATATCAGAGGCCAGTTCTAAGCATTGGCGGCTTGAAAACTCTGACCTAATCTAGGATTGGGTCTGGTTTCCCTTCTGGGTTGCGGAGGTCAGATGGCAGTCGCTCTGTGTAAAAACCAGTACCTTCGTTCAATCCCCTAGATTAGGTAGCCGACCCTGTGAGATACGGGATAAGGCTAGGGAGATGATGATGATGTATGAGGTACGAATCTATACTTATTTTCTTTTCTAATGATTTATTTGCTCCATACTACAAAGTGTTTAAAATGCTTCACCGGAATAAAGGCACCGGAGTAGCATGTTTTGTAATATTTTAACAAATAAATAAATCTTAAATCTAAAAAAAACTAGGGCTCGTACCTCGGCTTATGGCGTTGCCTTGGGAATTCCTTATCGGAGAGAATCTAAGTACCTGGTACGTGCCGGTAAACCTCAAAGGGAGCAAAGGAGGGAACGAATCTATATCAATATCCACATTTCCATATTCATACTAGAATAGAATAGAAAAACGTTTATTGATAAAACAATACAAAACTGAACATACAGTAAATAGACTTATTGAATACTAATATTATAAATGTGAAAGTAACTCTGTCTGTCTGTTTGTTCCTCTTTCTCGCCTAAACGACTTAACCGATTTTGATGAAATTTGGCAAGACGCTAGATGAACAATCAAAAAATATCTCATTCCCTCAGGAATATTTTCAAATACCGTTTGAAAACATTCCCGTGGGAATTAGATATTTTCGATATTTACGAAATATGATATACAGATTGACTATGACTGGGAATAGCAATAGGAAAACTTTTACCGCGGGAAATATTTAAATACCAGAGGAAATCCCATAAAGCCGCGGCTGAAACCACGGGGCGGAAAGCTAGTTTAAGTTTAAGAAAGTTTTAATCTTATATGCAGGCAAATAGCACATCAAAGGCCTATTAAAAACAGTCAAAGCCTCCGAAGCACAAATTCCTTCTTCTCATTCACATCATGTGAATCTGCATTATCCTCTGCAAACTGGGGAACATCTCCTAAAGTGATGAATTGACAATAATATGCGTCGTGTGAACTTGCAAATTTGCGACCATCAATTTACAGTTTTCTGTCTTTCTCATCATACACAGGATTAGTGAATAGGGCCTTAGACCATCAATTTACACTTTTCTGTCTTTCTCATCATCCACAGGATTAGTGAATAGGGCCTTAGACCATCAATTTACACTTTTCTGTCTTTCTCATCATACACAGGATTAGTGAATAGGGCCTTAGACCATCAATTTACACTTTTCTGTCTTTCTCATCAACTACAGGATTAGTGAATAGGGCCTTAGACCATCAATTTACACTTTTCTGTCTTTCTCATCATCCACAGGTTTAGTGAATAGGGCCTTAGACCATCAATTTACGCTTTTCTGTATTTCTCATCAACCACAGGATTAGTGAATAGGGTCTTAGACCATCAATTTACACTTTTCTGTCTTTCTCATCATCCACAGGATTAGTGAATAGGGCCTTAGACCATCAATTTACACTTTTCTGTCTTTCTCATCATCCACAGGATTAGTGAATATGGCCTTAGACCATCAATTTACACTTTTCTGTCTTTCTCATCATCCACAGGATTAGTGAATAGGGCCTTAGACCATCAATTTACACTTTTCTGTCTTTCTCATCATCCACAGGATTAGTGAATAGGGCCTTAGACCATCAATTTACACTTTTCTGTCTTTCTCATCATCCACAGGATTAGAGAATAGGGCCTTAGACCATCAATTTACACTTTTCTGTCTTTCTCATCATACACAGGATTAGTGAATAGGGCCTTAGACCATCAATTTACACTTTTCTGTCTTTCTCATCATACACAGGATTAGAGAATAGGGCCTTAGACCATCAATTTACACTTTTCTGTCTTTCTCATCATACACAAGATTAGTGAATAGGGCTTTAGACCATCAATTTACACGTTTCGTTCTTTCTCATCATCCACAGGATTAGTGAATAGGGCCTTAGACCATCAATTTACACTTTTCTGTCTTTCTCATCATCCACAGGATTAGTGAATAGGGCCTTAGACCATCAATTTACACTTTTCTGTCTTTCTCATCAACTACAGGATTAGTGAATAGGGCCTTAGACGATCAATTTACACTTTTCTGTCTTTCTCATCAACTACAGGATTAGTGAATAGGGCCTTAGACCATCAATTTACACTTTTCTGTCTTTCTCATCATCCACAGGATTAGTGAATAGGGCCTTAGACCATCAATTTACACTTTTCTGTCTTTTTCATCATCCACAGGATGAGTGAAAACGGCCTTAGACTATCCACTTACACTTTTTTTTTCTGTTTCATCCGCAGTGCCGATAATCCCGGAGTTCTTGTACGACATCCGCCACCCTGACGCCCCGCTGTCCATGTCGCTAGACGAACCACTGCCGCAGCCATCAGCCCCGCCCACGCCGTTCTGCCCCTGCCTGAATAACACCAGCAAACTGGACCTGAACGTGACCATCGGTGAGTACAAGAATCTACATACATACATACATACATACATATAATCACGCCTTTATCCCTAATGGGGTCGGCAGAACTTAAACGACCTAAACAAAGGTCGTTCCGCCACGTCTGACAAAGTTTTGAGGGTTATTCAAGATGGTTTTGTACGTATATTGCTGTAGTTACAGGTTGTCAGCCCATCGCCCAAATTGCAATATACTGAAACCCTCAGATCCCTTAGCTGGTTTTTACAGCATGCCCGGGAGGAAATGCAGCTGGCACATTCTATGTTTTTCTCTCGCTCCCAGTCCAGCGTGGAAGAAAAAAATATTCCTTAAAGTTGGTTTAACGTGCTTGCTGCTTCCATGTTGGACTAGGAGCGAGAGATACTTTCGTGCTGGACTCTTCTTGTCGTGTCGATCGTTCAGGCGTTTTTATATTAATTTCGACCAGTACTCGTGCTGGACTGAGAGCGAGAGAAAAACATAGAATGTGCCAGCTGCATTTCCTCCCGGGCATGCTTGCATTCAGGGTTTCAGTATATTGCAATTTAGGCGATGGGTTGACAACCTGTCACTACAGCAATATACCTACAAATCTATCTTCAATAACCCATACTTTGTCAGCCGTGGCGGGACGACCTTAGTTTAGGTAGTTTACGCTCTGCTTACCCCATTAGGAATAAAGGCGTGATTATATGTATGTATGTTAGTAGTTCAACGTGTCTACGTCATAGCAAAATATTTGTCTTTTTGTGATAAAAGGCGTGCCAATATGTATGTATCTAAGTGTATAGAATAGAATAGAAAACGTGTATTTGTCAAAAAATATTACAACAGAATTTACAACAATGTCGTTTTTCTTTATGCAGTAAACATCACAGCAGAGAAGATAGAGCGTCACAACGAACTGATTCATGAGACGGTCGCAGTGGGCGTCATGTTCGCGAGCAAAGCCATCGTTCAACTGATGGCTAACCCTTTCGTCGGACCTCTTACACACAAGTAAGGAACAGTATTGCCACAGAATATATAATAGTACTACATACAGAATGGACACTCACCTCCCTTACCCAGTCCGACATACGTCACGTTGTGGGCCACATTGAGCGTACGCTTAGCGGGTATGGCGCGCGCATGTTTCCCAGTGTAACGGAAATAATAAAATTTTGTGTTCCGTGTATGGATGTCTTTCTACCATAAGATATGACTCCAATAGGAACTTTTTTAGATTCCACAGTGATGAGAGACGGTAAGTAAATTCATATAAAATATGCAACCTAATCTATTCTAACTATTCAGTTACAGTGAACTACTTTAAAACGTTGGTTTAATCAAGAACCAGATTAATCAAGTGATGATTATGACCGGTATAACAAATTTTGTCCACCCTTATTACACGTACACACACGCACACATGCCAAGTGCAACATGCCGTCTGTCGATGTGTGACCAAAATGACATGGTAGTTAGGAGTGTCCGAGCTGTGGTATTGCAGTGGTCTTGCCTTGGGCTTTTCACCCGAAGATTGAATCCAATTTGGTTAGGACAGTGGAGATTGAACAGATTATTCCGTGCTTCGGAGGTCAGAATGTCAAATCCTTTATTGTAACGATTTCTGGCAGCAGCAGTAGCACGGTAGGTCGTTACAAAAACCATTAAATATTTTTTTGCATGCCTGTCTTCTTCTTCTTCTTCTGTCGAGTGGGTATCGAGTCTATTGACCCGATGAATCCTGGCGTCAGAGTTTTTAAACCGCCTAGTAGCACAACTATCAGACCTCTGACATGGTTTGAATAACGACCACTATCAAAGACAGCGATCAGGACCGACGGCTTAACGTGCCCTCCGAAGAACGAAATCTTTTTCTTATCGGACAATCAGGTGATTCAGCCTGCGATGTCCTAACCAAACTGGGGTAAAAATTCACAAAGTGATAAATTCTCAAATATCAACTTTGTGATTCCCCCTGGGAATTGAACCGAGGACCTCCGGATCGGGAGTCCATAGCACTAGCCACTAGACCACGGAGTGTGCCATGCCAGTTCTGGCGCAACATGCTGATCACACTTTATTTAAGAACTTTTAATACAATTTTTGCCTGCAATAAATTATTTCTTCCATGCTGGCCTGGGAGCGAGAGAAAAACATAGAATGTGCCAGCTGCATTTCCTCCCGGGCATGCTGTAAAAACCAGCTAAGGGATCCGAGGGTTTCAGTATATTGTAATTTAGGCGATGGGCTGACAGCCTGTCACTACAGCAATATACTTCCAAATCTATCTTAAATAACCCTCAAAACTTTGTCAGACGTGGCGGAACGACCTTTGTTTGGGTCGTTTACGCTCTGCCTACCCCATTAGGGATAAAGGCGTGATTATATGTATGTATGTAATAAATTATATTTCATTAAGGTGCTGATTATCTACCGGGTCATTCGACGCGTAATCCTATTCGGCATAAGAAGAGAACACTTATACCTAACTAGCGACCCACCCCGGCTTCGCACGGAAATGATCAGTGTTTCTCTACTATATTATGCATGTATTATACATATAAACCTTCCTCTTGAATCACTCTATCCAATAAAAGAAACCGCATCAAAATTTGTTACGTAGTTTTAAAGATTTATGCATACATAGGGATATAGGGACAGAGCAAGCGACTTTGTTTTACAATACATTACAATAATGCACAAAGAAACACATACAACAGAAATAAAAAGGAACAAACGTTACAGTACAAAATAGGCGGCCTTATTGCTAAAGCAGCAATTTCTACCAGGCAACCTTTGGGTATAGAAATTGTACAAGTACACATGTAGTGTAACAAAAAAGTCTTTAATATGAGCTTTTTGCCAAGTAATTTGTTTTATTTGCAGGATCGGATACAGTGTTCCCATGTTCACCGGCTTCATCCTCATGTTCCTATCCACACTGAGTGAGTATTTACACCAAGTTGATACTGGATGAATTGGATGTTTGCAAAAAAAAAAAGGGACTCAAGGGTTACAGTGTATTGTAATTTAGGCGATGGGCTGACAACCTGTCGCTATAGCAATACACTTTTCATTCTAAAATTGCCCTCAATTTTTGCCAGACGTGGCGAAAGCGCCTTTTACGAGTCGTTTAACGCTCTGCTTACCCCGTAGGGATAAAGGCGTGATTTTATGTATGTATGATCTTTCACGCTGGCCTGGGAGCGAGAGAAAAACATAGAATGCGCCAGCTGCATTTCCTCCCGGGCATGCTGTAATAACCAGCCAAGGGATCCGAGGGTTTCAGTATATTGTAATTTAGGCGATGGGCTGACAACCTGTCACTAAGCAATATACCTTCAAATCTATCTTAAATAACCCTCAAAGCTTTGTCAGACGTGGCGAAACGTCCTTTGTTTAGGTCGTTTACGCTCTGCCTACCCCATTAGGGATAAAGGCGTGACTATATGTATGTATGTATGTATGTTTTATGTATGTATGTATGTATGCGAAAAAACTACTTCTATATACTATGAAAAATGGTATAGAAAAGTAGGTTTTTTGCTTCTTTTTTTATAATAATAGCCATTTGTCGGCGTTGTCAGTAGAGTATACTTACTAAGTGTAATGGGACAGCGTCAAGCAAACTGATAGGGGTTGCTCAGTCAATGACACTGAACAACTTCCACCAGGATTTTCATTCAGGAAGAGAAAAAATAATGGCTTTTCTATACAAAATGTTCACCTTGATCAGACAATTTGTACGGAAAAACCATTTTGATTTCACTTTTTTTTTTTTTTTTTTTTTTTTTTTTTATATTTGATAGGCAATCATTTGTCCGCCATCTCACGTGATGGTAAGTGATGATGTAGACTATGATGAAGCATGATTGCCTAGAAAATGCCTGTTCACTCTCGCCTTGAAAAGGCCCAGGTTATAACGTTCCGGAAATAGATCCGCAGGCAGGGAGTTCCACACTTTGGCTGTTCGCATAAAAAATGTAGAAGCGTACCGCTTTGTGCGAAAACTTGGAATGTCGACAACATAAGGGTTTTTTTTTTTTTTTTTTTAATTGTGCACGTCGTATCTGCCTCTCAGGATGCTATTTCACTAGCCTAGGTCTGCTGGAAGAGATTTCTTTTTAGAAATAAGCTGTGCCTGTTGTGTTTTTGTTTTATATGTATATGTTCTTTGTATTTTATTGTGTACAATAAACTGTTAAATAATAAATAATAATAAATAATAATAATAATAATAATAAGGGTGGAATCCCAACCGGCGTCTCGTACCCCGGAGATGGAATAGGGAAACTTTCAGAAAAAAAAATGCTGCTGATAGTTGTTCAGTGTCATTAACTGAGCAACCCCTATCAGTTCGCGGGACGCTGTCCCTTTCACCTGGTATTTTGCTTTAAACCTTCAATGTCAGGTTTCTTCTGACTAAGGTCGCTTCAACATCGAGCGTCTCAATCTCAATGCAATCTTCAAGTCTAGAATCATTTTATGAGCAAACACATCGGAAATGAATCGAAATTAAAATAAAGCTTATTTATTTAAAGATAGATAAATAAAGCGTTTTATTTATATTTCTACAAAACACATGTACATTTAGCAAATTTAAAAGACACATACAATAAAACAAACAGATAAATCAAAGTAGTTTACACAATATCCACATGTGTGCTGCAGTGATGTGAAAGGGCCAAGGCTCAGTGAATTTTACCCTAAGAGTTTTCCCAAAAGGCAACACTGATTTTCAGCCGTCACCCGTGATGAGTGCCAAGCGGTTTAAAAAACGTCCGAGTAAAACGTATTATTAAAAATATTAGTTACTATCCATATGTGAAAATAAACCGTTACAAGTATCATAATGTACATTCACTTAAGGGGATCCCCGGTGCACGCCAGCGCCCTCATCAGTAAAAAAATCATTGCTCACCGAAAACGCAATTAATCGAAAATCCGGTAGATCAGATTAAAGTATGGGTACTGAAGTTTTTTTTAAGCATTATAAATTAATAATTCAGTGTTCACTTCAGTTACAGATAGTAAAAGTGCTAAAAGTGGCCGTTTTTCGCAAATTTCCTATCTGTAACTGCAACGATCTATAAGTTACAACTTTATGAGTTTCCAAATGGCCTTTATTGCTTTAACCTCAATCTGATCTACCGGATTTTCGATTTAAAAAAAATCAGTTAATTATGATTTTTTGACTGATGAGGGCACCACTTAGCCCAGGGAAGCCCCTTAAACAGCAGTGACTTGTGCTCATGTAAAATGTGTGTTGTGTTCGTGTAGGAGCGAGTGCTCGCGCGAAGTGTCTGCTTGATTGAGGTTTAACAGGTATTTAACAGTTTATTTGCACACATGATCATACAGAGGACACAAACATAAAAAAACAATAGCACAAGCTGTACCTTGTTTTGCTACCTACAGTAGTGAGAGTGCATAAGTGAAAGTAAGTTACTATTATTCAATACTGCCTTTTCCCGCCAGTTTTCGCGTTCGGCCGCTCCTACAGCGTGCTGTTCATCGCCCGCGCCCTGCAAGGCATTGGCTCGTCTTGCTCCTCCGTCTCCGGAATGGGAATGCTGGCTGAACGGTATCCTGACGACAAGGTTTGTGGCTAAAAAATAATCGATATTTTTTTATCGACTGTTGCAATCACTAGTTTTGTGGAGTTGAATAGCCTGACAGATTAAAAATACCTGTCATAGCGAAAAACAGAGACAGAATAAGAGAGGGACTTATGCATTTACTATAAGCCTTTCCCTATGGTACCTCTATGACAGGTATTTTTAATTCCTGGCAGTGGTATCCCTTAAAGACGGTATAAAGAGCTGGCAACCTTTTGATAAAATATATTTAAAAAACAATGTCGGAATCATAGAATAAGGAACTGTTATTTCTCTGTATATGTATCATTCATTACTCTACTCTATAACGGTGACTCCAGCGCACAAACATTACACAAAACATTCCCCGCGGGGCAGAGAGGGGAAGGTTTTCACAAACGCTTCCCTTCCCCTCTTTTCCCCGCGGGGTTATGTTCCGTCCGTGTGATCTTTCATAGCAGGAGTCACAACTTTAGATTTCTGAAAACAAAACCACGCAAACTCAAGGATACAAATTCCTTGCGTAAACTGGACAAAGCTTGTATACCATGCAAACTAGATGGCGGTGCTACTATAATTTACATTAAGGGGATGCCCGGTGCACGCCAGCGCCCTCATCAGTCAAAAAATCATTGCTCACCGAAAACGCAATTAATCGAAAATCCGGTAGATCAGATTAAAGTTTGGGTACTGAAGTTTTTTTTAAGCATTATAAATTAATAATTCAGTGTTCACTTCAGTTACAGATAGTAAAAGTGCTAAAAGTGGCCGTTTTTCGCAAATTTCCTATCTGTAACTGCAACGATCTATAAGTTGCAACTTTATGAAGTTCCAAATGACCTTTATTGCTTTAACCTCAATCTGATCTACCGGATTTTCGATTGATTTTGTTTTCAGTTAATTATGAATTTTTGACTGATGAGGGCGCTACTTAGCCCAGGGAAGCCCCTTAATTCCTTTCCTATTTTTACCAGGAGCGTGGTAACGCCATGGGTATAGCTCTAGGCGGACTGGCTTTGGGCGTGCTCATCGGACCTCCGTTCGGGGGACTTATGTATGAATTCGTCGGCAAAACAGCACCCTTCTTGATGCTATCTGCACTCGCGCTTGGAGATGGACGTAAGTTTAAGCACACGTCATGTTATAGTTATACCTTTATTCATGCGGGGTAGACAAAGTATCAGAGGCTTAAATCCAAAATATTTTAACGTCACTTTCTTTTCGTCAAAACCTTCATAATATATCGACTGTCTATGAGCTTGTAGGTATATTGCTATTGGCTTGTATTGCAATTTTTTAGAACGGTGAGAACCACCACATAGCCAGATTTTTGGATTCTCTTTCATTCTATGACATAACATAATCAAATCATTCCGATAAAAACCCTGATAACTTAATGACGAACAAATGTTATTCATACTGATTAATTGATAAGTTTGTGTGTTAGACCTCTACGTTTCGACTCTTTACGAGAGTATTTTTCATAAATTTATTATTCTCAGTCGAAGATTACACACGGCGGACAGAATTGTGTGATTTTCACTATTTCTAAAGAAGACTCTCGTAAAGAGTCGAAACGTAGAGTAACTCCTCCGTTAAACAAACAAGTGATTAGTCGTTGATTTATTTATCCGGATCGTTTGAGCCGGCAACGAACAAAACAGAAAGAAAAAACTTAAGCAATTGTTTTATTTTAACTGCAGTTCTGCAGCTAATGATCCTGCAACCCGGCGTGGTACGTCAGGAGTCGGAGCCACCGTCACTGAAGGCACTGGTCACTGATCCTTACATCCTGGTGGCTGCTGGTAAGATATAAACCTTTAAATTTGATTGAATCAAATTGCAGTTGCATTACTTCCATGCTGGACTGGGAGAGATAGAAAAACATAGAATGTTCCAGCTGCCCTTCCTCCCGGGCATGCTGTAGAAGACAGCAAAAGGGACTCGAGGGTTACAGTGTATTGTAATTTAGGCGATGGGCTGACAACCTGTCACTATGGCAATACACATTACAATCTAAAATTACCCTCAATTATTGTCAGACGCGGCGAAAGCGCCTTTTACGAGGCGTTTAACGCTCTGCCTACCCCGTAAGGGATAAAGGCGTGATTTTATGTATGTATGTATGTATCAAATTGCAGAAAACTTATATTCGCGCAAGGTACCTACCTATTATCCTTTTCTGAGGTATGAAAAGCGTCAACAAGCTTGTTATAATTAGGTTTCCGCCTATTGCGAAAAAGCCTTCTAACACCGACTTAACTAGAGTGATTTGGTTTCGGAAAATCCTGTCAAAAAGAAACATCTGGTACATTCTTCGAACCCGAGCTTCGAACCTTCACTTCACTTCCAGATCAGCATGGAAAATCTTAACGTTCTTCTATTATTTTGCTTTAAACATATTAAATCCAACCACAAAACAAAGAAACTACACTATATCATAGCAATTAATCGTTCACAAAATACAAATACAAAATAATTTATTTGTTTTCGAAAAGTTTATACATAGTTTAATAAAACCTGTGCTAGGAGGCACCGCTCTTCCAGGAAATAATAAATCGTAGAAACTAAAACTAGAATTTACAAATTAAGCCTACATTTGTGTACGGGTGTGTTTGTGTATGAATGTTGTTGTTGTTATGTTCACAGGGGCAATAACCTTCGCCAACGTTGGAATAGCAATGCTAGAACCGAGCCTTCCGATCTGGATGGCTGACACGATGGAAGCCAGGCGCTGGCAGCAGGGAGTGGCATTCTTGCCCGCTAGCATCTGCTATTTGATTGGTCAGTATTTGTACTTGGATTAGTCAGTTCTGCGTTGTGATTGGTCGATCTTCTTCTGTCTATAGACTCGATACCCACTCGACAGAAGATTGGTCGATATAAAATGGGATCGAAACTAATGGAGAAATGAAAAAGAAAGAATGAAGTTTTTTTTGTGTTTCCATAAAATGCAAGCATTATACCGGGTGTAAGGAACAGCCTCCCGCAAAGTGATAGGGGTTGCTCAGTCAACGAAACTGTACAACTATCACCAGGAATTTCTTTCAGGAGATGAAAACGAAATTTAACTTTCCATACAAAATGACCACCTCAATCAGACAATTTGTATGAAAAACCAAGTTTGTTTTTCACTTACTAAAAAAAAACCTGCCGATAGTTGTTCAGTTCCGTTGACTGAGCAACCCCTATCAGTTTGCGGGACGCTGTCCCTTGCACTCCGTACATCGATCTACTATAATTTTATGAAAACTGTTTGTGGACAAAATAATGATTATGATTTTCGTTGCAGGAACGAACCTGTTTGGACCACTCGGCCACAAGATGGGACGTTGGCTGGCCGCATGCTCAGGCCTGGTTATCATTGGCATCTGTCTTATACTTGTAAGTATTTTATAGTTCTATTGTTTTGGTTTCCAGACAATCGACCCGATGAACCCTGGTGTCAGAGTTTTAAAATCGACTTATAGCACAGCTAAGGAATTTGTTATGGTTTCTGTAACGACCACTATCATATACATTGACCGGGACTTTGACCGGGACCCACGGCTTAACATGCTCTCCAAAGCACGGATACTTTTTTCTTTTCGGACATGCAGGTGATTTCAGGTGATTCAAACTGGGGAAGATCACACAAATGTTATAAACAAATATCATCTTTGCGTTCCCCCCCTAGGAATCGAACCCAGAACCTCTGGATCGAGAGCCCATCATCATCTCCCTAGCCTTATCCCGTATCTCACGGGGTCGGCTACCTAATCTAGGGGATTGAACGAGGGTACTGGTTTTTACACAGAGCGACTGCCATCTAACCTCCGCAACCCAGAAGGGAAACCAGACCCAATCCTAGATTAGGTCAGAGTTTTCAAGCCGCCAATGCTTAGCACTGGCCTCTGATATGGCTTAACGACTAATATCTACGGTATTTAACGATATTAACCGGGACCAACGGCTTAACGTGCCTTCCGAAGCACGGAAAAAGCGCCGAATTAACGTACATATGAAATTCGAAAACCGAAAATCACATTGGTACGTGGTGGGATTCGAACCACGACCTCCCGCTTAGGATGCAGCGGCCCTATCCACTACACCATCGGGCTCACTGGATCGAGAGCCCTAAGCTCACTATTTTTGACAAGATTGGAAGGATTTCAATGTGTATCTGAAATTTTGAGCGCCAAAAATTTATCTAAGACGTTATACCATAAGACCCGGTTGCTCAGTCCACGACACTACTGCGCAGGACTTGTTTTTAGTGCCCAAGTGTTTGCGCTACACACAGGTGCTCTCTCTGTTCCCTCAATCTCTTATTCTGATGGGACAGGTTGACTGACACGACCAGAGAGAAAACAGGCGCAGGACCGACTATTTACATGCCCATCCGACAGCATGGATCATCTTACTTTTCGGACAATCAGGTGATCAGCCTGCAATGTCCTAACCAAACTAGAAACAACAACACAAAGTCATTGTCAAACAACTGTGTATTGTGTAAACAACTATCAGCAGGATTTTTTCTCAGGAAGTGAAATAAGAAGTTGGCTTTTCCATTTAAAATGTCTCGATCAGACAATTTGTATGAAAATGTCAATGTTATTAGTTCTTCAGTGTCGTTGACTGAGCAGTATCAGTTTGCGGGACGCTGTCCCTTACATTAAACCTGTTATACCCTTGCACAGATCCCTATGGCGCGGAAACTGGAGCACCTGATCATCCCGAATGCTGGATTGGGATTTGCCATCGGAATGGTGGATTCTTCCATGATGCCCGAGCTGGGTTTTCTGGTGGATATCAGGCATGCAGCTGTGTACGGGTCTGTTTATGCCATTGGAGACACGGCTTTTTGTCTGGGATATGCTGTTGGTAAGTATTATTTTATTTATTTATTATTATTATTATCGTTCGGCCATTTTAATACATTACAATTTCAAATTAAGATTCAGTAGCCAGTCTACAGCCGCCGGGGTAAGTTTATTGAGCTCCTCCAAGCCTCCAGGAAACCGTGTGCGCGGGCACTCCTCCACAATGTGTGCGATGGTCTGCAATGCGGCTCCACAATCGCACTCTGGCGATTCTTTTAGGCCCCACTTGTGCAGGTGATAATTGCATCGGGCTACTCCAGTCCGGATGCGGTTTAGCGTAGTCCAGTTGCGCCGGTTGGCCTTAAAACCTGGTAATTGTACGCTTGGGTCTTGCACTGAAGTATCCCTCGCCCACTCCAGGGATTGCCACTCCGCTAGCCACGCTGAGCAGATGTCAGGACGCTGTCGAATATCAGTATCCGACCAGATTGGTTTGCGTGATTTTAGATGCTCGGGGATGACAGAATCTAGTGTCTTTCTGATCGGCATTTTGTGAGGGAGCTGGTTGTTTTCAGCCTTCGCCCATTCGACAGCTGCTGTTTGTGAGCGTCTTAGGTGTGGTGGGGCAATATGCGCGAGTACGGGCAGCCACGATGTGGGGGTCGGTCGCAGAGCACCCGTGATGATGCGCATGGCTCGGTTAAGTTGCACGTCTACTTTGGAGGTGTGTGCACTCTGGTACCAGACCGGAGCACAGTACTCCGCAGTAGAGTATACTACAGACAGTGCAGATGTCCTCAGCACATCAGTTCGGGCGCCCCACGTGGTGCCCGCTAAACGTCCAATCAGGTTAACGCGTGACTTGGTCTTTTGGGCGGTGTTCTCTAGATGGTTCCGGTAGGTTAGTGATCTATCGAGAGTTACTCCGAGGTATTTAGGAGTGCAATTGTGTTTCACTTTCTCACCATCAAAGAACACTTCTAGCTCTCTCCGAGCTAAACTATTTGACAGATGAAACGCTGTCACTTCTGTCTTCGAGGGGTTGGGACACAAGCGCCACCGTCTATAGTACTCGCCGAGAACCTTGAGGTCTTTGGAGAGAGCAGTTTCACCCTCGTGAAAATGTTTCCCTTGGAAGGTCAGCGCCAAGTCATCAGCGTATGCAAATTTCTCAGATCGAGTTGCGGGCATATCGCTAATATATACGTTGAACAGAAGTGGCGCCAGCACGGAACCCTGCGGTAGTCCATTTTTTATTGGTTTATAGCCGCTTTCTCTCGTGCCAAGCGTAACCTTTATGTGGCGTGGGCCTAACATGTTTTTAAGGAGGGAGAGAACTCGCTTGCAAGGAGCAATTTCGATCAGCTTGTGTAGCAGACCGTCCACCCACACAGTGTCATGGCCGCCTTGAGGTCAACGAAGGCGGCAAAAGATTTGAGTCCCTTCTGAAAACCGGCTTCTATGTGAGATGTTAAAGCCAGGACCTGATCTGCACAACATCGGTTTCCTCTGAAACCCGCTTGTTCTGCAGGGATACTGGGATTGACAACGGGGTACAGTCGGTTGTACAGCAAGCGTTCCAGCAGTTTGTACGGCACGCTCAGGAGCGAAATGGGACGGTAACTTGCAGCATCGTCAGCAGGCTTGCCGGGTTTTAGGATGGCTATTACCTTGGCCTTCCTGAAGATTGGCGGGAGGATACCAGTTTCTAAGATACTGTTATAAAAATTAGTAAGCCATCTTTTGGCTCGCTTTCCAAGGTGGGCCAGAAATTCTGGGTATATGCCATCCAACCCTGCCGCTTTGCCGCACTTGCAAGATTTTAATGCAATTTCTAGCTCATCAGGTGTAAAAGGAGTACCTAAGGTGTTGTTGATTGGCAGTGATCGAATTTTTTCCCCACACCTGCGACGGGTATCTTTCGCAAAGTGTTTGTCGAGTGAGCCACTCTTCGTAAGAAGCTGGAGACGTTGTGCTATCTCGTCAGGCTGGACACCCGATTCAGTGGGTATCAGTGCAGCGGCACCGCCCATCTTGCGGAGTAACGTCCAGCTTCTTCGGCTGGAGTGCGTGAAGTCCATTTTCTCCACCTGGTCCACCCACTTCTGTCGCCTGGACTCATCCAGAGCAGCAATAAGTTTGTCAGCCGCGTCTGAGTTTCCGGAAACCAAGAACTACTCATAGGCCTCTTCGGCCGTTTCATTCCAACCCGGGGTATATTCCCTACGACATCCTCTCGGGACATGGTGGTTAGCAGCGCTAAGCAGAACCCTACAGAAACGGTCATAGTTTTCTGCAGTTGGCTTCAACCACCGGACGGTAGAATCTACCCTCCCCTCCTATGATTTCCAGGAAGCTTTCGAGAAATTCCAACGAGCTTTCGGCACCGACTTAACTAGTGGCACTTCTAGTCCTAGTTTAATGAAAGCCGGCCGGTGTTGGCTTCTTGGAAAACTGTCCAAGATAACACGAGTGGCGGGCAGAGGTGTTCCACGCTGGCTCTCTGAGGTGAAACAGAGATCGGGATTTGTATCTCGTTGCCATCGGGCTGAATGGAAGGACCCTTTGCCCTTAGGGTCAAAAACGAGATGTAGCCTTTCTTGTTCTGCCCAGTCCGCTAAAGTGATCCCATTCACATCATTAGTGGAGTAACCCCAAGAGGTGTGGTGGCTATTAAAGTCACCGACATAGATGGAAGGGTGCGGGTGGATGCAGAGTGGAGGGGTGGCAAAGGTGTTACCGGGCGGTTTGTAGACTGATACTAAAGTTATGTCTTCAAGTTTAATAGTTATTATTTCTAAATTGTTATCGTTGCTATTACCAATGACAAAAACATTATCAAGATTAGATTTTGAATACACTGCCGACCCATAGATAAGTGACAGCGTAAATGCCAAAAGGTTGTAACCAGGTATGTGAGCCCGGGTGTCAAGGCTACTAATATTGTCAATGTGGTGCTCTTGCAGAACAATCACATCGACACTCAAATCTTTTGCCAATCTGGCTAAATAGTCACACTTAGATGTAGAGGATCCCTCTATATTAAGCTGAAGAATGTGGACAGAAGGTCCAAGATTCTTTGTCAGAGAGCCCTTAATAGGGCCTTTTGAAGACATTTCTTGGTTTAGGTTCGCAAATAACGCTGGGAGTCTCTTAAGGAGCAGATCCAGCAGGACGATGAGAGTCAGAATCTTTAGCCGTTTTCACGTGCACGGAACTCGTGAAGACGTTGCCCGTTATTTATTTATTTATTGTATATAATTAGAATAATTATCAATTATAATTATTATCTTCCATGCTGGACTGGAAGTGAGAGAAAAACATAGAATGTGCCAGCTGCATTTCCTCCCGAGCATGCTGTAAAAACCAGCTAAGGGATCCGAGGGTTTCAGTGTATTGTAATTTAGGCGATGGGCTGACAACCTGTCACTACGGCAATAGACCTACAAATTTATCTAAAATAACCCTCAAAACTTTGTCAGTCGTGGCGGAACGACCTTTGTTTAGGTCGTTTGCGCTCTGCCCACCCCATTAGGGATAAAGGCGTGATTATATGTATGTATGTATTTAAGACTAACATGCCGCCCGCGGGTTCACCCGCATTAAATGAGTTTCCCGTGGGTATGATATATTTTCGCGGAGTAAAATGTAGTTTATATCCGTTCCCAGATTCCCACCTATAATTCTACCAAATTTCATCATATTCAGTTCAGCCGTTAAAGCGTGAAAGAGTAACAGACAGACAGACAGAGTTACTTTCGTATTTATAATGCATGGTGAGTTTGCATAGGATAAAAAAATACGAAGCTTGTTTGTTAGAATCTTACATACATACATACATAAAATCACGCCTTTATCCCTTACGGGGTAGGCAGAGCGTTAAACGCCTCGTAAAAGGCGCTTTCGCCGCGTCTGACAAAAATTGAGGGCAATTTTAGAATGTAATGTTAGAATCTTGGGTTAGAATAAATTGATTATCATGTGTGTGCCTTTGTTCTGTGCGGTAGAAGAGATAGCAAAATAAAATTAGCTACGTATGATAATTTCTTACAACTGTTTTTATACCTACAAATCTATCTTAAATAACCCTCTAAACTTTGTCAGACATGGCGGCACGACTTTTATTTAGGTCGTTTACGCTCTGCCTACCATATGAGGGATAAAGGCGTGATTATATGTATGTATGTATGTTTTTTACGACACATAAAGCGACAAGAAACTGATTTAGATTTTTTTTAAATTTTTAACTAACTAGATGTTTTTTATTAAAAAAATACATTTTCCCCCAGCTACGTATGATAATTTCTAACAATTGTTTTTTTACGGCACATAAAGAGGCAAGAAACTGATTTAGATTTCTTTTTAATTTTTAACTTAGGTACTAGATATTTTTTGTAAAAACAAAGATTTTTTTTCCCAGCTACGTATGATAATTTATAACAATTGTTTATTTACGGCACATAAAGCGGCAAGAAACTGATTTAGATTTTTTAACTTACTAGATATTTTTTATATAAAAAAACTTTTTCTCCCAGCTACGTATGATAATTTCTAAAAATTGTTCTTTTTACGGCACATAAAGTGGCAAGAAACTAGTAAAGATTTTTTTTAATTTTTAACTTACTAGATGTGTTTTATATAAAAAAAAAACTCCCAGCTACGTATGATAATTTCTAACAATTGTTTTTTTACGGCACATAAAGCGGCAAGAAACTGATAAAGATTTTTTTTAAATATTTAACTTACTAGATCATCGTCTCCCTCCCTCCCTCGTTCAGTCACCTAGATTAGGTAGCCGACCCTGAGAAATATGGGATAAGGCTAGGAAGATGATGATGATGATGATTTAAGTTACTAGATAGTCATCGAGACAAACCTATTACGGGTTTAGCGATGTCTTATAGATTGTATATGGGTCATTTATTGTAATAAAATTCTAATAAATAAAAAAAACATACATACATATAATCACGCCTTTATCCCTAATGGGGTAGGCAGAGCGTAAACGACCCAAACAAAGGTCGTTCCGCCACGTCTGACAAAGTTTTGAGGGTTATTTAAGATATATTTGTAAGTATATTGCTGTAGTGACAGGTTGTCAGCCCATCGCCTAAATCACAATATACCGAAACCCTCGGATCCCTTAACTGGTTTTTACAGCATGCTCGGGACGAAATGCAGCTGGCACATTCTATGTTTTTCGAAATAAAAAAAATATGTTTTTTATTAAAAAAAATACATTTTCCCCCAGGTCCGGCGTTCTCCGGGGCCCTGGTGAACAGTATCGGCTTCGAGTGGATGCTGGTGATAATAGCTGTGCTGAACTTCGCGTACGCACCGATGCTGCTCATCCTGAGGTCCCCCCCGGCCACCAATGAGAAGCAGGTCAGTCAGTCCAGGCAAATAAATAGTACATTACTCTTGAGGCCGAGACACAAAGGAGACCTTAAATTGCTATTATTTTGTAGGACAAATTTATGTAGGTATATAATTATATATATATACATTTATTACTATACGAACACCACTATAATAATATGCAACATCAATCTATTATTAAAGCATGCAAATAACAACTAGCACATATTCTTATAAGCACTAAAGGGCTAGTCTGAAAATCAGCGCTAGGCATTGTGCTTAGCATTATGCTGAGATTAGTACCCATTGCCAAATACGCCAAACACTGTTTTTATTTTTTACTTTTTGGCTAGATAATATGTATGTAGTTTAAAAAAAAAAACATTTATTTTGTGTATTTTTGGCAATAAAGACTTTTTTACTTTTTACTTTTTTTTTTCTATTTCGGCTAGAAAGAAGAGAAGTACTAAACAACTTTTCTCTAATTTTGCGAGAAAACACATACACTTAAAAACAAACATCAAACTTGCGATTCAATTCAATTCAATTTATTCAATAATAATAATATTGTGTTTGAAATACATGTAGACTAAAATTAAATTACAATCATAAGATCACAGTTACATTAAAATGTCTAATTATAATAAACATACCTACATACATACATACATAAATCACGCCTTTATCCCTTACGGGGTAGGCAGAGCGTTTAACGCCTCGTAAAAGGCGCTTTCGCCACGTCTGACAAAAATTGAGGGCAATTTTAGATTGTAATATGTATTGCTATAGTGACAGGTTGTCAGCCCATCGCCCAAATTACAATACACTGTAACCCTCGAGTCCCTTTTGCTGACTTCAACAGCATGCCCGGGAGGAAGGGCAGCTGGAACATTCTATGTTTTTCTATCTCTCCCAGTCCAGCATGGAAGTAATAATTATAATAAATAAGTAATTAATGATGTTAATGAAACTAAATAAGATGATGTCAATTTACATGTCAAATTTAAATATTATTAAAGTAAATAATTGTGAATTACATCGAAGGCAGCAATTGTTATCAAAAATCGTCAATGGAATGGATGGATTCCTCCATAATATTTTGACATTTAAGATTTGAATGGCGCCTTTAACAGGTGCGCGTTCCATTCATTCCATTTTGTAAATATAAAAGTAATATGCGCATTCAGCCTTAAAATAATCAATAATGTGAACTAAAAAGACGTTTTAACCGCGTATCTTTAAAATTATCACTTCTGTAGGTCTGCTGTAAGAAATTTCTTTTTAGAAATAAGCAGTGCCTGTTGTGTCTTTGTTTTTTATGTCCTGTGTTTATGATGTTTTTTGTGTACAATAAATTGTTAAATAAATAAATAAATAAAAGACCTAAACCGTATATATGTGTCATAAATCAAATACTAACGTGTCCTTAAAGACTTCGTGAAGCGGTCGTTAATTTTATTGTTGTCGTTTGAAAAGAGTGAATGTAGGTATTTTTAAAATAATGAAGCTTTTTCCGAGCAAATGGGAAGAAATATAATATTAGCTAACGCTAAAGAAGAGGCAATCCGATCTGAAATGTTACCTCACCTCGTCTCTCTCGCGCCAACGGGTATGCGATTCGTTTCGACTATGGTTGGACACTTCAAACCTGTACGAACACAGTATTGCGCATGTAGTACGAAAATCAGCGGCTTGTATGGAGTGCACGCCCTGTCTTCTCTTGCCATAGAATTTATTAACATGGTAGAGAGACAGAAACAGTTAATAAATAAATAAAACACACTATGGCTTAGATCTACATCAATCTACAAATTGACCTAGTTTTAATTATATTCGGAGTGTTGCTCAGTCAACGATACTGAACAACATCCACCAGGAAATTCTTTCAGGAGATAAAACAATATATTGACTTTCCCATACAAAACCAGACCATTTGTATGGATTACCAAATATTTTCTTTTCACTTCCTGAAAAATAATCCTGCTGATAGTTGTTCAGTTCCGTTGACTGAGCAACCCCTATCAGTTTGCGGGACGCTGTCCCTTACACTCGGTATTATACATATTCCTTTTTTTTACAGAGTCTTATATTAAGCGACAAGTCATCAGTTCGATACGTGAGCTACCAGAACGAGGAAGAAGAGTAAATAACAAGTTCCCGCCGAAACTATCGCCATCTTGAATTACCGAACCAAAATAAGGCCTAAATGGATGCCATTTTATTAAACCCGATCAAGTGAAATAAGGGGTTTGTATTGTTAATATTTTTACTAAATATATATCGAATGTAGTATTTTAAGCAAGGTGATCAAAACGTATAACTATTTACCAAAATATAAATTATATAGTATGCTGTAGTTATTGCCCAAAATATAAACTATTATATCTCTTTCTATTTGTCTGGAGTAAACTTTTTAGATAATCTACTTTATATCGAAAACTTTCTCGTATTAAATATATCAAATGAAACTATTTAATCCAGCATGACCAATTTTAATAATCTACAATATTATTGAACTATTTAAATAAATAAACTATAAAGTCCGCGAGGCACATCGCCAATAACAAGCGATGAAGAAGCGGCGAGGCAGAGGCGCGCCGATTTTGTATAGAAATTTAAGTTTGCTTGAGGCAGCTTGATTGAAGTTGCGCTGCGCGGGTTTCTGTATAGAAATTAACGTCTGCGCAGCGCAGCTTGATTGAAGTTGCGCTGCGCTAGTTTCTGTATAGAAATTAACGTCTGCGCAGCGCAGCTTGATTGAAGTTGCGCTGCGCGGGTTTCTGTATAGAAATTAACGTCTGCGCAGCGCAGTTTGATTGAAATTGCAAATTAACAAAAACGGCGCTTCTCCGCCTCAGCGCTTACTATTTGCGATGCATCCTATAGGTATTTACAAAGTTCTGTGGTTAATGAAAAATAACGAAACACGATACTAAAGTTTTACTTACTAGCCTAGTCAGGGTTTATGTGTAAAATATCTTCTTAAATATTTGTAGTCCTTTACGTATAAAAATCATATCTGCCAGATATTTAACGTAAAATATAATATTTACACTAAACGAAAATGTATACAGTAAGTATTTAAAACATAATGTTTCTGGGTGAGATTAATAACAATGATTTCCGCTAAATATATAAATTTACGTGAAGTTGTGTGCCTACTGAAATGCCCTTCATATAAATACACGATGACGAATTGACGATAAAAAGTCAAAGTCAAAGTAGAATGTAGTGTAGATAACTTTGGGAACATATTTATTTATAAAAAGTAAATAATATATCTTTGAATCTTATCCTTTTACAAAATTAAGTTACTTACGTGACTTTGACAATATTTTTCATAAAATATACATTTATATTATAATTATATTATACATATTATAAAACAACTTTTTTGATATTCGATAATTCGACAATAATTCAAAAATCACACGTTATTTAAGCACATTTTCAGCGTTTTGATTATTTTTTATATTATAGGAATGTGGGATGGACCTAAAAGTAGTATTAAACATTTGAGCTTATTTTGACATTTATATTATTGTTAATAAATGCGACAGTGAGCATTATATATTTAATATTATACATATTAATTTATGAAGATAGGTGGATATCTTTATATAGTTTTATATGTATTGCAAGTAAATGAAGTTTAACATATTTGGTTTATTACTAGTTTAATAATGAGGTCGGTTCTAGATTTGCCGGCTAAAATAAAAATTAAAATCAGTTGATCACTTTCAGACTAAAACATTGGAAAAGGACAGGAGATCAATTCTCTCCGGTTTTTGATTTATAGTCGGTGAGTTTATGCCTTCTCTGTCATTTTTATCCGCCGTCATATGATATGGCGGATAAAATTGACAGAAATACTGGGGAAACGTGCAAATGCGCGTCAAAATCTAGCGGACAAAGTGTAAAACCATAGAGTATAAATCACCCGTCCTTTTTTATTATTTTGAAAGTGACAAATAGATTTTAATTTTAGATTTAGCCGGTGGAAGCTAGAACCGACCCCAATGAATCCTTTTCTTTCGTCATAATATAGTCTGTAGCATTTTAAAATTGTTAAGTTAATTTATTTAACATACATACATACATAAATCACGCCTTTATCCCTTACGGGGTAGGCAGAGCGTTTAACGCCTCGTAAAAGGCGCTTTCGCCACGTCTGACAAAAATTGAGGGCAATTTTAGATTGTAATATGTATTGCTTTAGTGACAGGTTGTCAGCCCATCGCCTAAATTACAATACACTGTAACCCTCGAGTCCCCTTTGCTGACTTCAACAGCATGCCCGGGAGGAAGGGCAGCTGGAACATTCTATGCTTTTCTATCTCTCCCAGTCCAGCATGGAAGAACTTTATTTAACAGTATTTCGATATCCTTATCAACGTTTTATTTAATCATGCATGTAGGTATATAGTGCTCAATGTTAGTATTCTAGTACTTAGTCATAATATGAACACTTTACCAAAACATTGTACAAACTATTTTAAATAAGAAAAACAAAAACTTTTTTTTTTTTTTTTTATTACAAATAGGAACACCAACATCAGTCAAATTTTGCATTCATGGGTACAAACAAAATAATAATACATTTCTAATTTGAGTGACTAATCCTTATTCATCGCGTTAAGGGGCTCTCGTGGACTAAGTGGCGCCCTCATCAGACAAAAATACATAATTCAATCGAAAATCCTGTAGATCTAACTGAGGTTAAAGCAATGAAGGTCATTTAGAACCTCATAAAGTTGTCACGTTGTTCGTTGTAGTTACGGATAGATTATTTGCGAATAACAGTAACTTTTAGCACTTTTGCTATCTATAACTACAGTGAACACTGAATTATTAATTTAAAATGCATAAAATAAACTTCATCTGATTTACCGGATTTTCAGTGAGTAATGTTTTTTTTTAACTGATGGGATCCCCTTAAGCGCCTATTTAACATGTGTAAAGAGAAATGCTTATACAATCTTGTATATAGTGAGTACAATGAGTTTATTAATGTCAGAATACTTCAACTAAATATCCAATTTAAAAACAATATGCCATTTTTTTCCATTTACCGATATTTATCACCGTGGAATAAATAATGGAATGTCAGCAACCAAATTAATATATTGATTATAGTCTATCGTCTGTTTAAATATATATATTTAAACAAATATGAATGATTAGAGGTTTATTTTCTTTATATTATATCGATGCATACATATAATCACACCTTTATCCCTAATGGGGTAGGCAGAGCGTAAACGACCTAAATAAAGGTCGTTCCGCCACGTCTGACAAAGTTTTGAGGGTTAATTAAGATAGATTTGTATGTATATAACGCTTAAATTGTAGTATACTGAAACACTCGGATCCCATAGCTGATTTTTATAGCATGCCCAGGAAACGTAGCTGGCACATTCTATATTTTACAGCATGGAAGAATATTATATAGATAGAATGTAATATCTTATCCATACCATCCGCTAGTCCACTGCTGAACATGAGAGTGAACTTCTAATATTCACTAAAGTTTATTATTAATGTAATGTCATTTCATTTTTAATATAATATAATTTAATACATTGTAATTTACAGATTACATTGTTAAATATGGGTGTATATTTAAATGCCCGAAATAAATGCATATTTTTTTAATTACATTCACAGGGAAATCTGCCCATTCCCAGAGATTCTATTTTTTTACAAAATTCGCGACTACTATTCTAGTGCTATTGTTCTGAGTCTAACTGACTCATCACCACACAGATTTATTTAATTTCTACATACAAATATTCAAGCTTAATTTTTTTGTGATCGCTATTTTATCTGCGTACTATACACAAAATGTATTAAATTTATATATATCTAGTGTAAGTATTTAGAATTATATAGATAAAATTTATAATTTTGATAATCAAACCTATATTATAAGTTTTTATTAATTTATTTATTGAAAATCACAATGCTTACAAAGAAAAGAAAAAAGTGGTTACAATAACTCCCTGAGGGTTTGAAAAGAAAATATACAATACATAGTTAAAATAAAACGAGTGATATACTTTCTACAATAACCCTCGAAACATGTCCGACGTAAGCCGACGTGTCTTTTATGTAGTTTTTGGTTTTGGTTCTTGTTATAACATTATATAGTAGTTCTCATGTATACCATTTCTCCATGATAGCAAAGTTCAAAGCGGTTTTCTTTTCGTGTATTTCAGCAGGCGTCCCGGCGCTGTATAATTTGCCATACGAATAAAATAAATACAATACAAATACATTTATTATCCACATTTACAAACAGAAACTAGTTACACACATTCGCAATCATTTAAAACAAAAAACAAACAAAATCAGTACATTTACAAACATAATACATAACATACATAAAATCACGCCTTTTTCCCTTACGGGGTAGGCAGAGCGATAAACGCCTCGTAAAAGGCGCTTTCGCCAAGTCTGACAAAAATTGAGGGCAATTTTAGATTGAAAACTGTATTGCTATAGTGACAGGTTGTCAGCCCATCGCCTAAATTACAATACACTGTAACCGTCGAGTCCCTTTTGCTGACTTCTACAGCATGCCCGGGAGGAAGGGCAGCTGGAACATGCTATGTTTTTCTATCTCTCCCAGTCCAGCATGGAAGGAACAAACATAATACACATAAGAAATACCTACCTATGGCGTGGGCACAGCGCATTGCTGATTTTAAGCCCATTACAAAGTCAGACGGCTACCGAGAACTAAATACTACATACAAAATGTACCTACTGAATTGCTAAATACTTCTTTAGCTGTCTTTTTGTACATGCTGTAAGGACACTTGCTACGTCGCTTTTTGGGGAGAAGATAGAAGGAAACAGAGACAGAGGTAAACTACACTTACCATCACGTGAGATGGCGGACAAATGATTGCCTATCAAATATAAAAAAAAAAAAAAAAAAAAAAACGATGATAACCCACATTGACCAAACAGCAAATATTTAATATCAAGGCTTAAAAGGTGGTCAAGGAGAAGGCGGAATCGAGAGAGGACTGGCGTTTACTTCAATTCAATTCAATTTATTTTACATACATGTACATTTTTACATAATGATCTTAAAAGTATATATATTTAGGCATTGTACATGCACCCTTTTATACTCCACCGACACGAGCAATGACGTTTGATGCGTGTCTGATGATCAAGTCACATAAATACCGAAAAGGGGTTTATACTCAGAATGGGGGGTTATAGGAAAATGATGATTTTTCAAGAGTACCCTACTATCTTGAATTAATTGAATAATTTATTTTAATTTTAAACTGGCTACAAAAATACATTCTGTCGCTTAGCCGGAAAAAATAGAGAGAAATACTTCTGGATCTCTTTGCTTACATATAATCACGCCTTTTTCGCTAATGGGGTAGGTAGAGGGTAAAAACCTTTTAAGAGTTATTTAAGATAGAATTTGTAGGTATATAGCTGTAGTGATAGGTTGTCAGCCTATCGCCTAAATAGCAATATACTGAAACCCTCGGATCCCTTAGCTGGTTTTTACATCATGCCCGGGAGGAAATGCAGCTGGCCCATTCTATTATTTTTTTGTCTAAATGTCTTCTGAACTTTCTGTAATCATCTGTGTATGGCTGCACAGACGGTTATGGTTTATATCTATCATGGAAAAATGTTATTAATTACAATTAATTGAATTTTACTTCACTATTTTACCAAAATAAAAGCCGTGACTCAAGCGCACCAAAACATAACCTCGCGGGGCAAAGAGGGAAAGGGTTCCAAATTCAAATTCAAATGTTTATTGCAAGTCACAACACAAAAGATCTTAAAAATATACCTTAAAGATACATGACCTTATACCCCCTCCCCTTTCCATCTCCGGAGCACGAGGCGTGGACAGGGGCTCCCTTATGTCGTGGATATACCACAAATTCGCACGAAGCGGTTCGCTTCCACATTCTTAATGCGAACGGCTAAGGAGTGGAACTCCCTGCCGGCGGATCTGTTTCCGGAACAATATAACCTGGGCCTTTTCAAGGCGAGAGTGAATAGGCACTACATAGGTGAGTATGCTTCAACATAGTCCGCATCGTCACTTTCCACCAGGTGAGATGGCGGACAAATGCTCGCCTATATATATAAAAAAAAAAAAAACAAAACAAAAAAACATAAATAACAGTTTTAGTCTCATGTGACGCCATGTTTCACAAACATTTTCCTTCCCCTCCCTGGCCCGCGGGGGTATGTTTCGTGTAATCATTCAGAGCAGGACTCACGGGTTTACACATAACGATACATTCAGTTAATGTTAACTTTAACGTCTATAATTGTTAAGCCGTGAAAGAAAACATGAAATTAACCCCCTTGAGGCAAGGGAAAGGGTTTTACAAACACTTCCCTTCCTCTTAATGTAATCTTTGAGAGCAGGAGGTCACGGCTTTAAAATATTTACTAATGTTTCACTATTCATAATACCAATCATAATTCGATATAATATGTTTGTAATCACATTATTCTTCCATTTAATAAGGAGTAGTTTCATGATATGTAGTGTTGCGCAGATTTATTGTTATTGCGCACGAAAGTGAACATGCTAAGTTCACACATTCCATACACACATCATTTGAATGTGATAATTGTGCGATGATAAAACTTAATAACTTTTACAAATGCATAAATTTTTTAACTATATTATTTAGGAATGTTTAAGCATAGTAAATTATTGTGCACGTTATATCCGCTTCTCGACATCAAATCTCACTTCTGTAGGTCTGCTGTAGGAAATTTCTTTATAGAAATAAGCAGTGCCTGTTGTGTCTATTTTCTTTGTATTTTTTATGACTTTTACTGTATACTAAAAATTGTTAAACAAATAAATATGCGTGCCGTTTTTTTTACATTTTACAAAGCACTGAATAAACGTACATATAAAATTCGAAAACCGTAAGACACATTGGTACGTGGTGAGATTCGAACCACGACCTCCCAGCTCAGGAGGCAGTGGCCCTATCCACTTTACCATCAGACTCACGTAACCTGATCATTCATATTTGGTAATACTTAGAAATACTACTTATATATTTACCAAACTAATATAATTATTATGACTAAGATATATTTAACCAATCAATTATGTTATTGTATATTTGATTGGTAAATATGCCTAGCCACATTTATTGGAAACCTAAGTAGAACTTTTATTCAATAAGAATATTAAAATATTAAATAAAAAAATTTGGTTTAAGTAAAGAGCCATGTGCCAGAAGTGTATCGTAGTAATAAAAAGATATATTTGTAAAATACTTGTATTTAATTATTAAAAATATTAGTAGGATAAAGATTTTGTCCATTATGTTTTAGTCGATAAACTAATTTATTCGCTTAATATAATAAAATAATTATATTCAAAATATTTGATTTTACAGCAGTATTTCTATATTTTATAGTTTTGAATATAAAGACCATCTGATTGTGACGAATAAAACGAATAATTTCCTAGATTCAAGAAATAAATTCCTATTATATAGTTTTGTATTGCCTTCAGTATTTTTTATTCTATATTAATGTTACAAAAGAATTCAATAATTTTATTACTTATTTGTGCATTTCATAATAAAAATAAATTTACATATTATATTCTTCACACTATTAGTGGTTAATTTAAAACACCTTATTTTGATCAACTTTAATGTATCTTTCTTTAACAGGTTTAATTTAAAAGTTTTTACTTTAAATGGTATATTTACATTAAAAGATTTTATCTTATATAACTGAAATAAATATGAAAAATGTGTAAAAGTATTTATCAATCATAATTATATCATTACATAATAAATAGTATTAAAACATATTATTGTGATAGTATAGTGATATTTTGAAGCTTTTTGAAGATATATTTTAAACATTTAGTGGTTAAGCAATAAATAGTTGAATTTGTTAATTTAATACTTTTATGTATATTGAGATGAAATAGGCCATTAACTAAAAATATTGCTGGAATCCTGCTTTCTTAGTTAAAATTTACTTTTATTTTGGGCATATTTTTGGATCGTTCGTCAGTATCAACTAGTCCTGCCCAAATTAATATCTAATACAAATTGTAAGATCCTATTAAAAAATATCTTTAATATTACGTTAGAAATTGAGTATACTAAAGTTCTAACTTGTATTCTCTCGTTAAAAATGTCAACATAATGTTATTTAACATTTTGATTTACAAAAAATTTAAAGAATATACAAAATAAAACATAAAAATAGGTATAAATAATAAATGGCCTCCAGAGCGTGCCGAGGACGCTGGCAAGGTTGCCCCTCTGGATAGCGAGGCTGATCCGTTTATTTATATGATTTTAATAAGTATATCATATGAGATATACAATATATTTACCAAATGTGTACCTAGTGAATTTTATTGTGTTGGATTGTTGTTTTAATAAAATGTGGGTGTATGAACTAAAAATTGGTTTTTATTTTGATACGCGGTAGCGTGTCCAAGCCAATCTCAAGCCAAACAAAGAGAACTGGCCGGCAGCACTTTGTGTGTATTTACAGGAACCATTAGAGCCACTTTTGACCCCTTCATAACTCGAAAACAACTGAACTTAAATACACCAAATTTGGTTTTCTCTAGATAAAAAGTACTCCAAATTTTATAAACATAGATCAAACAGTTATTTAAATATGAATACTGAAAATCGTATTTTTTATGACCGACTGACTGACATACATATCAAAAATCAATTAATCAAAAACCTGATATTTGAAATGAAGATTAAATATAATGACAGAAAGTTAGAAATGTAAAAATTCAATAAATTAAAAAAAATATTGGACCCCTCCCTTACAAGTGAAAGGGAGGCATTTTTTTATTTTTTTTACTACTATATTGAGTAGGATATCGTTTTACAGGTCTCATAAAATAAAGTACCTAAAGGTTCCTTTGAAAGAAAGTGCCTTAAATGGGCCCTTCTCGAGACATTTGCATTTAAAGTCGCCGTAAAAACCAAAATAAATAATCAAATACCTAACACACTATCAGAAGACCTAGGAAATAAAAACTTGGTGCGAAGATAGCTTATAATGATACCATACTGGAAACATAAAAAAAACTAATTTTTTGGACGCCTTCCCATACAAGTGTTTTTTGTACCCTACAAAATTTAAGTTGGGTATCATAGATAGTTCAAATTCAATATAAATATAGATTGTTATTTTCAACAGTGCTTTTTTTTAAAAGAAAACATGAAGAATCAAATTATTTACTTACCTACAAAAAGTAATGATATCCCACCAAAAACATAAATGTAAAAGTGAAAGCCAAGCTCATGGGGGTATTGATGCGTGAATCGCACAAAAAGTGCGAGATCTCAAAAGGGGGAGCCAAGCTTGGTAGCTACGCATTTCTTATTTATTGTTTAGTAAGAAGTTAAACCTCTAAAACATATCTACTTTTATAATAGATATATTTTTTTGGATAAAATCATCATACTGAAGTTTGTTTTTTTCTTTTCCCGCGCATACTCCTGGCAACACTGATTTTATAGTTCCACGCCACCTATTATTATATATTCTGTGACGACACGTAAGCACAGAATATATAATAGTACTAGCGTACAGAAGGCTCACTCCCTAAGAAACAGCAAGTTTAGGTATGATTAGATACCTACACTTCCCAGCGCCGCTTGCCTGCAAGCTAAATTGTACCTTATGTCAGCGCGCGAACTGTGAACGTTGTTTGCGCGCCTCAGTTCAAGGACGTTGCCGCCGGCGATCGCAAAGGTTGTCACTTGCGAACTTTTTGAATCTTATTCATAAATGCGATTTTGATTTTAAACTAAGACATTATTATGTGTAACTAAGAAAACTACGAATCATTAAATTATTTAGCATAATAAATACACAACGAATCCATAACCTAGCCTTATTATGAATACGAATAAGTAGGTACAGTGGGCAGCAGGTCGAGTTATCTACTTGGCGGACCAATATAATACTGGTTGTATCTACCTGGTTATACTGTATAACCAGTATAAATTTCCTTAAGTAATTTGTGAAACTATAATTATTATTGACAAAACCCACGACTCATGAAGTCACGCATTATAGTCAGAGAGCAGGCAACAAAACTGTTCTTGTCAAGTTCATATTCCAGTTAGTGTACACAATGTTCATCGTTTAGTGTTAAACTTTTTATACTAACGTACTGTATATTCCTTACAAATTATCCTATCGAAGTGGTAATTTTGCATAGGGGTGTTTATTTTTTTTAAACTTGCAGAATATCTTGGTGAAACTTACGATGGGCAATTAGTCGACGAGAAACGATGGATGGAGACCACAGACCACAGACCGCAGGTCACGGAGACACGGAGACACGGACGACGAATGATGGGCGACAGATGACCGATTACGGATGACGGGCGATGGGCGACAGATGACAGATTACGGATGACGGGCGATGGGCGACGGATGGCAGATTACGGACGACGGGCGATGGGCGACGGATGGCAGATTACGGACGACCGACGAGGGGCGACGGATGGCGGATTACGATGACGGGCTTAAAGGGACGACGACGGGTTTTGGACGACGATGACGATAGGCTACGGGCACGACGGGTGATGTACGACTGACGGCGACGACGAAAAACAACAACAGACGGCGGATGACGATGATAGGCGACATATGACGGATGAAAAACGACCGACTACGAAGCAGGATAGCGGGCGATTGAGGACGGGCGACGAACGGCGATGGCCTACGGATGACTGCTCTGTCAGAAATGACGACAAAGGGCACTAGCTGACAGGTGACACTTAATATAACATAAAGGGTATATGCATCGTGAAATGTGTTATCTACCCATGAAACTGAAGAACTATCCCTAAGGAACATAGGTCAAAATACGAAAGAAAAATTACTTTTCATACTAAATGCGCCATTAGCTGATGCATTTGGTACGAAGGTCAAATTGTTACATTCGTTTTTCTATCTACGTTCCTTAGGGAAAGTTGTTCAGTTTCATGGGTAGATTCACGTCTTTTCCAATGCATATGCCCTTTCTGTTACACGTTGTATATTAGGTACAATTGTTTGTTAGATGTATTTGATAGGATAAGATAATAAAACAAGTAGATAAGAAAATAAAATTATAATAAAGAACATGATTTTAAATTTAGAGCTGTTTTACTTTTAAATATTGTTTTATTGACTTTTTACCTGATTTAAAATTGCGGTTATTAAACTTTAAAGTAGAAAAGATGCGTAATCTGACAAATAGTTTAAGTAAATAGTTTAAAGGAAAACATGCACACGGCAATGTTGGTGCAGGAATGTCTTTTAATAATTCGTAGATTTTATTGCCAGGATTATTTCGCAAATTTTGTGCAAAATTATGCGTAAATACTGCTTCTAGTTTTTTGACATATTCATTCAATTCTTGCGTAGGCATTTTCAGATTTCCATAGAAAGATTTATCTTTATTATACGCTTTATAATGCGTGAACTTTGTGTGATCTAAATTTGGTGTTGAACTGAGCGCTCCAGATGATTCCTGACAATCATGATGCTTTTTAAAACATTTATAAAGTAAAAATCCCGCTACGTACGTCAGTGCGTTACTTTCCGGCAGTTCATTTTGTGTCAGATTGTGAGGTACTTGATGTAAGTTTAGGTATTACTGTTGATTTGGGCTCCAATTCATCTAATGATTTATCGATTCTCGGTTGAGTCTGTGGTTGAGTTTTTACAGATTCTATCTCTCTTTGGGTATCGGTTTGTGATTGGGTGTGACTATAAGTAGATACTGATATTTTATCTTTCTTGGAGGGCTTGTGAGATTGAGATGGAATATCGTTGGATGCCTGTGCAAGAGCTTGAGTAGATGTATTTTTATTTGTAATAATTAAATTACAAGCGTCTGGTGAAGTATTTTTGTGAGATTTATGAGGTAATAGTTTTGTGGGTACCGCATCACCTTTCAGTCTCTTCCAAGTAGATATTGTGATTGCAGAGTCATCGAAATGTGCAGAGCAAACGTAGTTCTTTCTGGGCTGCTTTCCGTCAATTAAATCTGGTCTGTCGATTGCTATTAGCCATTCTTGTCGTCTGAAAAACATATTAATTGCAGCTTACAATCAGATCATTATAAAATTGTTTGAGCCTCCTAATAGTTTGACAGGTCGTTAAACGCTGTTTTGGTGTTTACGTTTTACATAATGTTCGACAAATAAGCTTTAGTGTAAATTTATAGTTAAGAAGGCTTTCTTAATGCTGCTTTAGTAAATAATCTCATATAGATAAGACAAACAGCCACCGGATATGTAAAAAGATTGATTTGACAAAATTCGAAAATATATAACTAGTCAAGAGACTATTCCGTGTAAAGAAACGTCATTTTAGCTAAGTTCAGCACCCTCTGCAGGAACTCACAAGTATCGTCCTAAAAATTCCCATTACCTTAAGATTCCCCATCTGTCATTATCTCTTGGTCTATAAAAGTGGAAAATAAGCGCGTTGAGTATTGAAATTACATTGTTGAATAAAAAAGTGCAATCACGAATAAAAAAACCTTTTAACGGAATAATCGCCAGCTCTCAGATTATAATATCAATAGTCACCCTATAATCCGTGTAGATTATGATATGAAACAATCTGTAATTAATTGGCTGCGAAATTGTGCAAGCGAGATATCATGACCACGGCGCTCTGCTCTGCTGAGATAAATGTGTGAGCAAGATAGCGTGACAGCCAGCTGCCATGCCATTTACCAACTATTATTTATATTCTATGCCTTTCCCCCCTTGGATAGCGGACGATGGGTGCAGACTAAGGGTAAGGGTTTAAGTTTTACAATTGTCACATATAAAATATATACGGTAACCAGCTAGCTTGAGCCCACGCGTCCGACAACGGAACGGACTGTTGAGTGGGTCAAAAATAGCTGGTTAACGTTTAGGTAGGTAAATTTTGTACGTGACCGAATAGACATTTTATTCACAGTTTTATTCAAACAAAACGATATTACCTAATTGTATGTGATTTGAGATTTTCGCAGTTGTTTACTACAAAAAGGTATCCAATCGTTCGATATTTCATTGTTTACTACCTAATAGGTGCCAATTATAAATTACCTATACGAATTAATATACAAGGTGGCGCAAAAGAAGTCATCCGATGTTGTTTGGCTCTCATTTTTTTTCTAAATGAAAAACTTCGAATCTGTTTTTTGATTATATTTATTTGCACCTTTAGAATTTTACTGGTCAAGTCGAGAAGATGATATCGGCCAAATGGGCGCCGTTACAATTGATTGCCATACGGGCTCGTTTTATGGCATTTTTCATCACTTCGGCGAGAACTTCGGGCGACAGATTCTCGCACTCGTGTCGAATGTTGTCTTTGAGGGCTTCCAAGGTCTCAGGCTTGTTGACGTAAACACGAGACTTCAAAAAACCCCATAAAAAGAAGTCCGGGACCGTTAAATCGGGCGATCTGGCCGGCCAGTGCAAATCGCCAAAACGAGAGATTAGGCGACCCGGAAATGCCGCCTTCAGAATGTCGGTTGTGGCTCGTGCAGTGTGCGCCGTTGCCCCGTCCTGTTGGAACCACATGTCCTCCAGTCCCAATTCGTCCAATTGCGGCAGAAAAAATTCGGTCAACATGGCCCTATAGCGCGCACCGTCCACTGTTGTCGTTTGACCCGCGGCGTTCTCGAAAAAAAATGGCCCGATGACTCCTCCAGCGTGAACAGCGCACCACGCAGTCACTTTGAGCGGGTGTAACGGCTCCTCGTGCATCACTCGTGGATTCTCGGTGCCCCAGAAGCGATAATTTTGCCGATTCACGTAACCGCTGAGGTGGAAATGAGCCTCATCGCTCATGATGATTTTGGTCGAAAAATTGTCCAATTCTTCCTCGAGATTGAGGATGGCTTGGGCGTAGGTTACGCGCGTTTGGCGGTCGGCAGGCAGCAGCTGATGCACGGTCTGGACTTTGTAAGGAAACATCTTCAAGTCTCGCACCAAAATTCGCTGCAAGGACCGCCGGCTGAGGCCCAATTGCGTGGCACGTCGTCTGGTCGATGTTTCGGGGCTCACTTCAACGTCCTCGGCTACAGCGGCGATATTCTCGGCAGAACGGGCGCTCCGGGGCCGGCCACTCTTAGCAACGTCTCGTGTGGTCCCATACTCTTCAAGGTTGGTGGCTAAACGTCGCAGTGTTTGCGCAGTCGGTGTCGGACGGCCGGGGAATCGGCGACGGAATTCGCGCTGCGCCAACACCACAGACGAATTGTTACTCAAAAAAATAGACACGATTTTTCCGCGTTCTTGGGGAGTGTATCGCTCCATGGCTTGTTCACTTGTATTCTGCATCTGTCTAGTCCACAAATGTCAAAACAGATTTGACATTGGCGGCCATTTGCAAAAATGAGAGCATCTTCCAATAGGGTGATTTCTTTTGCGCCACCTTGTAGCTAAATTACTTACCTTTCAATATCGTACGGAACTTGAAAGAATGTTAGTTCGGATTCCTTGGTCTTGCTTTTATTTAGACATCCGTAAACACAACAATACCTTTTATACGGATTACTATAACTTTTAGCTTTGGTTTTATTATTAGATGCCATATTGCTTGTTGATTTTAGCAGCAAATCACGAAAAAGAAATTGACGCAACGCGACTAGCGTGCGAACTGCGTGCCGCGCGGCAGCCCACTGACATTAGCCGCTCTTAGCGGCAGTTCGGCCGAACCTACCTAAACTCGCGAGTGAACCAGGCCTGACGTAAGTCAAGATTATCCGGATAATAATCATTCATTGTGATTATCCGGAATGTGATTGATGCTTCTGGGATGCCCTGGAGGAGACTAGCTTGGAGGGAGTATATTATCTGTGATTTGGGAACAAAAGTGCAACTGTCATTGCTGCAGTGATGTGCATGCTCACACATTGTAAAACAGAGCCATCTGTATCGAGTAGCAGTATTACAAAGTTGAATAAAATCATAGAGGTAAAAATAAAACGGATATTATTCATTTATTATCGGTGAAAAACTAGATCAACATCTCGGTGGTACTACTGGGATAAGTACTCTCTAGTACCAACACTAATTCTCGCTGGTACACGTTTGATAGGTATGTCCCAAACTTAATTTATTACTATTGAGGGCGCTACCATAAACATACATACACACATACATATAATCACGCCTTTATCCCTAATGGGGTATGCAGAGCGTAAACGACCGTAACAAAGGTCGTTCCGCCACGTCTGACAAAGTTTTGAGAGTTATTTAAGATAGATTTGTAAGTGACAGGTTGTCAACCCATCGCCTAGATTACAATATACTAAAACCTTCGGATCCCTTAGCTGGTTTTTACAGCATGCCCGGTAGGAAATGCAGGTGGCCCGTTCTATGTTTTTCTCTCGCTCCCAGGCCAGCATGGAAGTTAACAGTTTTCCACCATAAGCCCCACGCAAATATGCGCCCTAAAATTCTAAGCAGTTTTTCTTTCCACACAGACTACTATGCGAAAAACGCACAACATAGCTAATTCCATAGAAACTACGTTTCGGATTCTATTGGGCCAATTTTTGTTGGCTTTATTCCCTCTGTATGTTCGTGTTCATACTTTATTTCCAAATTCCAGGAAATTCACAGCTTGGTTATAATCAACAACAAAATTAGCAGGTCTTTCAGGGTTAAATAATACAAAGTTTATTTAAAAGAATTGGTTTATTTATTAGTTTTATTACAAAAAAGAAAATTAAATGTTTAACTAGTAGATTCTTTAGGTTTTATTTCGTTTTGTATTTGGGTTGTGATAAGGCCGTGCTTCAGGGTAAACAGTACGGCAGTTACAAGGTTGGATTTCACATACGTATTTTTTCGTAGGTTTAAATACAGCCGATCCGGAGGTCCTGGGTTCGATTCCCAAAGGGGAAACACAAAGTTGATATTTGAGAACTTATCACTTTGTGAATTTTTCCCTAGTTTGGTTAGGACATTGCAGGCTGAATCACCTGATTGTCCGAAAAGAAAAATATTTCGTGCTTCAGAGGGCACGCTAAGCCGTCGGTCCCGATCGCTGTCTTTGATAGTGGTCGTTACTCAAACCATGTCAGAGGCCTGATAGTTGTGCTACTAGGCGGTTTAAAAACTCTGACACCAGGGTTCATCGGGTCGATAGACTCGATACCCACTCGACAGAAGAAGAAGAATACCCCCTTATCCAAGGCCTGGTCATCATTTCGGTTAAAGTTTCCGAAAGCTGTAGCACCCTGAAAAACTGCAATGCCAGCTTCGCTTTCCATCATTTCGTGCAAGAATTTGGTATGTATTGTATATCCAACGTCATTCTCGTTATCTTTTACCTCCCATACATAAATGTCCTCCTTAAACTGAGGAGATACATATATACAAATAATCCCACCTTTATCCTTAATGGGGTAGGCAGAGCCCAAACGACCTAAACAAAGGTCGTTCCCCCACGTCTGACAAAGTTATTTAAGATAGATTTGTAGGTACATTGCTGTAGTGACAGGTTGTCAGCCCATCGCCTAAATTACAATATACTGAAACCCTCGGATCCCTTAGCTGGTTTTTACAGCATGCCCGGGAGGGTATGTTTTTCATATGAAACTTCACTCCTATTGGTCAAGAGCTTTTCTTTTGTTTATGGTTGGAGCCTTGTTTAGACACAAAGTATTGATTCTGCCACTGCTCCGGCGCTGCGGGAAGTACAGCCCCTCTGTATAGCCCCTCCGCCCCAGCGTAACTAAGTGCTGGCACCTAGCTCGCCTCAGCCGCTACGGCTCGCACGGTGCCCGCTCTTAATTACAGCGGGCGGGGGCTACTCTGCCTCCGCGCCTCCGGATTTTTATATACACTCTAGGGATAATAGCAGAAAGACCACGTGGAATTCGGGGTGGATAGATTCGGTTCTGTCACTTTTCTTCGCTATGGCTACTGGCATGATGTACCAAAATCATCTAAACAAAGCATATTGTCTACGATTGGTTGCTTCTGATTGGCGGGTGGAAAGCCATATTATCTTTCAATTATTGCCTGTACAATACCACAGATAATATAATACTATACTAGTACAGATGCCTAATGTCATACAATAAAACTGGTCCGCCATAAGTCGGGCCGAGTGGCGGGCCGCAAGATTTTAGTACAATCTGACGCAACGGTACCACGTGACAGACCACGGCGGGAAGTGTTCGGTCGTAATATTTTGCCGTGATCACAGATGGCCCCACGTAGGTACAATGCACGTTCGAAGTACGTAATTTTCTACTAGACTACTAGATGGCGGTAAGAGAGAAGTTAACGCTGCGCCAGATCACAGATAATAGCAGTTTTAATTTGTAATTTGTAAGAGATTGAATAATTAAACTTATCTTATGTACTGTCAGCAAAGGCTATTGCAGGGCAGGGCCGTTCGAAACGGATGAGATTGTTTCAGGAAATTATGTATGAATTTTAATGTGGTTTAGTATATTTATTGCAGTAAGTGAATCGTGCAAATAAGCGAGATTTTATTAAAGTTTATCAATAATTTCCTGAAATGATCTCTTTCGTTTGGAGCGGGCCTGACCAGATGTCTCCTCTGCTGACTACGTACACTCTACAGCCATATTAGGTGCTATCATTTATACATACATACATACATAATATCACGCCTTTATCCCTAACGGGGTAGGCAGAGCGTAAAAAACCTAAACAAAGGTCGTTTCGCCACGTCTGACCAAGTCATTTATAAATTTAATAAACTGCTTTACACGATTGTTATTTTTACTTTTTTTCACCTGGCCTCCCTCTTCTCCTTCCACTTATCACTATTTTGAGCCTCTATTTTTATTTATCAAGATGGTTCTTATTAATCGAATAGAAATCGGCCTCAAATACACTTTAAAAGTAATAAATTGAACAGTAGTATGACAGTAAAATATTTACCTTAAAAAGTAAAAGAAAGAAAAACTAATACTAAATAAATGTTTCCAACAAAAAGGAAATTGTATTTTCAATCAACGATCAGACTCGATCCGGACAATCACAGCGCTGAAACCCGACCAACTAACCAACGCGCCATCCCGCATGTGAACTGAGTTGCGAATAAAAGCTACCCATGAAGTTGTTATCGTTCATCAATGAGTATATTTTTTTTAATAGTAACATAAATAACAAGTAGAATATCGACATAATTAGCAGGAAAATATATATATGATTTCTTCATTAATTCGTTTAGGAGAAATAAGATCTAAAAAACATACATATAAGTATGTAATTTTTTCAAATTTCGGAATCAACGGAGCGGATTCGCATTTGCCCATTCATACGTTGACCGGCAACGTTGCGCGCGGGCCCGCACTGAATGGCAACGACGCCACTTGCGGAGCCAACGCTGCACAGTGGGTCAGAAATTGAGATTCATAGAATAAGGAATAAACCAAGTTTCGGAATTATGCTTACAACTTTCAGAAGACAATCTATAGGTAAACTTAATAAAATTAACGACAAGTATCTCAAAGCAACTTAAACTTAAGTATGTTTCATTAGGTTAATTTTAATTTAATAAAAATATATTTATCACTAGGGATACAGGCGTGACTATATGCATGTATGTATATTTATCACTATTTAACATAAATACCTTTGACATTTTAGGAAAGGTGTTACCAAGCAAGGTTTAAGAATCGATATGATTTGTTTTAGACAGCTGGCAATCATGTCTTTTCATTACAGCTACAATTTACTCGAAATATGTTTTAATTAAAATATGTATTCTTTTAAAGATTCTTAAATAATTAATAATATAAAAATAGCTCTTATAGATAGTGAGAAAAAAAAAGTAAGTTAATCTAACATTTATATTCTTCATGTTAGTTAAATCTAGTCTACGCCGAATCGTGGCCATGTCAATGTTTTGTACATACATACATCACGCCTTTGTTCTTAATGGGGTAGGCAGATCGTAAACGACCTAAACAAAGGTCGTTCCGCCACGTCGGACAAAGTTTTGAGGGTTATCTAAGACAGGTTGTCAGCCTATCGCCTAAATTGTAATATACAGAAACCCCCGGATCCCTTAGCTGGTTTTTTTCAGCATGCCCTGGAGGAAATACATCTGGCACATTCTATGTTTTTCTCTCGCTTACAGGCCAGCATGGAAGAAGATTGTGAATGATTTTTTGTTGGTAAATTAAACAAATATAGATACAGTTTTCCTGCTGATCGTAAGAAAAATACATACTATCCATACTCCATACTAATATTATAAAATCCGAAAGTAGCTCCGTCTATCTGTTTGTTTGTTGTTCTTTCACGCCTTAAATTCTGAACGCATTTTGATGAAATGTGGTGGCATGGTGATAGATGAAACGGATAAAGGCCATTTTTTACCGTAGGATAAGATCTTATTCCCTCGGGAAATATTTTCACACGGTATTTAGGGTATAGGGCAACACTTTATGTATCGATTGACTATGACCATGACATTATAACGCTATGGCTGATAACCAGTGATCGGAATTGGTAGAGTATATTTACCTAAACTTCTAAGAACAGAAGCGGAAAATGGAGACTTTCTTACTACGTAAACTTTTTGCGGGACATCTTGCGGGACATCACATAAGTAAGCAAGAAATATACTTTGCACCATGGTTTTTCATTCTATGGACAAATACAAGCTAAAAATATACTTGGTGATATTTGGCTACAGTGTCACATTGCCTAGATATTTTGAATTAAAGATTTTCTTACTTTATAGCTTTAAAACTGCTGTGTGTAGAAAAAAAAATATTGGGGAAAAAATTACGCAAATTATGTGCTGTATAATTTCTCCATAGGTGTCAACATCGTACGAGCTACAGAAACCAAGATATTTACGAAAAATTGTTTTATTTTTACATTTGACCTTGAATAGCTTATATTCCTGGTTGGTTTTTTTAAGGCAGCATTTCGTACGCCGAAATAAATCTGTGAAAAGTCCTGGGTTCGATTAAGATAAACCGATGCTTTTAATAAGATCCCCTTAGTCAAACATTGATAACAAAGCCGTAAAGAGTATGATATAAAACACACAAAGTAATTTTAATTGTTAGAAGGCTTGCACTGATAGTAATATGCTTTTAAAAAAGCGCTGTTTATTCACAAATATACAACAACTTCGTAAACAAAGCGATTAAATAGAACTACACAAAAGAAGCTCAATTGTCAAAAGGCTTGCACTAATTATTTTTACCTGAAAAGTGATTCCAGGTAAAAAAAAAAACACTAAAAAACACGTGTAAATGAATGGAATTTGTTTCCGAATTTCGAACCGTCAACTTTGCAAGATAAAATCAAATGCAAATAAAGCAAGTCATAAAATAATCGAACAATAAGAAATGGGGCTTGAATTTATGCATTTCTGTATTATACGTGACTATACGCCACATAATAGAACTAGTAGAGAAATAGTGGGCCCTTTTTGACAGGTTATCTATGGCCAAACGACCAAATCGCAATCTTTAGATCAATGAGTCTTGGTAATAAAATATTTTGTTTTATATTTGTTTCATGTTCAAACGTCACACGGTTGATCGTACGCCAGCCAACTTGAACCAAATCTCAGTTAAATATCGGCAAAATATTTAGTATGCCAGATACAATCATACCTCTTTCGAAATATGAATTTTGTTTTTGTAGTTTGTAATGATAAAAATTAAATTTGTTTTTTGTAACTTAAGGTACAAATGAAAGAACCAATAAAAATTAAAATAAAGCTTATTTTTATTAAAGTCGACAATTATTCATGTAATGCAGTCCAAAAAACCTGATCACGTAAGGTACATCGTAAAAGCGATTAATTTTACTTAAAAAATAATATATTTTATATGTCGTCAATATCTTCGTCTTCAGTGACAGAATCTGAAGATACTGACGAAATATTGCTTTCTTGCAGTCAATTGAAGTAGATGACCATTATTTTTTCTATATTTTCCGGTTTAAGTCTATTCCTTTTTACACTTAATATCCACTAATAGGTGAAAAAGGACCTTTCAACATCTACAGATGTAAGAGGAGCATATTTAAAAAAATACTTCGTCATCTACTTCGATTCCCTTTACAATTTTTTCACTTATTGTCCTAATAAAATCGTAGTCCGGAATTATGTTTAAAACTTTTTCAAATTTATTGTGAATTATCTGATTTGTTGACCAGCTTAAAACATAACTAACATCGTCCATAATATGAAAACTGTCAGATATCGTTAAAATTGTTTTTCGTAAATATCTTGGTTTCTATAACTCCAACGATGTTGACACCTATAAAGAAATTATAGAACACAAACTACGCGATAATTTTTTCCCTTAACATTTTTTCCTACACACAGCCGTTTTAAAGCTATAAAGTAAGAGAATCTTTAATTCAAAATATCTAGGCAATGTGACACTGTAGCCGAAAATCACCAAGTATATTTTTAGCTTGTATTTGTCCATAGAATTAAATGCCATGGTTCAAAGTATATTTCTAGCTTACTTATGTGATGTCCCGCAAGTCGTCCCGAAAAAGTTTTAGTAGTAAGGAAGTCTCCATTTTCCTCTCTTCTTTTAGAAGTTTAGGTAAATATACTCTACCTATTCCGATCACTGCTGCTAACATTTCCTCCCAGCCGAATTTCCTCCCGGGCATGCTGGAAAAACCAGCTGAGCAATCCGAGGGTTTCAGTATATTACAATTCAGGGGATGAGCTGGCAACCTGTCACTACATGAAACTGCCTAAAAATTAAAATCTATCTTTAAATAACCCTCAAAACTTTGTCAGACATGGCGGAACGACCTTTGTTTAGGTCGTTTACGCTTTGCATACCCCATTAGGCGTGATAAAGTCGTGATTATATATGTGAATATATGTATGAGTGACATAGCAACAGGCTAAACGTTAACGCAGAGAAATACTTTATTTCCGCGAGAAAATTCATTTAATCGCGGGTGAAAACGCGGGGCGGAAAGCAAGTGAGTTTTATAAATAAGATACAATATTCATACTTTAAATTTTATTTTATTGTTTTTTTCATAATTCAATGTGCGAGGGTTTCTAAAAGTAAATTCATAACTCATAAACGGCAACCGCTCGATGTAGGTATATTAATTTCATCTGTGGATCGATAATTGTACCAGTGACATCTATTGGTGAATGGTTGGTACTACCTGTATGTGATTAGGGTTTGAGCGAAAGTCGAAAAACTTCATATCCTTGACACTCCTGTGTGGGTGTCGCTAGAGTAGCCGCTGTTAAGAAACTTTTAATCTAAAACTTTTTAAAAATGAGCATATTGTACGATTTTTCATGCTCAGGGTAATCAGAATTATTTATTAAACAATATATTTGCTGGCTTTAGAAACAAAAAACTTGCTTTATGTGAACTTTTATTTAGAATGACCTGCCCGTCTTACCCGTAGCGCCATCTGCTGATATTTTTTAGAAGCTATTTACTGTTCTTCGGAGTGAGACCCCATGACAATACGGGTCGTACAATAACAGCCCGTGCTAATAATTCACGGCCAGATAAAGCATAGCCAATAATACGAATCCTTGTCAGAAAGTACATGTATGGGTCGTGAAATATCTGTCCGGACAAATATTGTACAGTTAATAATTGAAAGCCATGCAATGCACAACCAATAATTCGTGTATATTTCTGGTCTTGTAATATTGGTACATTATCGGGTCGTCAAATATCATGGCTGTACATGATTGGCTCCCACCGGAGTCAACGTGGACTCAACACCACAATCACTTTTTTTTACAATTCTCCCAATTAGGAAGACAAGGCGCACACATGCAGCCTCGTCTTCAGTATCATCAAGTTATTTTTCGGTAAATCGCATACGCATAATTGCATAGTGTAGAGAATACTAAGAAACGCAAGGCTCGAAACCCGGAATCTGGCAACACAGATTTTTACTGTAGTTCCAGTAGCAATTACAAGAGACAAAATATTACGCTAAAGTGAAATAGCGCTATTACTTAATTGTGTAGAGTGACAGAGACCATACGAAATGTAATTATGAAACTCACTGGAACTCATGTCATTTGACGTATTTTTTCGAAAGCCGTCATATGACGCATTTCACGACTGTGTCCAATTGAAAATCCTATTAATTCTGTACATAGGCGTATCCAGTGTGTAAGATTCAAGTGTAAACGCTAAAACCCGTTGTACAGACCTTTGGAGATCAGTTTAAGAGCCCTAAACAGCAAAAACACATCAAAACCATGGCTGTTCCACCAATCTACAATCCCGTAAGTAAATTCAGTTTTCTCTTGAACTTATATATCTATTTGAACAAATCGAAGTCTGGCGGCGTCGATTCGGCATTTTCAAGGGCATTCGGAGCATAGTCGAGCTAAAACAAACATTATTTGGCTCGCAAATATGTGATGAAGTTGGATGTATTTTTCATTGAATAAGCCGTATTTAGGTGCTTTTAAGTGGCCGGCACCACTCTTAATATGTTTGCAAGGTCATTTTACTTGATGACACATTGGTTCTTGCTAGTAGTAATGGTCTTTTTACCTTCCCTGTAGGTATTGCACCACAAATTTCCCCACATACATATATACATATTTACAGTACCTACATACCTACTATCTTAACTATATATTTTAGGATATTTGTCTGCTTTAACAAAACATCTAGGTTTGAGTTTGGATGGCTATGCTATCTCTATTTGTACAACTGTTTCTGCAAATAACTCCGTTAATATTCAGTATTGAAGAATGTAGTACTTTACTATATATATGTATATATATGTTTTATATATATGTTTATAACTTCCATACTGGACTGGGAGAGAAAGAAAAACATAGAATGTTCCAGTTGCCCTTCCTCCCGGGCATGCTGTAGAATAGAAGTCAGCAAAAGGGATTCGAGGGTTACAGTGTATTGTAATTTGGGCGATGGGCTGACAACCTGTCACTACAGCAATACACATTACAATCTAAAATTGCCCCCAATTTATGTCAGACGTGGCAAAAGCGCCTTTTAGGAGGCGTTTTACGCTCTGCCTACCCCGTAAGGGATAAAGGCGTGATTTTATGTATGTATGTTTATAAGGGGTCCCCCTTATGCGACACCACAACCAAAGTTCGTTTTTTAAACGTTTCATTATAGGTACCAACGTGCTTTGCATTATTTTTACCATTATATTATTCATTAGCAAATAGCATTTTCTTTCCAACTTAGCCTCGTTACAAACACATATTTTGCTGTTTATATTCTTTAGTTTCAAGGGAAAAGCAGTTTATGGGCTGCAAAACAAGTTGGTATCAATAACTCAATGTTAAATAAATGAACTTTAGATGGGTAAAAGTTCTATATTATTGCCTATTATTAGTTTTATCTTTTCTATTATTGCCTTAACTATAAAATAAAAATAAAGATCCATTAAAGTTTAATATCTAAGATGTGTGGTTTGTTAATGACTCAAATAATTTTGTCTATTTTCCAAGAGCATAGACTTTAGTCATTAAAATACGCTGGTAATTAAGATATCATAACGCTAATAACACACATAGTAAAAAACATAACATAATCATACATACATATATTCACGCCTGTATCCCTAATGGGGTAGGCAGAACGTAAACGCCTAAACAAAGGTGTCCCGCCACGTCTGACAAAGTTTTGAGGGTTACTTAAGATAGAATTCTAGGTATATTGCTGTAGTGACAGGTTGTCAGCCCATCGCCTAAATTACAATATACTGAAACCCTCAGATCCCTTAGCTGGATTTTACAGCATGCCCGGGAGGAAACGCAGCTGGCACATTCTATGTTTTTCTCTTGCTACATACATAATCATAGTGCATCAGTAAAGTTTGACTGCCTCCGTGGTCTAGTAGCTAGTTCCATGGACTCTCGATCCGGAGGTCCTGGGTTCGATTCCCAGGGGGGGGACACAAAGTTGATATTTGAGAATTTGTCACTTTGTGATTTTTTCCCCAGTTTGGTTAGGACATTGCAGGCTGAATCACCTGATTGTCTGAAAAGCAAAAAGATTTTGTGCTTCGGAGGGCACATAATGCCGTTGGTCCCGGTCGCTGTCTTTGATAGTGGTCGTTACTCAAACCATGTCAGAGGCCTGATAGTTGTGCTACTAGGTGGTTTAAAAACTCTGTCACCAGGGTTCATTAGGTAGATAGACTCGATACCCACTCGTTAAAAAAAAAACCAGTAAAGTCGATAGAAAAAAGAAAATTCACAAGGGCTCTGTCTATTCATCATCTCCTAGCCTTATTATCCCGTATCTCAAAGGTAGGCTACATAAACTAGGAGATTGAACGAGGGTACCGGTTTTTACACAGAGCGGAACGGAAACCAGACCAAATTCTAGATAGGCATTTTAGCCATATTAGAGACCAACCCAGCTGTTAGTTTCCAAGCTGCCAATACTTAGCACTGGCCTCTGACATGGCTAAACAACTAATATCTACAGTATTAAACTATATTATATATACTATACTATATACCGGGACCAACGGCTTAATGTGCCTTCCAAAGTACAGAAAAAGTGCAGAATAAATGTACATACATACAAACATATAATCAGGCCTTTATCCCTAATGGGGTAGGCAGAGCGTAAATTACCCAAACAAAGGTTTGAGGGCTATTTAAGATAGATTTGTAGGTATATTGCTGTAGTGACAGGTTGTCAGCCATCGCCTAAATTGCAATATACTGAAACCCTCGGATCCAGAGCGTTTAACGCCTCGTAAAAAGCGCTTTCGCCACGTCTGACAAAAATTTTGGGCAATTTTAGATTGTAATATGTATTGCTTTAGTGACAGGTTGTCAGCCCATCGCCTAAATTACAATACACTGTAACCCTCGAGTCCCTTTTGCTGACTTCAACAGCATGCCCGGGAGGAAGGGCAGCTGGAACATTCTATGTTTTTCTATCTCTCCCAGTCCAGCATGGAAGAAATATATACATAGATATCTAGGTGTTATTATTATGTATGTATGTTAAACATTATTGTTTTGTGTTGCAGGTAATACCATGCATCCACCCAATCCCCGGAGGCTTCTACCCGGGACGCATGATGCGAGTTCAGGGTAGCACCATGCCCGGAGCACAAAGGTACAATTTTATTGTTAATACAATACAATACAAAATTCTTTATTGCACAAAGAAACACATACAACAGAAATAAAAAGGAACAAACGTGACAGTACAATATAGGCGGCCTTATTGCTAAAGCAGCAATTTCTTTAATAACAATTCGAATCAACCAAAATTTGAAAATCGCGGAGCTAAACAAGTTTGAATTGAAAGGGAGTTTAAAAACGTCTTTACTGAACCTAGACTATGATAAGACTGAGGAGTTAATAAATTGGTTAGAATAATAATAAATAAGTATGAATCTAAGTTAATATACATACATACATAAAATCACGCCTTTATCCCTTACGCGGTAGGCAGAGCGTAAAACGCCTCGTAACAGTAAGTTAATATAATATACCTATACTAAATTGTTAAAGCGGTTGATTTATCGCCGCCTTAGAGATTACGCTGAAAACAGCAGCCTTATTCCCCCCGAGCAATTCGGTTTCCGTTCCCAACATTGTTGTGTTCGTCAGGTCCACCGTCTGGTGGAACATATCACGTCCAATTTTCATGAACGCAAACCCAAACCCACAGGAGCCGTCTTCCTTGATGTAGCGAAGGCATTCGACAAGGTCTGGCACAACGGTCTGGTGTACAAGCTATACCAGCTCGGTGTGCCGGATCGTCTCGTACGTATCGTACGTGACTTTTTGACGAACCGCAGCTTCCGTTACAGAATCGAAGGCGCCCTGTCCACCCCTCGCCCCATTAGAGCCGGAGTCCCTCAGGGCTCTGTGCTATCCCCTCTCCTCTTCACCCTCTATACCAGCGACCTTCCCAGTACGCCCCAGACGCAGCTCGCTCTGTTCGCAGACGACACTGCGATCTATGCCTCCTGTCGCAGACCCCAATTACTTGGCAGATACCTCCAGCGCGCCCTAGACTCCGTCGGGAGCTGGTTCCGCAAATGGAGGTTCGAAGTCAATCCCGAGAAGAGATCTGCCGTGCACTTTACTCGTGCCAGATTACGTCGTACCCTCCCAGCTGTAAAGCTGTACGGTCGACCCATCCCATGGTCCAAAGACGCCAAGTACTTGGGGGTTACTCTTGACTCCCAGCTTAACTTTGCGAAGCACATCAGGAGAGTCCGAAACCGCGCCAAATTTGTCATGGGCCGGCTCACCCCAATCATACGCAAACGCAGTAAACTCTCCCTTAGAAATAAGGTGAGGCTTACACTACATGCGTTCGACCCATAATGACCTACGCCAGTGTGGCCTTCAGCCACACCTACCCCACTTATCTGAACACCCTCCAGGTAGTTCAAAACAGCTTCTTGCGGAGGGCAACCGGGGCCCCCTGGTACCTCCGCAATTCTGACATTCACATCGATCTCGATGTTCCGTCTCTCAAAGAGTTCATGAAGCAAGCAGCCATACGCTTCTTCGACAAAGCCCCTCACCACCCTAACCCTCTTGTAGTTAGCGCCTCTAACTACGTTCCCCAACCTGCGACTCGTTACAAATGAAGACCTAGGCATGTCCTTACCGACGGCGATGACCAAATTACATTAATTACCCTTGCGTTTAATGCTGCCAATATTAGTCGAGCCACACTCTGCACAAGCTCTTCCAGCAACCGCGCACCCCGCCGGCGGGGTCGCGGAGGTCCCTCCTTTGCTCCCCACTTTGGGGTTTACCGGCACGTACCGGGCAGATTCTCTCCGATAAGGAGTCCCCAAGGCAACGCCATAAGCCGAGGTTCGAGCCCTAGTGGGCGCCCTTAGGCAGTTGCCATTTCATTAAGGGTGTAGATTGCGTGTAGCAACTCCCCGCCTTAGCCCGGTGACGCATTATATACACTTTGTAGTATTTTGCAAACAGGTCCATTCAAAAAAAAAAAAAAACTAAATTGTTAAATAAATAAATAAATACAAATACACACATCTACTATACATACACATAAATACACACTGATAAGAATGTAAGATATACAATTCTGTTAAGATTTTGAATATAATTTCTGCCATGATTATGCTAAGCAGATTAATAATCTATTATGGTCAAGTTTCGCTGGCTCCCAAAGCACAGATTTATCTAGTTTGGGAGACAGAGTACCTTATTAATATACTGGCATGTGCTAATTATAGCCTTAGCTTAGATGTTACATTTTTAATGTAAATTTTATCATGAAAACATTCGTATTTAAGTTTGGCTTTATTGAATAAACATTTTATTATTATTATTTTTTATTATTAAACAAATTGAAATTCATAGCATGTATATACATAAATGACCTAATCTAGGATTGGGTCTGGTTTACCTTCTGGGTTGCGGAGGTCAGATGGTAAATACCAGTACCCTCGTTCAATCTCCTAGGTTAGGTAGCCAACATACATACATACATATAATCACGCCTTTATCCCTAATGGGGTAGGCAGAGCGCAAACGACCTAAACAAAGGTCGTCCCGCCACGTCTGACAAAGTTTTGAGCGTTATTTAAGATAGAATTCTAGGTATATTGCTGTAGTGACAGGTTGTCAGCCCATCGCCTAAATTACAATATACTGAAACCCTCGGATCCCTTAGCTGGATTTTACAGCATGCCCGGGAGGAAATGCAGCTGGCACATTCTATGTTTTTCTCTCGCTCCCAGACCAGCATGGAAGAGAGGCAGCCAACCCCATGAGATATGGGATAATGCTAAGGAGGTGATGAGTATATACATAAATTCACGCCATAGTAGGCAGAGAGTTAAACGCTTTTACACCAAATCTTAAAAAAATTTGAAAGCAATTTTAGATTGTAATGTGTATTGCTATGGTGTCATAGTGGTGTAAGTTGTCAGCCCATCGCCTAAATTACAATACGCTGCGACCCTCGAATCTGTATTGCTGACTTCTACAGCATGCCTGAGAGGAAGGGCAGCCAGAACATTCTACGTTTTTCTGTTGCTCCCAGTCCAGCATGGAAGTGGTTAAATATAAATATTTATTTAAATGTTGTCCCATGTATGTTTCAGACGTCTTGTTTGCAATGGCTCGCTTAGACGTTCAGCAAGTCTGTTTTGGTGGTTTCTTCCATACTGGACTGGGAGAGAAAGAAAAACATAGAATGTTCCAGTTGCCCTTCCTCCCGGGCATGCTGTAAAAGACAGCAAAAGGGATTCGAGGGTTACAGTGTATTTTAATTTAGGCGATGGGCTGACAACCTGTCACTACAGCAATACACATTACAATCTAAAATTGCCCTCAATTTATGTCAGACGTGGCGAAAGCGCCTTTTAGGAGGCGTTTTACGCTCTGCCTACCCCGTAAGGGATAAAAGCGTGATTTTATGTATGTATGTATGTTATTTTTTTGTTTTTGTTTGATAAATGTAATGTGATGTCTGTCCACAGATTCGCCATCAACCTGCAGTGCGGTCCAAACACAGACCCTCGAGACGACATCGCTCTGCATCTTAACTTCAGGTAAGCAAACCTGTCCTGTCCCTAAAATCACTGCATAGTATATATGTAACTATGTAATCATACAATTTATCTTCCATGCTGGCCTGGGAGCAAGAGAAAAACATAGAATGTGCCGGCTGCATTTCCTGCCGAGCATGCTGTAAAAACCAGCTAAGGGATCCGAGGGTTTCGGTATATTGTGATTTAGGCGATGGGCTGACAACCTGTCACTACAGCAATATACCTACAAGTCTATCTTGAACCTTCCATGCTGGACTGGGAGCAAGAGAAAAACATAGAATGTGCCGGCTGCATTTCCTGCCGAGCATGCTGTAAAAACCAGCTAAGGGATCCGAGGGTTTCGGTATATTGTGATTTAGGCGATGGGCTGACAACCTGTCACTACAGCAATATACCTACAAGTCTATCTTGAACCTTCCATGCTGGACTGGGAGCGAGAGAAAAACATAGAATGTGCCAGCTGCATTTCCTCCCGGGCATGCTGTAAAAACCAGCTGAGGGATCAGAGGGTTTCAGCATATTGCAATTTAGGCGATAGGCTGACAACCTGTCACTATGGCAATATGACTACAAATCTATCATAAATAACCCTCAAAACCTTGTCAGACGTGGCGAAACGACCTTTGTATAGGTCGTTTACGCTCTGCCTACCCCACTAGGGATAAAAGCGTGATTGTATGTATGTATGTATGTAACTTATTTTATTATTACTAAGGCTCTTCGTCAATCTATCAGCGGGCATAAATGGGTATAAATTATTTGCAAGTTTTAAAAGTACATAATATCAAGAGAAGTTAAGTATATAAGGGCGTTCGAGAGCTGCGACAGTGGCGCCTTCAGTTTTAAATTAATTGTACATACATACATACATAAAATCACGCCTTTATCCCTTACGGGGTAGGCAGAGCGTAAAACGCCTCCTAAAAAGCGCTTTCGCCACGTCTGACATAAATTGTGGGCAATTTTAGATTGTAGTGTGTATTGCTGTAGTGACAGGTTGTCAGCCCATCGCCTAAATTACAATACACTGTAACCCTCGAATCCCCTTTGTTGACTTCTACAGCATGCCCGGGAGGAAGGGCAACTGGAACATTCTATGCTTTTCTTTCTCTCCCAGTCCAGTATGGAAGATAAATTAATTGTACATACACTAAAAGTAGCCATGTACAATACATAGCTTTTATACGTAGTGTGATTGTATAATCACTACATAGTATAAAACAAAGTCGCTTTCTCTGTCCCTATATCCCTATGTATGCATACATCTTTAAAACTACGCAACGGATTTTGATGCGGTTTCTTTTAATGGATAGAGTGATTCAAGAGGAAGGTTTATATGTATAATACATGCATAATATAGTAGAGAAACACTGATGATTTCCGTGCGAAGCCGGGGCGGATCGCTTGTAATATATAAAGCCGTGACTTCTGCTCTCATAGATTACATACATACATATAATCACGCCATGCCTACCTTTATTGGGGTAGGCAGAGCGTAAACGACCTAAACAAAAGTCGTTCCGCCACGTCTGATAATGTTTTAAGGGTTATTTTACAAAGATTTGTTATGTTGGTGTAAGTATATTGCTGTAGTGACAGGTGGTCAGCCCATCGCCTAAGTTGCAATATACTAAATCCCTCAGATCCCTTTTTACAGCGTGCCCGGGAGGAAATGCAGCTGGCACATTCTATGTTTTTCTTGCGCTCCCAGTCCAGCATGGAAGTTTCTTTCAAAGATTACACGAATCATACCCCTGCGGGTAGGGCATGCAAGTATTTGCCAATATTTGAATAAATTCGAATCTTCTTCTTCTGTCGAGTGGGTATCGAGTCTATCGACCCGATGAACCCTGGTGTCAGAGTTTTTAAACCGCCTAGTAGCACAACTATCAGGCCTCTGACATGGTTTGAGTAACGACCTCTATCAAAGACAGCGACCGGGACCGACGGCTTAACGTGCCCTCCGAAGCACGAAATCTTTTTCTTTTTCGGACAATCAGGTGATTCAGCCTGCAATGTCCTAACCAAACTGGGGAAAAATTCGCAGTGACAAGTGACAAATTCTCAAATATCAACTTTGTGTTCCCCCCCTGGGAATCGAACCCAAGACCTCCGGATCAGGAGTCCATGGCACTAGCCACTAGACCACGGAGGCAGTTAATAAATTGCAATAATTGGTAAAAAAATAAAAACACTGGAATTTCAATAAAATGACTTTTAATTATATAAAATCAACACGCCTACTGCACGTCCATAAATCCAATCAATATTTTAACAACAAAAGCAGCTTACTTCTAATTAAAAAGAGATTCTGCCATGCTGGACTGGGAGAGATAGAAAAACATAGAATGTTCCAGCTGCCCTTCCTCCCGGGCATGCTGTTGAAGTCAGCAAAAGGGACTCGAGTGTTACAGTGTATTGTAATTTAGGCGATGGGCTGACAACCTGTCACTAAAGCAATACATATTACAATCTAAAATTGTCCTCAGTTTTTGTCAGACGTGGCGAAAGCGCCTTTTAAGAGGCGTTAAACGCTCTGCCTACCCCATAAGGGATAAAGGCGTGATTTATGTATGTATGTATGTATGTATGTAAAAAGAGATCAAATAATCATTTTTACTTTACTAAGGGAAACATTCAGATCAAATCAACTAAATATTAGAGCACACACAGCTTCCGAGAACCATGAGATCAAATGAACATAGATAAGTAATAAAAATAAATCAAATTCTTTCTTTAAATTTTTCCTATTCAGACAAAAATATTAAATGAGCACCTAAGACGCATTTTTATTAATTAGTACCGGTAAATATGGGATATTGCTCTCCTATAAAAAATACTTCACAATTAAATAATATGTCTATTAGATCAATAAATTCAAATGAGAATGAGAGCCCGATGGTGTAGTGGATAGGGCCGCTGCCTCCTGAGCGGGAGGTCGTGGTTCGAATCCCACCACGTACCAATGTGTTTTTCGGTTTTCGAATTTCATATGTACGTTTATTCGGCGCTTTTTCCGTGCTTCGGAAGGCACGTTAAGCCGTTGGTACCGGTTAATATCGTTTAATATCGTAGATATTAGTCGTTAAGCCATATCAGAGGCCAGTGCTAAGCATTGGCGGCTTGAAAACTCTGACCTAATCTAGGATTGGTTCTGGTTTCCCTTCTGGGTTGCGGAGGTCAGATGGCAGTCGCTCTGTGTAAAATCAGTACCCTCGTTCAATCCCCTAGATTAGGAAGCCGACCCCGTGAAATACGGGATAAGGCTAAGGAGATGATGATGATAGATCAATAAATTCAAATGCACTGGGTTTTTAATTCTAAAGGTAAGAGCGCACTATTACAAAGCTGCAGCCGAGCGGTACAGCACGGCACGGCCCGGTAATGTCAGTTCATACATTTTGACATTTTTTGTCGCACAGTGTCGCACCGCTGCAGTGCCGTGTCGCGCTGCTCCGTTTTAGTGCAGTCTAACCTTAAGTTTCAATTTTCTGCACCACTTATACAAAAGTAGAATTTTTATGTTATTTCCTTGCAAAAAGTATAACAAGTCGTTATTATATCAGATTCGTAGAAATGTGCGTGGTAAGGAACCACCTGACCGCCATGAGCTGGGGCGTTGAAGACACCGCCGGGGGCATGCCGCTGCGCCCCGGGGAATCCTTCGAAGCGCTCATTCTGTGCGAGCCTAATGTTATCAAGGTAAGTCACTTACACACACAAACACGTAAGAACACTCACTCACTCACACACATGAGCTGGGGCGTTGAAGACACCGCCGGGGGCATGCCGCTGCGCCCCGGGGAATCCTTCGAAGCGCTCATTCTGTGCGAGCCTAATGTTATCAAGGTAAGTCACTTACACACACAAACACGTAAGAACACTCACTCACTCACACACATGAGCTGGGGCGTTGAAGACACCGCCGGGGGCATGCCGCTGCGCCCCGGGGAATCCTTCGAAGCGCTCATTCTGTGCGAGCCTAATGTTATCAAGGTAAGTCACTTACACACACAAACACGTAAGAACACTCACTCACTCACACACATGAGCTGGGGTGTTGAAGACACCGCCGGGGGCATACCGCTGCGCCCCGGGGAATCCTTCGAAGCGCTCATTCTGTGCGAGCCTAATGTTATCAAGGTAAGTCACTTACACACACACACACACGTAAGAACACTCACTCACTCACACACATGAGCTGGGGCGTTGAAGACACCGCCGGGGGCATGCCGCTGCGCCCCGGGGAATCCTTCGAAGCGCTCATTCTGTGCGAGCCTAATGTTATCAAGGTAAGTCACTTACACACACACACACACACGTAAGAACACTCACTCACTCACACACATGAGCTGGGGCGTTGAAGACACCGCCGGGGGCATGCCGCTGCGCCCCGGGGAATCCTTCGAAGCGCTCATTCTGTGCGAGCCTAATGTTATCAAGGTAAGTCACTTACACACACACACACACGTAAGAACACTCACTCTCTCACACACATGAGCTGGGGCGTTGAAGACACCGCCGGGGGCATGCCGCTGCGCCCCGGGGAATCCTTCGAGGCACTCATTCTGTGCGAGCCTAATGTTATCAAGGTAAGTCACTTACACACACACACACACGTAAGAACACTCACTCACTCACACACATGAGCTGGGGCGTTGAAGACACCGCCGGGGGCATGCCGCTGCGCCCCGGGGAATCCTTCGAGGCGCTCATTCTGTGCGAGCCTAATGTTATCAAGGTAAGTCACTGACACACACGTAAGAACACTCACTCACACACACACACACACACACACACACACACACACACACACACACACACACACACACACACACACGCGTAAGAACACTCACTCACACACATGAGCTGGGGCGTCGAAGACACCGCCGGGGGCATGCCGCTGCGCCCCGGGGAATCCTTCGAGGCACTCATTCTGTGCGAGCCTAATGTTATCAAGGTAAGTCACTGACACACACGTAAGAACACTCACTCACACACACACACACACACACACACACACACACACGTAAGAACACTCACTCACACACATGAGCTGGGGCGTTGAAGACACCGCCGGGGGCATGCCGCTGCGCCCCGGGGAATCCTTCGAGGCGCTCATTCTGTGCGAGCCTAATGTTATCAAGGTAAGTCACTCACACACACGTAAGAACACTCACTCACTCACACACATGAGCTGGGGCGTTGAAGACACCGCCGGGGGCATGCCGCTGCGCCCCGGGGAATCCTTCGAGGCGCTCATTCTGTGCGAGCCTAATGTTATCAAGGTAAGTCACTCACACACATAAACACGTAAGAACACTCACTCACTCACACACATGAGCTGGGGCGTTGAAGACACCGCCGGGGGCATGCCGCTGCGCCCCGGGGAATCCTTCGAGGCACTCATTCTGTGCGAGCCTAATGTTATCAAGGTTAGTCACTTACATACACATAAGAACACTCACTCACTCACACACATGAGCTGGGGCGTTGAAGACACCGCCGGGGGCATGCCGCTGCGCCCCGGGGAATCCTTCGAGGCGCTCATTCTGTGCGAGCCTAATGTTATCAAGGTAAGTCACTCACACACATAAACACGTAAGAACACTCACTCACTCACACACATGAGCTGGGGCGTTGAAGACACCGCCGGGGGCATGCCGCTGCGCCCCGGGGAATCCTTCGAGGCACTCATTCTGTGCGAGCCTAATGTTATCAAGGTAAGCCACTGACACACACGTAAGAACACTCACTCACTCACACACATGAGCTGGGGCGTTGAAGACACCGCCGGGGGCATGCCGCTGCGCCCCGGGGAATCCTTCGAAGCGCTCATTCTGTGCGAGCCTAATGTTATCAAGGTAAGCCACTCACACACACGTAAGAACACTCACTCACTCACACACATGAGCTGGGGCGTTGAAGACACCGCCGGGGGCATGCCGCTGCGCCCCGGGGAATCCTTCGAGGCACTCATTCTGTGCGAGCCTAATGTTATCAAGGTAAGTCACTTACACACACACACACACGTAAGAACACTCACTCACTCACACACATGAGCTGGGGCGTTGAAGACACCGCCGGGGGCATGCCGCTGCGCCCCGGGGAATCCTTCGAAGCGCTCATTCTGTGCGAGCCTAATGTTATCAAGGTAAGTCACTCACACACACGTAAGAACACTCACTCACTCACACACATGAGCTGGGGCGTTGAAGACACCGCCGGGGGCATGCCGCTGCGCCCCGGGGAATCCTTCGAGGCGCTCATTCTGTGCGAGCCTAATGTTATCAAGGTAAGTCACTCACACACACACACACACACATATACACTCACTCACACACACTTACTCATTCATACATATAATCACGCCTTTTTCCCTAATTGGGTAGGCAGAGCGCAAAATACCCAAACAAAGGTCGTTCCGCTACGTCTGACAAAGTTTTGCTTTTATTTAAGATAGATGTGTAGGTATATTGCTGTAGTGACAAGTTGTTAGCCCATCGCCCAAATTGCAATATACTGAAACCCTCGGATCCCTTAGCTGGTTTTTACAGCATGATGAGGAAATGCAGCTGGCACATTGTATGTTTTTCTCTCGCTTCCAGTCTAGCATGGAACAATTTATGTGATATATTAGTAAATTGTAGTTATCATCCAGTTGTAAGATTAACAGAGAAAATAAAACTAAATAACACAAATTAATTCACATTTCACAGAAACTTTAAATTCCACCTGCAAAAGTAGATAAGGAAAGAAAATTTGTAGTTAAAATACTGACTCATAAACTGGATTATTTGTCTGATAATGATAACTTAAATCTACATTGATATCATATTGATTATTGTGATAAATAGTGTACAAAATTGGTTAAGGTGACGATAATAGCCTATAGGCTAGCCATTAGTAAAAAAAAACATAATTGACTAAAAAAGCAGTGAATATAAAAAACCGGTCCAACAGAACAAGTTATAGTAATTGACAAATATAGTAAAATTAGCTAGCTCGTTGATCTAAATTATCTAATTACTATAACTTGATTCTGTTGGACCGATTTTTCGATTCATTGTATTTTTTAGTAAGTTATGATTCTTTTAGATAAGCCCGGCCTATGCGGGGGGTCGTGGTTCGAATCCCACCACGTACCAATGTGTTTTTCGGTTTTCGAATTTCATATGTACGTTTATTCGGCGCTTTTTCCGTGCTTCGGAAGGCACGTTAGGCCGTTGGTCCCGGTTAATATCGTATAATACACACGTCAGAGGCCAGTGCTAAGCATTAGTGGCTTGAAAACTCTGACCTAATCTAGGATTGTGTCTGGTTTCTCAGCCTGGGTAGCAGAGGTCAGATGGCAGTCGCTGTGTATAAAAAGCAGCACTCTCGTTCAATCACCTAGATTAGGTAGCCGCCCCGTGAGATACGGGGTAAGGCTAGAGAGATGATGATATGATTATTTTAGCTTAACTAAAACACTATTATTACTAACGATTTTCCGTCACCAGGTGGCGCTGAACGGGCAGCATTTCTGCGAGTTCCCCCACCGGCTGCCGTGTCAGAGAATCAGCCACGTGACGGTGGATGGAGACGTTAATATCCAGATCGTCAGCTTCGAGGGAACTCAGCCGCCTCCGCAGCAGATGTATATGGTAAGATAATCATAAAAAGCAATATGGCGGAATCAAAAACAAAATGGCGGCATCAAACACAAAATGGCGGAATCAAAAACAAAATGGCGGCATCAATAACAATATGGCGAAATCAAAAACAAGATGGCGGCTTCAAAAACAATATGGCGGAATCAATAACAATATGGCGGAATCAAGATGGCCGGTGAAACTAAAGTTGCTCAAGTATTATACAAACATACATGATATAACCGAGCCTATATCCCTAACGAGGTAAGTAGAGCAATAACTATCTCATACAAGTACCTACTGTGCTTTCTAAGTATGTACTGTGTGTGATGGAACCTCTACAGTACATAAAAGCTCCCTTATGGGGGGGGCACGTGCCCCCGTGTGTGGTCCCCCCCCCTAAATCCGCCCTTGCATGTAACATACATACATATGATCTGACCACGCCTGTACACCTTACGGGGTAGGCAGAGGGTCAGCTAATATGCACAACCTCCTCTACTTGATATCGTATTGTTGATATTGCCCCATAACATTATCCCGTACAGCAGAAACAAAAAACGTATCAAACCAAGAAAACAAGAACTCAAGAATATTTTTGTTATTATTTACAGGCGGAGCCCCCAGCATATGGAGCTTATGGCGCTCCGCCCCCGGCATACGGCGCGCCCGGATACGGAGCACCCCAGGGTAAGGGTCAACTTAACACGTTCACTGCTTAATTTAAAAAAAATTGCGAAATAATAACGGGATCTGAACTTACCTACCCACGCATGGCGATCTGTGCCTCTTCTCAGAATTCAAGGATTGTTTCTAAATTAGTATGGTAGAAGGTTTCATAATACAAAGAGTTAAAAAAAATTGCTGAACTTAGCTCCATTTGTTATTTCACTAGCTGGTTTAGATAAAAATAAGCATTTTTCATTATGGCGGTAAAAAAATATCTTCTATGGATTCTGAAATATTTCAGAGAGCTCCCATTTTAAACAAATTGCTAGAAACGGAAGGTCAGGTTAGAGTGGTTTTTTCCCTCCGTTGTAGAACTAACCCGAACTTATAAATACAGGGTTACCTATACAAATTGGTCTAAGGTGAAGACCGCTGCTGAAGAATGTATTAAAAATATAAGAATCCAGCCAATTTCTTACAAATATTGATAAAATAATATCAAATACATACATACATAAATCACGCCTTTATCCCTTACGGGGTAGGCAGAGCGTTAAACGCCTCGTAAAAGACGCTTTCGCCACGTCTGAAAAAAATTGAGGGCAATTTTAGATTGTAATATATATTACTATAGTGACAGGTTGTCAGCCCATCGCCTAAATTACAATACACTAACCCTCGAGTACCTTTTGCTGACTTCAACAGCATGCCCGGGAGGAAGGGCAGCTGGAACATTCTATGTTTTTCTATCTCTCCCAGTCCAGCATGGAAGTAAAATCAAATGTGTACATAATTTGACGTTATTTTCCTCACAGATTATGAGGTTTAGGGAAAAAGGTGTTTGCAATTAACCGCATGAAACTAAATTAATGGTTTTTCTACAGAAAATTATTTATTATGATTATTATTTTAATTTTAAGATTTCCTTCTACTTAGCAACATTATTTTAAACTAATTTCGGTACTTTACTAATAAACTAACAAATTCTTTAAAACATTTAAGATATCATAGTGCGTTTTAAAATTTGACGAAAATATTGATATTTTGTATTAATAATAGTAAATTAATTTATTATTTTAGTTTTGTTTACAATTCAGTAGGTGTAAATAAAATTGGCTTGTAAATTAACTAGCTTGTTATATAGTTTGGCTTTTTCTAAATTTTAACTACGTAAAGATTCATATATACGTACAATTACTTATCATTTCATATTTTTTTTAGTATGTACGAACTAAAATATTTATTCTTTTTGATATAATATAGGGCTTGATTCTATTTGCCACCGGCTAAAGCTAAAATTAAATATTCCATCTCCCTAACCTTATCCCATACCGCACGGGGACGGCTACTTAATCCAGGGGATTGAACGAGGGTACTAGTTTTTACACAGAGCGACTGCCATCTGACCTCCGCAACCCAGAAGGGAAACCAGACCCAATCCTAGATTAGTTCAAGAGTTTTCAAGCCGCCAATGCTTAGCACTGGCCTCTGATATGGCTTAACGACTAATATCTACGGTATTAAACGATATTAACCGGGACCAACGGCTTAACGTGCCTTCCGAAGCACGGAAAAAGCGCCGATTAAACGTACATATGAAATTCGAAAACCGAAAAACACGTTGGTACGTGGTGGGATTCGAACCACGACCTCCCCGCACAGGAGGCAGCGGCCCTATCCACTACACCATCGGGCTCCTAGAAAAGATCTCCTGTTCTTTTTAAATTTCTTTAGTCTGAAAGTGACGGGTAGATTTTAGTTTTAGCCGGTGGCACCTAGAATCGAGTTCTATAGACTTCTAATAAAATTTAATTTGTTCTAAAGCGAATAAAGTAGGGAGTAATTCTATTCATCTTTGAGTGTTTCAAAGCTTAATATATTTTTCTTTAGTTTTCTTTAATATATTTAATACTTCAACGTCATAGTGTTGTGAGTGAATTAATTTCTAGTGTAATAAATAATTTTGCTACTTATCTATAAAGGTAAGTTACGTATTAGTATTTACTTAATTAAATGTGTTATAATTATTACTACATTTAAATATATTTATATGTATTTATGTACTGCACAAATTCTTATTTTTTGGTGGTGGGTAAAGTTGGAACACACAACTATTTAAAATAAATCCTTTTAAGGGGATCCCCGGTGCACTCCAGCGCCCTCATCAGTCAAAAAATCATTGCTCACCGAAAACGCAATTAATCGAAAATCCGGTAGATCAGATTAAAGTATGGACACTGAAGTTTTCTTTAAGCATTATAAATTAATAATTCAGTGTTCACTTCAGTTACAGATAGTAAAAGTGCTAAAAGTGGCCGTTTTTCGCAAATTTCCTATCTGTTACTGCAACGATCTATAAGTTGCAACTTTATGAGGTTCCAAATGACCTTTATTGCTTTAACCTCAATCTGATCTACCGGATTTTCGATTGATTTTGTTTTCAGTTAATTATGATTTTTTGACTGATGAGGGCGCCACTTAGCCCAGGGAAGCCCCTTAAGTTGTAAAAAAAAAACTTTTGCACTTCAATAAATGGTACTCTCTGAACTCAATGCTTATTTGCACCCTTATTCATTTATTATTTTTGACTAACCTTACTAACAATACTAATTTATTTGTACGTGATTTTGGATTATTATGTGTGAAAATTGGAATTACTTATGAGATTGGAATCACTGTATTTAAAATGATAGATGTACCTATTTTATTTTTGATTTCTTTAAACATCGCAAAGGAAATTTTAGATTTCACTACAAGTGCACAAAACTAGTCATTTTTGTCCCAGATTTATTAGCGAGCGCTGAAATTAATCGAGGACAAAAATGGTTTTGTGCACGAGTTACAAACTCTGCTTTTCATTTCGATTGTGAGGAAATTCTACTAAAGTATTGTAAATAAACAAAACAAATCATTCCCGCCATTAAGTTTTTATATGTTTCGACATTAAATATTAGGGTTGGAGTGGAGACCTATACAGCTTACTCTTAAATTGATTTCGTAATAATAAATTAAATTAACTATCGTACTGGAATTTAAATATTAATATCGTTTTATGTCATAGAAAACACAAAAAGAAAACGATTTCAAGTAAATATTATAAAATAACAAGTTCTGTCTATGAACTTTTTGTTATGTTTGGCTGTATGCCCTAATTTTCTTTGCCTTAGAAGAGATGCATTTATGAGTAGATACGTGTGCACAAAATAGCACTTTCAGAGCATGAGAAGTGAAAAGTATATAATTTGGTGACTTAAACATTGATCTCCCTGATTAGTAGGAATAGTAATAATTCCTGGTGATCATTTAATTTTAGTATAATATTATCGAATTTATATTTATTTATGACTTTATTGTAGTGTACTTATGTTGTTTTTTTCTTTGTTTACGCAGGTTTCTACTGAGCTCGTAGTTTGGCAGCAGTATGTTGAATTATAGGTAGAGTAGCTTGTATTATTTTATTTTTTGCTACAATTTATTATTTAAGGGGGTTTTAGAGCATAGGTGGCGCCAATAAATTAATTGTGCCTGAAATTCAAGCATTTTCATGAATACTTTACGTTTCTAATTCATCTAATTCTCCATTTTATAATCCATACATACTATCACGCCTGTATCCCTAATGGGGTAGGCAGAGCATGAACAACCGAAAACAAAGGTCGTTCCGCCACGTCTGACAAGTTTTGAGGGTTGTTTAAGATAGAACTGGATATTGCTGTAGTGACAGGTTGTCAGCCCATCGCCTAAATTACAATATACCCTCGATTTCCTTAGCTGTTTTTTTACAGCTTTATAATCCATTATATAATAATTCACACTAAGCATAAAAGCTATGTATTACAAATGTGCTAAAAGTGGCACTTTGCGAATGATATAATGGATGGTATATAATATATTGATTGATAATATATTTGATTTGATTAGATTTGTACATACGCTAAAAGTGGCCACTTTTAGCACATTTGTAATACATAGCTTTATGCTTAGTGCGAATTATTATATAATGGATTATTATCTTCCATGCTGGCCTGGGAGCGAGAGAAAAACATAGAATGTGCCAGCTGCATTTCCTCCCGGGCATGCTGTAAGATCCAGCTAAGGGATCCGAGGGTTTCAGTATATTGTAATTTAGGCGATGGACTGACAACCTGTCACTACAGCAATATACCTACAAATCTATCTTAAATAACCCTCAAAACTTTGTCAGACGTGGCGAAACGACCTTTATTTAGATCGTTTACGTTCTGCCTACCCCATTAAGGATAAAGGCGTGATTATATAATCAATATTTATCCATAGGTTTGACAGGTTTATATTGCAGCCCTAGAGATTATGTAATTCATTTTTTTTTTGTATTTTTTTTCAACAAGCATTCTAAATGCGCTTATTGATTTTATTTCAACAATTTTGATTTCAGCAACAGCCTAGAATTACCTAAATAAATGCTTTGCATTTTTTTTTAATTTTCCGCAATGATTTTCTTCAGCTTACAGTGCACCTGAAAGAAATTAAAAAAATAACATTATTTTTTATTCATTTTGTGAATAGTTATATTTTATTTTCGGTTTCCATCTTGGATTCCAGACATAAGTATATGAAATTTAAATATGTTGATATTATTTTATTCCATACAAAAAAAACATAATTAAAATATTTAAGGTGATTCGAGAGCTGCGACTGTGGCGCCATCAGTTTTAAATTAAATAATATAAACATACATACATATAATCACGCCTTCATCCCTTACGGGGTAGGCAGAGCGTAAACGACCTAAACAAAGGTTGTTTCGCCACGTCTGACAAAGTTTTGAGGGTTATTTAAGATAGATTTGTAGGTATATTGCTGTAGTGACAGGTTGTCAGCCCATCGCCTAAATTACATTATACTGAAACCCTCGGATCCCTTAGCTGGTTTTTACAGCATGCCCGGGGGGAAAGGCAGCTGGCACATTCTATGTTTTGCTCTCGCTCCCAGTCCAGCATGGAAGCACTTACAATTCCCGGAAAATATTCTAATGTAAATGTATATTGGAATAATTTTAACATTAAATAGATAGAAATAAATAAATGAATATAAGTGACCGCCCTAGTTCATTATTAAACAAATTAATATAATATGTATTCTTCAGTTTATAATTTAAGTAAAATGTTGTTTTTATAATTATTAAGTCTTTTTGTAGTAACGATTTTATTCGAATTTTAAAAATCATCTTTTCTGCATTGTTGTAGTATTAGTTGTTAATTAAAATTGGTTAATGTAAACTAAAATATAAAAAATAATAATTAATATGCTATTCTGTCGTAAGTTAATTATAGAATGAGACGGATATTTATCACTACATAGTGTAAAACAAAGTCGCTTTCTCTGTCCCTATATCCCTATGTATGCATAAATCTTTAAAACTTCGCAACGGATTTTGATGCGGTTTCTTTTAATGGATAGAGTGATTCAAGAGGAAGGTTTATATGTATAATACATGCATAATATAGTAGAGAAACACTGATGATTTCTGTGCGAAGCCGGAGCGGGTCGCTAGTTACTAAATAAATTACTTACAATGAGCTAGATGCCACTACAAAACCTAAAATTAAAAAACATTACTGGTAGCAAAAACCTAATCTAGGATTGGGTCTGGTTTCCCTTCTGGGTTGCGGAGGTCAGATGGCAGTCGCTCTGTGTAAAAACCAGTACCCTCGTTCAATCACCTAGATTAGGTAGCTAACCCCGTGAGATACGGGATAAGGCGACGGGAGATTAGATGAATAACTGGTAGATTTAAATTTTAGATTTAGCAAGTGGCATGCAGAATTGAACTCCTGTTTATATGAATCTCATGTCTAAAATCGGTAACTTCGCAAAATCTCGTTTTCGCATAATGTCCCTTTTTATAATGTCCCTTTGGCAAATTTACCCTTTCGCAAAATGTCCCTTGGAAAATTTTATACGTCTTTTCAGTAGCTGCCCACTATTTGAACTAAATCTTATCAAAAAGGGGGTATTTTGCGAAGTAACGCTAAAATCTCACAGATCTAAACTTATTGTGAATCTCAGCGGCAACTGCCTGAACTGTTTTACATACATACATATAATCACGCCTTTATCCCTAATTGGGTAGACAGAGCGTCAACGACTCAAACAAAGGTCGTTCCGCCACGTCTGACGAAGTTTCGAAGGTCATTTAAGATATACTTGTACGTATATTGCTGTAGTGACAGGTTGTCAGCCCATCGCCTAAATTACAATATACTGAAACCCTCAGATCCCATAGCTGGTTTTTACAGCATGCTCGGGAGGAAATGCAGCTGGCACATTCTATGTTTTTCTCTTAGTTCCAGTCCAGCATGGAAGAATGTTTTACAACAGTATCGTGTTTCCCACTCGATTTCTATGATCAGCCTACGACAATCCTATAACTATACCAAACGTACGACAATACAAATAATTATAAAGACTAAACAGTGCCTGTCAAAATCTGTCCTAATATGGGCCAACTGTGTCTTGAGAAGTAAGGAAAACTCATTGCTTTTTAGTGTTCTTAACTGTTTTATTAGCTATGCTATAAAAATCTGATCTAAAAGTCACTTGCTATTTATAGTATATTTTACGACAAGTGCACAAAATAGGGCATTTTATGCAGACTGCACAAATTAGCACTTTCAGAGCATGAGAACTGAAAAATCAATTTACATACATACATATAATCACGCCTTTATCCCTAATGGGGTAGGCAGAGCGTAAACGATCAATTTACTCAGTTTTGTTTTAATTAGAATGAAAAACGACAAACTATAAGATAGCTACGTCTATGGTTTTACACAAACATATAGATATCTCACTTTGTGAGATTGTTTCTAGTTTAGAATTTAGAATTTCTCGATTGCCTGTCCGATACAACTGCGTAAAACCATTGACTACCACAGCTTTTTCTTTAGTTTTTCAATATTTTTAAACTAAAAGCGACAGGATTAAATTTAGCTTTAGCAAGTGACATTTTAGAATCGTACCCCTGTTTGTAATAAATAAATCCAAATAAATGTGTTGTTTTAGAATGTTATTTAACACTTTTACAAGTTTGTGCAAAGCATAAATATCTTGCTTCTTATTCCTTCCACATAAATGTAAAAATATTAGCTCATTTAATACATATTAAATATTATATTACCTTATTATGTAAAATGTTTCAAATAAAGATCAATACATAAATCTGGTTATTTTATTTTATCACTACCTTGAAAACATCATCGGTTTGTTGTAGAGCCGACTCTCAATACGAAAGTCTTGAGTTCGATTCCCGGCTGTAATATTCCTCGTAAACTCGTATTGCACAGCGAATGAACATCCCCATCTTTAACGTTTTCACCGCCACAGTCGGGTATAGCCGACAACCCGCGACTTGCCGTCAGCGCCACGGTCGGCTACAGCCGACAAAATGCAGTTAAAAAGTTTATGTTAATAAACCAGCATTTTGATACTGTATCTTTTTATTTTTTCGCAAATTGCATTTTTTGTACCTTCTACTTTGATTTATAAACTTTTGCGCTTAGATATTTGATCGTTTTGTAGTATAAGGTAAGAAAAATACTGATCACGTTTTGAACCTGCAGAAGCAAGCGTTTTCGCTTCGTTCGCGCGAAAAGCATGTGAGTCTGATGGACCCTGCCCATGAAACTGAACAACTTTCCCCAAGGAATATAGGTCGACATACGAAAAAATAATTTGCTTCCCATCTTTGAGAAACAATAAACTAACTACATGCACAATCTCACTCAAAAAGTGTCCGCGGCAAAAATCTGCCCATCACGTCAATCGGGGAGAATTTTCATTCAGTATCTATCACAGAAGAGTAAAAGCTAGCGCTCCCCGATAGCGACTTCTCAAATCAGTGGTATCTATCACCTTGCTCGCTCGCGACACTTGACGTGTCACGATAACGAAGTGCTCAGTCAAAATGATAGTATGTGCGAGTGCTATTGATATTGTACCCTTTCTTTGACGCGTTAAGGTCCAAATTTGAATGAATATTTTTATGTTATAAATATAACAATAACTATACGTATGTGCAGTGTGGCTCGGACATTTTTTGGTCGGGGTTTCTTCGTGATTGTGCACCTAGTTTATTTATTGTTTATCAAAGACAGCGAATGAACATTCCAACTTAAACAAGGTGTAACAGATGGGGTATATGCATTCGAAAAGCATGTGAATCTGATGGACCCTGCCCATGAAACTGAACAACTTTCCCCAAGGAAAATAGGTCGACATACGAAAAAACAATTTGCTTTCCATACTCAATTTGCAATCAGCTAATTCATTTTGTATGGAAGGGCAATACGCTATTTGCCTTCTAGTCAAATAAACCTTTTCACCGCCACAGTCGGGTATAACCGACAACCCGCGACTTGCGGTCAGCGCCACGGTCGGCTACAGCCGACAAAATGTAGTTAAAAAGTTCATATTAACAACTTTTTATGAAATGTCAAAAACGCTTCTTTGTATGAAAATAGTAGGTTATGTATGACGTCACTCACCAGTAAATATTGGCGACTACTCAAATGAATAACTTCTATATTTTTAACTTGATTATTAAATCTAAACGAGCATTATTTTAACGATGAATGAGATCCACAGTATTTATAGCCATCAGTTTTAAATATAAACGTATTGATTTTTTTAGCCACCTAGTCAACATACCTATTTATTTTTCGTATTCCTACATAACATGTTCTTTGGGAAAAGTTGTTCAGTTTCAACGGTAGATTCACATCCTTTCGGGGAATATACCCTTCTGTTTCATCCTGTAGAATTTATTTATAGGAATTTATTCTAATCTAAAAAGTTTGGTACCTACATACATATAATCACGCCTTTATCCCTAATGGGGTAGGCAGAGCGTAAACGACCTAAGCAAAGGTCGTTCTGCCACGTCTGACAAAGATTTGTAGGTATATTGCTGACAGGTTGTCAGCCTATCCTCTAAATTGCTATATACAGAAACCCCCGGATCCCTTCGCTGGTTTTTACAGCATGCCCGTTAGGAAATGTAGCTGGCATATTCTATGTTCTTCTCTCGCTCCCAGTCCAGCGTGGAAGAAGTTTGGTACCTATTAAGGAGTTTACTATCTGAGAGCGGTAGTCATGTCAAAACGCAAAAAATATGAAGGAAAGTTGATTGTCAAAGCCAAATAATATAAATATTTGTTATTTTTTATCGAACAAATAATGATAAACAGAACGAGAAAAACAATGCATTGAATACAATTATTTTGGTTATCCATCGTTTTTAAGGTAAGCAAGATTTAAGAACCAACTCTAAATTAAGTAAAATAAATATACTCTTTGGGCGTTTTTGCACTGCTCCGTATTCAATACGTATCCGTGAAAAAATATATCGAAGCTGTCATACAGTTTCGCGCCACTCCATATAATTTTTCACGGACACGAACCGAATGCGGAGGATTGCAAAACGCTCTCTAAAATGGTGTTTCGTTTTGCTTCCATGCTGAATTCGTATTGTTGAACCGCTCGACTCAAAATTCGCATACGAAAGAGTGACATCCGGATACGATTTGGCATGCGAATGTTGGTCTTTCGTATTCTTCTGTCGAGTGGGTATCGAATCTAAGGACCCGATGAACCCTGGTGTCAGAGTTTTTAAACCGCCTAGTAGCACAACTATCAGACCTCTGACATGGTTTTTGAGTAACGACCACTATCAAAGACAGCGACCGGGACCGACGGCTTAACGTGCCCTCCGAAGCACGAAATCTTTTCCTTTTTCGGACAATCAGGTGATTCAGCCTGCAATGTCCTAACCAAACTGGGGAAAAATTCACTAAGCGATTAATTCTCAAATATCAACTGAACTTTGTGTTTTCCCCCCTGGGAATCGAACCCAGGACCTCCGGATGGGGAGTCCATGGCACTAGCCACTAGACCACGGAGGCAGTTAATACGATTCGAGTAGTTCAAAAATACGGCTCCTGGACTTGGATTGATAGCAAAATATAAAATGTGCCAGCTGCTCCCGGGCATGCTGTAAATACTAGCTAAGGGATTCGATGGTCGCAGTGTATTGCAATTTAGGCGGTGGGCTGTCATCTCGTCACTACAACAATACCTACAATTCATCTGTTATTCAATTTAACTGCCTCCATGGTCTAGTTGCTAGTGCCATGGACTCCCGATTCGGAGGTCCCGGGTTCGATTCCCAGGGGGGAAACACAAAGTTGATATTTGAGAATTTATCACTTTGTGAATTTTACCCCAGTTTGGTTAGGACATTGCAAGCTAAATCACCTGATTTGTCCGAAAAGAAAAAGATTTCGTGCTTCGGAGGCACGTTAAGCCGTCGGTCCCGGTCGCTGTCTTTGATAGTGGTCGTTACTCAAACCATGTCAGAGGCCTGATAGTTGTGCTACTAAGCGGTTTTAAAACTCTGACACCAGGGTTCATCGGGTCGATAAGACTCGATACCCACTCTACAGAAGAAGAAGATCTGTAATAAGTTAATAACCCTCAAAACTTGTCAGACGTGTCGGAACAACCTTTGGGTCGTTTCGCTCTGCGATTGTATGTGTGTCAATTTAGTTTTCCAGTGATTCCATTCAGGAAACTGAACAACTCCGAAGCACGATGTTTTTGAAAAGAAAATTTGTATGGGACTTCAAAAAATACCATACAATGACCTCTTTCCTTGTATTTCTTTGTTTTTCTAAAAAATCTAGCGACCCGCCCCGGCTTCTCACGGAAATTATCAGTGTTTGTCTACTATATTATGCATGTATTATACATATAAACCTTCCTTTTTCTTCCATGCTGGACTGGGAGAGATAGAAAAACATAGAATGTTCCAGCTGCCCTTCCTCCCGGGCATGCTGTTGAAGTCAGCAAAAGGGACTCGAGGGTTACAGTGTATTGTAATTTAGGCGATGGGCTGACAACCTGTCACTAAAGCAATACATATTACAATCTAAAATTGCCCTCAATTTTTGTCAGACGTGGCGAAAGCGCCTTTTACGAGGCGTTAAACGCTCTGCCTACCCCCTAAGGGATAAAGGCGTGATTTATGTATGTATGTATGTAAACCTTCCTCTTGAATCACTCTATCCATTAAAAGAAACCGCATCAAAATCCGTTGCGTAGTTTTAAAGATTTATGCATACATAGGGATATAGGGACAGAGAAAGCGACTTTGTTTTAAACTATGTAGTGATGATTACTGGAACATCCCCTAAGCTATGGCTCGCAATTAAATTAACATCCTGTATGTATGTATTAAAAAATCTTCAAAAACTGATTACATACATACATATAATCACGCCTTTATCCCTTATGGGGTAGACAGAGCGTAAACGACCTAAACAAAGGTCGTTCCGCCACGTCTGACAAAGTTTTGAGGGTTATTCAAGGTGGATTTGTATTTTGTACGTATATTGCTGTAGTGACAGGTTGTGAGCCCATCGCCTAAATTGCAATATACTGAAACCCTCAGATCCCTTAGCTGGGTTTTACAGCATGCCCGGGAGGAAATGCAGCTGGCACATTCTATGTTTTTCTCTCGCTCCCAGTCCAGCATGGAAGAAAAGAACTGATTTATGACCTAAATGTCTGTTTAAAATAACTTCCATGCTGGACTGGGAGCGAATGAAAAACATAGAATGTGCCAGCTGCATTTCCTCCCGGGCATGCTGTATAAACCAGCTGGGGGATCCGAGGGTTTTAGTATATTGGGATGGGCTGACAACCTGTCACTACAGCTATATACCTACAAATCTATCTTAAATAACTCTCAAAACTTGTCAGACGTGGCGGAACCACCTTTGTTTAGGTCGTTTACGCTCTGCTTACCCCATAAGAGATAAAGGCGTGACTATATGTATGTATAATATCGATTTTTTTTCTTTGTTGCAGGATACGCTCCAGAAGTAAGTAAAACTTCACCTTATTACCCCACCAGACCTATACTTCAAAGTAGGTAAGTTCCATCCAGCTGTCTCACGATCCGGAGGTCCTGGGTTCGATTCCCAGGAGTATTTGTCAATTTATCACTGTGAGATTTGCCTCACTTTGCTCAGGATAATGCAGGCCGTATCACCTGATTGTCTGGAAGAAAAAATATTCCGTGCTTCGGAGGGCACGTTAAGCCGTCGGTCCTGGTCGCTGTGTTTGTTAGTGTCTTATTAGCTGTGCTTTTAGGAGGTTTAAAAACTCTGACACCAGGGTTCATCGGGTCGATCAATTCGAGAACTCACACGACTGAAAAAGAGCCATGCTATTATTTCCTTGACAATTACATTTATTTACAGGAACATGAAAAACATAAGAAAGAGACTGCTAACGAAAAACTAAATATTAAAGAAAATGCCGAAGTTATCAATATTAATACAACAAGCTTAAGAAATGACGATTTTATTCACCAAACTTAATCGAAGCCAAAAATTCCCTAACAATTTTTAGTTACTAATGAAGTTATGAATAAGTTAAAGAGAACTGATTCTGAACCTCAAATAATGAGTCTAAATAACTTATTGCCCAACAAGGCAGCATTAAACGATGACCAAGAAACGACTCTAGCAAAGCATTGCTTATCTGAAAGCAAACTAGACCTCAGCTACCGAAAATGCATAGTAAAAACGCCTTCAACTGCAACGCAAAATCAATCCGTACCGCTTAACGTAAGAAAAAGCAATAGTTCCACAGAGTTCAAGATGAAACTGAAAAGGGATCCAGCAGTTTCGAAGAAACCAGGGGACGAGACGTACAATTTGTATCTCATGGAGATTCTAAATTTGCAAGCTATTCAATGGGAAGAATGGGCTAAGCAAAAGACCGATGCCATCATAAGAGTACCGAATCATCTTTTGACTACTAAAACTAGTAAAAACGCTGTCACGGTTTTGCCTTCAGCTACTGACAACGTATCTTCTGATTCGGATAGAGAAGATGATGACGGGGACGATATTTACATAAAATCTCAGAGTTTAAATACAGTCTACGAGAAACCTATTCTAAGAGTAAAGAAAGACGATGTAATTAAAAAAAAATGTGCTGCCAAAGTTTATAGCACATCGAGGCAAGTACAAAGTGAAAAGAAGATAAATTTTGAAGTTAATAAAGTTGACGCATCTCAGAATACAGTCAATTTCAAAGACGTTTCGATCCCAAATATTAGAGAAGTATTCTCTCTATATAAGATAAACCAGTCTTCCCCAAGTTTGACTATCATGACAGTCCAAAGTGTGCACAAAATTAAACAAGAGCCTATTCTAAGTCAAAGTGTGGTATCTAATGTAACTCCGAGCAAAGACAAAGGGCTGACTTTAACTGAAGCTATAAGCAAAGACAAGGGTGTGTCCATTTCAGATGAAAACAAAGAGCGAGTGGCATTCAATTTGTCTTCAAGTAAAGATAAGGTAGCGCCTGTTGTGGCTGAAATTAATGTTGAAAGTCCTTCTCTCTCTATTCAAAATAAAAGTGAAGTATCGTCGATTCAGGCTAAAAGTAATGATTCTTCTTCTCGAGTCAAAGTTCAACGAAGTATAGATGATGGAGCACTTATTGAAAAGAACAAAGATGAATTGGTTTCGCATTTACCTCCTAATAAATATGACATGGTGTCTCCTTTTCTGATAACTCAAACCAAAGATGAAAATAAAGATGAAGAGAAATCTGTTGCAAGTTCAATCAGAGACAAAGATGCGTCTTTAAGTCATAGTAAGTCTGAAGCTAAGTCTGAAGTATCTTCTATTATAGAAGCTCGAGATAAAGACACCAAATCTGTTGCAAGTTCAATTAGAGACAAAGATGCGTCTTTAAGTTATAGTAAGTCTGAAGCTACGTCCGAAGTATCTTCTATTATGGAAGCTCCAGCCAAAGACACGCCTTTACAGGCACTGAAAGTCTACGATCACAGAGGGTCTGTGCAAAGTTCGACTGTAAAAACTCCTTCAAAAAGAACACCACAATACGATAGACAGAGTTTAGAACAAAACAATGCGTATCTCAAATTTAGCATCGTACCATTCCATAACAAATATCAACCATTAAACAATAACAACTATTATAACAATAATAAATATTATCAGCCATTAAACAATAACAACTATTATAACAATAATAAATATTATCAACCATTAAACAATAACAACTATAATAACAATAACAAATATTATCAACCACCTGCAGTAAGTCCTAGAGGCGTCTTTAGCGTAATTAATGATGAAGATTTTGATGCACAATTTGCAGGTAGAAGCAGACAGGAGTCTGTTTATTGCTATCGCTGTCACGATAAAATAGGTAAACGAGTCATCTTAGAAGAAGATAGAATGCGCCAATATGAATACACTGTATCAGAAGGTGATCTTGCGCAGAGGAAACTAGCTATTTACCATTCGCCTTCAGCTGAAGCAGTATATAAATATCGAGTATTTAAGCCTGCGGCTAAAACCAGTAAAAAAAAATTTAAAAAGTTATATAAAAAAACAAAGTGCAAAATACGAGGCCTATTTTCGAGAGAATAAACTTACAGTACAGAAGAAAATTGTCTAACGTCAACAAATGAGCAACGGTGTATTGTACAAACCAAACCGAAGCCAAATCACTGCGTTTTTTGCGATTTCTATATCAAAAATAATAAATAGAATAATACATATAATAAATGATTCCCTGGACAGCTTGACTTTACTATTTTTATGTTATGTTCAATAACTACAGATTGGCTAATCTAAAATTCGTTCTTGATAATTGACTAATCCACGACAAAAAATTGATCTTATTTATCACTTTGCATTTTAACAAAACCAGAATCTTAGAATTAAACAAGTACCTATCTATTTATAAGGAAACCAAGTTGATAAGAAAGGTATTTTCCACATTTCAGTATTAATGTTGCAATATTCAAGTGCTGCATAGGAACAATTCCACAGGTCCTAAAATACTTCCCTGTGATACTCCATATTGTTAAGTAACTACTTGTTGTTATGAATACACATGCATTTTACATTCTAAATATTAAAGTTTTATCAGATATTTTGGTAATACTAATACTCAGACATTTTAAATCTTTAAACTGCATTTATAGCATCGAATACCACACCACATTGTATCCAACGCCTTGGAGAAAAATATTTAAGTATATTAGTGAAGTGGATTCTTTAAATTTTTATCTTCCACACTGGACTGGGAGAGAAAGAAAAACATAGAATGTTCCAGTTGCCCTTCCTCCCGGGCATGCTGTAGAAGTCAGCAAAAGGGAAAAAAGGGATTCAAGGGTTACAGTGTATTGTAATTTAGGCGATGGGCTGACAACCTGTCACTAAGAAATACACATTACAATCTAAAATTGCCCTCAATTTATGTCAGACGTGGCGAAAGCGCCTTTTAGGAGGTGTTTTAAGCTCTGCCTACCCCGTAAGGGATAAAGGCGTGATTTTATGTACCAGGCCACTCAGAAAGTATTGCGATAAATAGTTTTTATATATGGCAGACTGGCCGGTTAGAATCTTTTTTGAAAATATGATTACTTGCAAGTAAAAATATGTGTGTTCCATTTTCAAAATTTCCCTCCACATTTTTTGCGAGCCAATTCAAAGTATCGTGTCTTACTGAAAAATGGATCTGCGCCGGGAACATTTTAGAGCTATGATTTTTTACGATTTCAAGTGTCGCCTGAAACCGGATGAATCGTTCCAAAGACTTCAAATGGCATTTATGGATGAAAGCCCCTCCAAGGCAACCGTGTATCGTTGTTATAACGAATTTAGGCGCGGTCGAAGGTTAAGGTTGGTACCTTGGGGGATGAAGAAAGAAGCGGTCGCCCTTTGACGTCTATTACGGAAAAAAACGTGCTAGCAGTGAAAAATTTAATCCAAGATAATAGGCGAATTATATATCAGGAGATTCAGCACATATTAAAGATTGGATCGGGAAGCGTTCACGAGATTCTACACGGGAATCTTCGCGTGAGGAGGATAGTATCGCGCTGGGTGCCGCACTACCTCACAGACGCTCAGAAGCAGGCCCGGGTGGAATGGTGCCGTGATATGCTGAACAAATTTGAAGCAGGCTCGTCTCGGCGTGTTTACGACATCGTAACAGGTGATGAGTCCTGGATTTATCAATACGATCCAGAAACCAAGCGCCAGTCGACAGTTTGGGTGTTTCAAAATGAACCAACGCCTACCAAAGTGAAGCGATCTCGAAGCGGGGAGAAGATTTTGATCGCCAGCTTTTTTAATTTGACTGGCCACTTGGCCTCAATTCCCTTACGAGATCAAAGAAGCATTAACGCCAAATGGTATACTACCAAATGTTTACCAGAAGTTTTTTCTGTTGTGAGCAACAAGCGACCAAACACAGGGCTCCGCGGACTACTGCTCCACCACGACAATGCGCCTGCACACACCGCGCTCAAAACGAGGGACTTCCTGGACAGCACACCAGTCAAACTCCTGGGTCACCCTCCTTACAGCCCTGATCTAGCACCGTGTGACTTCTTTTTATTTCCAAAAATAAAAAATCAGCTCAAGGGGATACAATTTTCGTCGCCGGAAGATGCGCTGGCTGCGTTCGAGCAGGCTGTAAACGAGGTGTCTACGGCGGACTGGAAAAATGTTTTGAAAACTGGTTCAGACGCATGAATCTTTGTATAGAGGCTGGTGGAGAGTACTTTGAAAAGATTTAATAAAAATATATGTACCTGTAGAACATTTTTTTTTAGTGTCGCAAAACTTTCTGAGTGTCCCACGTATGTATGTATGTATGAATTCTTTAAAATAATCAAGATTAAATAAGTAAGTACGTATAGTAAGTAAGTAAGTATAGTAAGTAAGCGCTAAACAGGGAGAAGTGGAAGAAAGTCTCAAGGGCCCTCTGTACCAGCGGGGTACCATAGGACGACAACAACAACAACAACAACAACAACATATAGTAAGTCAAGAAGGGCGGTTAGATCTGCTAACGATTCTGATGTATCTACTTATTAATGGTATTACTATAACGCAGGAAATACTTGGGTAGGATTTAAAGCCACGATCTTCGGAGTACCGTGTCGACGCTCTAACCAACTGAGCCACCAAGCGAATCAATCCATCCAGTGAAACTAGTAACCTGTTGGAAACGTCAATGTGTGATGGTATTAATGTTATGTTTTGTTTAGTTTATTTATAATTAGTTTAGTTTCTTGATAATTTTGATTTGCTTGTTTTGATATCTTATTTGGTACCTAAGTTAGTATAATTTTGTTAAGCCCTCTACGCTTATACCCCGTGTCTGCGATCTCAGGGAGGAGGCGTGTCTGAAAAACAGCGCTGGCGTGACCTAGGACTCGTCAGTATAAACTTAAACACGTCCTTTTTTTATTTTTCCCTTCCACGCTGAACTGGGAGAGAGATAAAAACATGGAATGTGCTAGCTGCATTTCCTCCCGGGCATGCTGTAAAACCAGCTAAGGGATCCGAGGGTTTTATTATATTGCAATTTAGGCGATGGGCTGACTACCTGTCCCTACAGCAATATACCTACAAATCTATCTTAAATAAACCCTCATAACTTTGTCAGACGTGGCGGAGCGACCAATGTTTGGGTCATTTCCGCTCTGCCTACCCCGTTCCGTTCTTTATTTTTAAAGAAATGTATATTAATTTGTCTCAGTATTTTAGCTCCATTGTAAAAGGCAATAAATGTTTTTTTTTATCTCTTTATTTACTTGCAGGTGCAATCCTACCAAGGCGGTGCCTACGCGACGCCGCAGGCAAGAAGCGGTATGGGCACCGGTGCTGCCGTGGGTTTGGGAGTGGGTGCCCTAGCGGCCGGGGGTCTAGCTGGTTATGCGCTCGCTGGTGGGTTTAGCAGCAATGATGACAACGATGAAGGCAGTTCGGTGAGAAACTGATTTAACTAAAATGTGACAGTGACAGAAAAAAACTAGATTTAGCACAGATCTGATATAAGTAAGTGCAAGCATCTGTCCCACAAGGCAGTATACTTGGTCCCTTACTATTCCTAAATGCGCTTTACTAGAAATTATCTAATTAATTATCTAAGCAATAATGGCAACGATGAAGGCAGTTTATTAGGGAAAAAACTATATTTAGCACAGATCTGATAGAGGTAAGTGCAAACATCTGCATTCTGCAAGCGTCCCCACAGGGCAGTATAATTGGTCCCTTACTATTCTTAAAAACACTATGGTAGGGGCTAAAGCTGGGTATGCGTTCGCGGGACGGTTTAGCAGCAATTATGATAACGATGAAGGCAGTTCAGTAAGTACCCGACTTCACTGAATCTCTTTGTCACTGTCAACAGAGAAAGAACTATATTTAGTTTTGGTATAGGTAAGTGCAATCATCTGCATTCGGCGTCTCACAAGGCAGTATACTTGGTCCCTTACTATTATTGGCTTTAGCTACGTATGCGCTTGCGGGAGGGTTTAGCAGCAATGATGACAACGATGAGGGCAGTTCGGTAAGGGCTTTAACAATATTTAGGTGGCTTAGCTCGTTAAAATACAGTATTTGGATGCATTTACTACTGTGTTGAAGATGTTTTTCTTAGGCAAGATGGATAGAAATCCATTGATGATGCAAACACAATGCTAAGTGCTAATGCTAGCGACCATCCACTGCAAAAAAAATCTTCATTGGCGTCCCACAAGGCAATCTACTTGGTCGCATACTATTAACACTATGATACGGTAAAAATATTACGGTCCCTTTGATAGAAACTGACTCTGTATATTAGGTCATTTAAGTTCCGCCAAGGAACAGAAAGTAAACCACAAATGAGCAATGATCGCGTATTCAAAATATCGATTCTTCATTTAGATTTTAATATAAAATACGAAATCTGCATTTGGCGTTGCACAAGGTAGCTTACTTGCTCCCTTACTTTTTCTCGTATCGTAAATTTTTCTGTATACAAATACACTTTTTGCAAATACCATTTCGTATAATATGCTTTCATGAAATACTGAGAACAATAAAAATACGTAGAATATTCCAGCTGCTTCTCTTCTAAATAGTCTCCCAGTGTTATTTTGCATGAGAGCCCGATGGTGTAGGGAAGGCCGCTGCCTCCTGAGCGGGAGGTCGTGGTTCGAACCCCACCACGTACAAATGTGTTTTTTCATAAGTACGTTTATTCGGCGCTTTTTCCGTGCTTCTGAAGGCACGTTAAGCAGTTGGTCCCGGTTAATATCGCTTAAAACCGTAGATATCAGTCAGTTTGGCCAGTGCTAAGCATTGGCGGCTTGAAAATCTGTTCTACTCTAGGATTAGGTCTGGTTTCCCTTCTGGGTTGCGGAGGTCAGATGGCAGTCGCTCGCTCAATCTCCTAGATTAGGTAGCCGACCCCGTGAGATACGGTATAAGGCTAAGGAGATGATGAGTGTTACTTTGCATACCTAAAAGGATAAAGGCGTGATTATATGTATGTTTTTTTTTTACAGGTAACCGTTGTTGACGGCGCCTTCGGTGGCGATGACTGGGCGGAATGAGGGCCACCCCCTCCCGCCTACCCCTTCCCCCCAACCTCCTACGATCGATTCCACCGCTTTCTATATCCAATCGCAAAGTACCAACTACCCGCAGCCTTCATCTGCGTGTTTTTCGTAGTCATGTACGCTATAAAATGGTTCCTTTTGCTATTGCAGTATCAACTAGCCTTGTATTATGGCTCCTCCGATGACGAATAAACGAACCTCTTAAGGGGATGTAACTTATTTGTATGGATACTCTGAATGGCGAACATTAATTTATTTTTATTTTTTTAAAACATTGCGGCGCATGATTAAACCTAAACCTTTCGATTCTACGCACAAATAAAAGTCAATCTTCCATGCTGGACTGGGAGTGAGAGGAAAACATAGAATGTGCCGGCTGCATTTCCTCCCAAGCATGCTGTAAAAACCAGCTAAGTGATCTGAGGGTTTCAGTATATTGTAATTTAGGCGATGGGCTGACAACCTGTCACTACAGCAATATACGTACAAATCTTTCTTAAATGGCCCTCAAGACTTTGTCAGACGAGGCGGAACGGCCTTTGTTTAGGTCGTTTACGCTCTGCCTACCCCATTAGGGATAAAGGCGTGATTATATGTATGTAGTATGTAATAAAAGTCTAAAATACTCTATGAACTTTCTAGCGTAACCGTCAAATTGGCGAGTTATTTTAAATCAAAGATATAGGAATTTCGAAATATCAATTTTAAAATGAAAATATCTCAGAAGGCTTTAGATATAAATCACCAAGTATATTTTAGGTTTGTATTTTCTTCCATGCTGGCCTGGGAGCGACAGAAAAACATTGAATGTGCCAGCTGCATTTCCTCCCGGGCATGCTGTAAAAACCAGCTAAGGGATCCGATGGCGGTATATTGCAGTTTAGGCGATGGGCTGACAGCCTGTCTCTACAGCAATATACCTATAATATCTTAAATAGCCCTCAAAACTTTGTCAGACGTGGCGAAACGACCTTTATTTAGGTCCTTTGCGCTCTGCCTACCCCATTAAGGATAAACGCATGATTATATGTACGTATGTATTTACGTATAGAATCGAATAAATTAGGTCTTATCGTGCGCCGAAACATTTTTGTAAAATATAAGAGTTTCCATTGCTATGCCAAATAGGCTACATTCCCGCGCTGTCAAATTGACGTAAGATTTCAATTGTTTTTTTTTTAGTTGTAAAGCGAATTGTTGATTTTGAAGTCACACTGAAAATTCTTCAATTAGCTATACATAATCCTGTATTATCTTTTCACTTTTTATCACCATATTTCATCACAAACAAATGCTTAGAAGTGGTGTCATGGGCATTAATATCCTAAAGTCTAATCTTAAATTATCGTTACACAATTTAAATAATATTTATAAGGATATTACTATCATATCACGTTTGAACAATATATTACGTTGATAGTGACTGGAGTTTATTGCACTATAAGCAGCTGTATGTTTGTAACAAAAGGGGCTCAATTCTACACGTCACATTCAATTTAATAAAACCGACACGTGGTAATCAATGTATCTACTTTAAATTTAGCTTTAGGAAGTGACTATTATAAATGAGCCCAATCAATGTGTGTTAAATGTCTCGAAGTTTCTATTTGTGCCATATAGGTACAATCAAAAAATCTACACGTTTGGTTTATGTCAATAAATTATGCTAACTTTTAACGAAGGCATCTAATTAAATAGATATTTAATAAAAAACTATCGATTTAAAATGATTTACACTGAATGAATAAAGCTACTAATGTTAAAATTTTGCATATTTTTTTATTGGGTTTGCTCTTGACTCTAGACACAAGTTCGACGTCAGAGTCGACGATGCAGCGAGCTCACCCAGAAGATGGCTGTTCTGGCTTAAAGATCAGTTAGAACTATGCGTTCACTTTAAAACGCGTAACAAACTTTGTTTTGATCAAAATACCTAATCTTGCCCCAAAACTGTAAAATTGTAATTGGAAATTAACATAAACGTATGCCTTAATAGCCTTTTTATTGGAGTGTATAACTGTATAAAATATGTATAAAAACGAATTTGTTAAAGTAAAGAAACTTATTAGAAATGTTTTAAATATTTATGTACATAACTTTACATTACTATTGATAAGTTATAAAAAAGTAGATAAATTAATATGGGGGAGCCATTTTTTTGAACATTGCCTCCTTTTAGTGAACGCATTTGACTAAAAATATAAAATAAATATTGCTTTAAAAGCTAAATTTTAATATTTAAATACCTATACCTACATACAGTGAACAATACCCAATGATATATTAAATAATAATTAGTCTTTAATAGGGTCATTTACGAATGACATTTTCTAAAACTAAATTTGAATTAACCCTGCTAATTTAAGTTTATTAAACTTTAGTTTTAAAAATTTGATAAATGACATCAACGCAACATTGTCACCATCTCAAGGCAACTAAATTAAACAATTTAGTTTTAGAAAGTGACATAATATAATTGACCCCTATAAGTATACTTTATATGACGTAAAAGCATATGCATAGCCTCTAATTGTCTGTTGTATTATAATTATTTTACTAATTAAGTGGCTTTCATTATTCATTTTGGTGATTGGTAACTATTAGTAATTAGAAAAAAATAATCGAAGTATTATGAACAAAAAATATCGCAAATTTTAAATAAGTGTGTCTAGCTGTTTCACTTATTTATATATAAATGTTTGAAAATAGCTAAGTATAATATTAGATTACCAGTCTTGGTGTTCAAAACTCACAATAAAAAGTAATAATGTGTTTTAATGTTATATTAAATTCATACGGGGCGTAATGGACAGCGTCCCGCAAACTGATAACGTAACGTCAACGAAACTGAATAACTATCGGCAAGAATGTTTTCAGGAAGTGAAAAAAAAATGTTCGATTTTCATTGGAAGAGATCTCTTCATAGAGATAAGTTCGCCCTTGCACACTATATTTGTAAATTACATTTGTTTTGTGTTTATGCAAAAAAGTATATATATACAAATTGTCTGATCAAGGTGATCATTTTGTATTGTAAATTCATTGTTTTTTTCATTTGAAATAATTTCCTGTTGAAAGTTGTTCAGTGTCGTTGACTGAGGAACCCCTATCAGTATGCGGGACGCTGTCCCTTACACCCGGAATAGCAGCCATTTTAATTTATAACTATTAAATTGTAAAAAGTTTAAATCGAGTTTTAAATAAGTAATATTATGCAGTGTTATTGTCATGATAATAATAAACCATCAGTATCATAACACTTGTTTTATTTAGTAGGGAGAGCCCGATGGTGTAGTGGATAGGGCCGCTGCCTCCTGAGCTGGAGGTCGTGGTTCGAATCAAATCAAATTTCATATGTACGTTTATTCGGCGTTTTTTCCGTGCTTCGGAAGGCTCGTTAAGCCGTTGGTCCCGGTTAATATCGTTTAATACCGTAGATATTAGTGTTTAAGCCATGTCAGAGGCCAGTGCTAAGCATTGGCGGCTTGAAAACTCTGACCAGGATTGAGTCTGGTTTCTCTTCTGGGTTGCGGAGGTCAGAAGGAAGTCGTTCTGTGTAAAAACCAGTACCTTCGTTCAATCCGACTAGATTAGGTAGCCGACCCCGTAAGATACGGGATAAGACTAGGGAGATGAGTATCATAATACTTGTTTTATTTATAATAAACACGTTTGTTTTCATTACGGGGTTTTCTCCTTAACGAGTGGATTCTTGAGTCGAACAACGAACCGATGAACCCTGGTGTCAGTTTTCAAACCGCCTTGTAGCACATTTATTAGGTTTGAGTAACGACCGCTATTAAAGACAGCGACCGGGACCGACGGCTTAACGTGCCCTCCGAAGCACGGAATAATTTTTTCTTTTTGTTTCGAACAATCAGGTGATCTGTCGTAGGTAACCAAACTGGGGAAAACCTCACAAAGTGATAAGTTGACAAATATCAACTTTGGGAATCGAACTCAGGACCTCCGAATCAGGAGCCCATGGCTCAGACCTTTAAACCACGGAGGCAATTAACATCCTACTTTTGCTTTTATGTATTGAAGGATAAAAAAACAATATATTTTAATGAGACCTTTATTTAGATTTCAGAAAGTTACTCCTAATTATTGCAAAAATCAGTATTAGAGTCTCAATAATTTTAAAGTAGGTACAACTAATTTAAATAACAAATACCCTATGGGCCTATCTACACTCGTGCATCTTTCGAATTGCGTCAGACGCAATGTCTACACGTAACAAAAACTCAACACGGAAGTGCACAAATGCATTTAAGCTATACAATTTTTAAAAAAGATTGCAGCTTGACCAGACAAAAAGCAACTAAAAGTACAAATTTATATAAACAAATAGTTTTAAGGTGGTTCGATGAGCTCAGTGGCGCCCCACAAGTAATACATTTATTGTTTCTCAAATACAAACATTTGTTTGACATGTAACAAGATTGATGATCTAAATCATATAATGCTGGAGTGTACCCGGAACGCAGATTTATAGGTTCAGAAAATGGTAATAATAGTCAGCCAAATTGTTGGTTGGCAGACCCGCTATCCAGCAGAGCGGTTGCGTTGTACCGTTTTCTGACCCTATCTGGTTAAATACATGTATTTTAATTATATTAAAGATACCATGAGGCTGGCATAATCACCAGATGACTGAAGCCTCGTTAAAAATTTAGAGAAAAAAATACAAACATTATCATATGATCGTAAATTATTCATGAAAATGATTGTATTTGAGACACAATCAATTTATTTCTTGTGTGGACCTTAATATGGCTGGTCAAGCTTTACATATTATTATTATCAGTACTTATATGTGCGCTAAACGAATGGCCTAGTCTATTTACATATTCGCGCACATATCAAAAACATTACGTATATATTTAGTGACGCGGTTGATACAGCTATTTATTTTTAGAGAGAATTTTACAATAATATCACCAGAAGTTATTTTACTTACATTTGTGACTGATTTGTGATCTACATATTAAAGTAGGCAAGGTACGTTTAAAATATATGTAGTAGGCCGATAGTAAGAGCGATTCGTGTGCGCACAAAATCACTAAATCTTCACCTAAATTGTTACCTGTCATTTTCCATCATGGGAGAACAGAAAGGGACGGCGACAAAACAATTTTAGTCAATATTTAGTTAAGTTGTGCTCTTTACGAATTGATAGCAGTATAAAATATACTGTCAACATTTCTATTTCAAAGATGGTGTTTACGAATTGTAAACGATACTAAAAATATTTCGCCAGATAAAAAGTAAAACAAACACACCCTACTACTAAAAAACATTGTCTATGGACAAGTTAAGTCTTTCAACTTGCGTCATGCATTGCTATATTAGGGCCCGTATTGGTAAACAGCACTTGAGATTGAGAGCTAGTTTCGAGTTAGTATCAGAAATGTAATTTCAGTACGACCCGCGCAGTCTAGTAGTCCCGGGTTCGATTCCCGGCCTGAGCAGACATTTGAATGATGATTAAAATCTCTGTTTCTGGGTCTGGGTGTTCTTTGTGGTTGTTTCTGTGTATGTCCATGGCACCTCGATTCAGGGAATTCTAGTGGGGGTTATGAGTGTGATCGTGTTAGATGTTAGTGTTAGTATAACATAACCTGTTAAATCTATACTAAATACTGCTCTCAATCTTGAGATCGCTTTACAAATACGAGCCTTAAGGGGCTCTCCTGGGCTAAGTGGCGCCCTCATCAGTCAAAAAATCATAATTAACTGAAAACAAAATCAATCGAAAATCCGGTAGATCAGATTGAGGTTAAAGCAATAAAGGTCATTTGGAACTTCATAAAGTTGCAACTTATAGATCGTTGCAGTTACAGATAGGAAATTTCCGAAAAACGGCCACTTTTAGCACTTTTACTATCTGTAACTGAAGTGAACATTGAATTATTAATTTATAATGCTTAAAAAAAACTTCAGTACCCATACTTCAATCTGATCTACCGGATTTTCGATTAATTGCGTTTTCGGTGAGCAATGATTTTTTGACTGATGAGGGCGCTGGCGTGCACCGGGGATCCCCTTAAAGTGCCTGTGACGCACTTCAAGCCAAAGCTTTTAACAAGAAGACACATGCGACTGACGCAAATTGAAAGACGCACCAGTGTAACCAATCCCACTGTAACACGAACCCGTGTACCCGTATTCTTAAAAGCGATTTAAAATATTCGCATTTAAAACACTGAAGTAGTTCAAATTCTTTTCTATGCTAATTAAATCACTGGCAATGAAATAACAGATGTTATCTATGAGTTGAATAAAACTTTCAACCAATAATGTTTAATATCGCGATACGTATCAAACCCTACCACGTGCCAATGTGTTTTTCGGTTTTCGAATTTCATATGTACGTTTTTTCGGCGCTTTTTTCGTGCTTCGGAAGGCACGTAAAGCCGTTGGTCCCGGTTAATATCGTTTAATACCGTAGATATTAGTCGTGAAGCCAAAACAGAGGCCAATGCTAAGCATTGGCGGCTTGAAAACTCTGACCTAATCTAGGATTGGGTCTGGTCCCTTCTTGGTTGCGGAGGGCAGATGGCAGTCGCTCTGTGTAAAAATCAGTACCTTCGCTCAATCACCTAGATTAGGTAGCCGACCCCGCGAAATTCGGGATGAGGCTAGGGAGATGATGATCACGATACGTATCATTAGATTGTATTCCGCGTGTAAGGGACAGCGTCCCGCAAACTGATAGGGGTTGCTCAGTCAACACAACAGAGCAACTATCACCAGGATTTTTTTTTAAGAAGTGAATAAAAATATGGCTTTTCCATACAAATTGTCTGATCGATGTGAACATTTTGCATGGAAAAGCCATTTTTTTTTTCTCTTCCTGCAAGAATTTCATGGTGAATGTTGTTCAGTTTCGTTGACTGAGCAACTCCTATCAGTTTGCGGGATGCTGTCCCTTACACCTGGTACATACATACATAACGTCACGCCTCTTTCCCGGAGGGGTAGGCAGAGATCACATCCTTCCATTTGCTACGATCCTTGCAAACTTCTTTCGCTTCGCTACACCTGGTATCTAGGAATTTTCATTCATTTATGCCCTAGGGTTGAAATAATAGCCTTAGGGTGTTTGTACACTCATCCATTTTAGATTCGTATCAAAATTCATTTCATATCAGGCACAAGCTGTCATACAATAGCCTACTATGGAAGGCCAAATCGGATACGAATGAGTGTACAAACGCCCTTAAATCTTGGATAAACAAGAGCATATTTACCCAGAATGAAAATATTTAAAATACCTTCAATTTTTTTGGTATCTATCTAGCTTTTAGTTTTGTGCGTAATATTGATATGTTATTAGTATTACAGCTAAATGCAAGCTAATAAGAAAAGATGAAGAAAAAATTAAAAGCATTAAATCTGACTATTAAAATAGAGAGCAAGTTATTTTAAATGTTGATTGTAAAATCCGTCAATAAAATCTAATAACGGGGACTCACTTTAGAATATGAGTCCCTTCATCAGGTTGAGTGCGTTCTGATGCTGACGCATCATCGCCTGCGCAGTCCGTCGTCGCTGCCCCCTCCGCCCGAGCGAGTTCAGACCCACAGTGCGAGGCAAACAACTCCGCAACCTACGCACTCAACATGATAAAGGGACCCCGAGTGTCCCGAAACATTTCGTGAAGCGACTTATATTCCAAAGTGAGTGCCCGTTATTAGATTTATTTAGAATGTCTCATTTAAGTTTAAATCCGTGAATCTTTACTTATTTCTTCTAACTCTTTTCTATTTCTAGTTTATAAAAGAGATGACATATTTTAATTTTGTCTAGAAATCATTTAGAATTAATTTGCTAGATATTTTCAATCGTTGTGATATACATACATACATATAATCACGCCTTTATCCCTAATGGGGTAGGCAGAGCGTAAACGACCTAAACAAAGGCCGTTCCGCCACATCTGACAAAGTCTTGAGGGCCATTCAAGAAAGATTTGTACGTATATTGCTGTAGTGACAGGTTGTCAGCCCATCGCCTAAATTATAATATACTGAAACCCTCAGATCCCTTAGCTGGTTTTTACAGCATGCTCGGGAGGAAATGCAGCTGGCACATTCTATGTTTTTCTCTCGCTCCCAGTCCAGCATGGAAGTTATCGTTGTGATAAGGAGCACCATTTAAATTATTAATATAACATTTTGTCTATTACACCGAAAAGTATGGCGAGTTGAATTACTTATACTATACAATCGTGAAACTGATTTGGCAGATGTCAGAAAGGCTTCGTCGCGAAATGGCTTTTTCTCAAAATGTCCATGGTAGCAACAACGCGTCAATTACGCAAAATGATACTTTTAGATTTATACCTAAATCTAAATTATGACCTAAATCTATCTAAGACGGTCATTTTGCGAAAGCATAATTTTAATTCTTTAAAAATATTGCTTTTTCCTTTCTCCATACAAAAGACAATACGGAATATCTATGATTTTTTTTAAACTATTAGTAATATCAATGATATTTTAAGAAAGATACGTTACGTTCATACTGCACGCACATTTAAATTGTTCCGCGACACATATACATACATATTTATAACATTGCATATCTAAACAAACGCTGAGTGCGACAGAAAATAGGCAAAGCGTAAGAGTGAAACAGATAGCTATTTGTAATCAGTGCAGCCTTGAATATAATTTAACTTTTTTTTCTCATTTCGCAGCTCGCAGCTCGACTGCCTAAAATGGTCACAATTAGGACCATTTGACGGCACGAGTTTCGCGCGTTGGTCACGTATCTACCTATATATAATATCATTGAGTAATATCAACGGATGTGAAGGAATTTTCGCAAAATATTCATTAGTTTACGAGTTATAATGCATTAAAGTGGCGAGTTAAAATGAGAGGTCCAAACTGTCATGTGACGTACTAATTCCTTATAAATTGTCGTTTCGAAGAGAGAGATAGATAGTCTATCATTATAATGGTATATTTCGATGATTTTTTGATCAATTTTTTCTGTTCTTTTCATAATTTAACATATTTTTAGAAAATTAGTTCAGATATTCAAAGTATGTTATATGCACGTTCCCTATTGTTGTTCTTACACCTACAATTTTGTATAGATGGGTTGTTTTTTTTAGACCTTTTTCAGCCTAGACAAAATTGAAACATATTACATAGTTAACAAGCACCAAATCAGTTACGCCTCAGTGGCCTTATTATTATACTTTGTTTTTTTAACGTTGCGTTATCGGTACCAACGTGCTTTGCGGCCCATAAACTGCTTTTTCTTTGGAAATTTGCAGAGGTTCCGAACACGGCAACCTTGTTCCAAACATGTTTTGCGGTTCACTTTCTTTAAAATTGTAAAGCAAAACCAGGCCATAAAACAAGTTGGTATCAATAACGCAACGTTGAAAAGACGGAGTTTACTATAAAATATCTTTGGTGTGACGCTATCACTGCGCAAACCCAGGAATAAACCTCTGGTAACTCCTGCTACTTGGATCTTCAAACAAGCTCTTCACGAAGAATACCTGGAATAAAAACTGAATTTAATAAAGTCAAAGTCAAATCATTTATTTCCAAATAGATTCCTAAGAACACTTTTAGAAAGTCACAAGCGAGTCTCATCATCATCTCCCTAGCCTTATCCCGTATCTTACGGGGTCGGCTACCTAATCTAGGGGATTGAACGAGAGTACTGGTTATTACACAGAGCGACTGCCATCTGACCTCTGCAACCCAGAAGGGAACCCAGACCCAATCCTAGATTAGGTCAGAGCTTTCAAGCCGCCAATGGCCTCTGAAATGGTTTAACGACTAATATCTACGGTATTAAACGATATTAACCGGGACCAACGGCTTAACGTGCCTTCCGAAGCACGGAAAAAGCGCCGAATGAACGTACATATGAAATTCGTAAACCGAAAAACGTGGTACGTGGTGGGATTCGAACCACGACCTCCCGCTCAGGAGGCAGCGGCCCTATCCACTACACCATCGATTACAAATAAAATAAAATTATCTGTGTCACAAAATAAAATAAAACTATATCACAAAGAAGAAAAAGCATGAGAAACTCGCACTTTGCGCCCCTCCCTTCGTTTTATCTTATTCTTACTTTTGTCCTTCTTTTTGTTCAAAACAGGGTTTGTGACCGCAATGTGTGCCAATTTCTTAGGCTTCACTGAAATATCAGAGCTCTATACATAATAATGCGTATCACACACACACTTAGGTACAAACCAACACACCTAATAATCATTATAGTCCTCCCAGAGACCGGCCAACTGCGCAGGACTAGTGTTTAATGCCCAAGTGTTAGCGTTACACACAGGTGCACTCTCTATTCCTTCAATCTCTTATTCTGATGGGACAGACTGACTGACACGACCAGAGATAAATAAGGCGCAGGGCCGACTATTTACATGCCCATCCGACAGCATGGATCATCTTACTTTTCAGACAATCAGGTGATCAGCCTGCAAGGTCCTAACCAAACAAGAAAGAACAACACAAAGTCATTGTCCCCACCGGGATTCGAACCCGGGACCTCCGGGTCGAGAGCCCATGGCTTAGACCGCTAGACCACGGAGGCAGAAACGCACATAACAACACATATGATTCATATAAATATCGTCACACACACATACACACACAAATCACGTCTTAACAGACAGGCAGCGAGCATCTACAGCCGAATTAAAACGTTGTCGCTTCGTTTGACAAGTTTTGGGGGTAATTTCAGAACCAACAGCTGTGTGTTCCTATAGTGATAGGTTGTCAGAATTAATGAAAACCTCAGGAACCCTTTCTTGGCTTAACAGTAAAGGCGGGAAGAGAAGAAACTGGTTCGGTGCTTTTTCCGTGCTTCGGAAGGCACGTTAAGCCGTTGGTCCAGGTTAATATCGTTTAATACCGTAGATATTAGTCGTTAAGTCATGTCAGAGGCCAGTGCTAAGCATTGGCGGCTTGAAAACTCTGACCTAATCTAGGATTGGGTCTGGTTTCCCTTCTGGGTTGCGGAGGTCAGATGGCAGTCGCTCTGTGTAAAAACCAATACCCTCGTTCAATCCCCTAGATTAGGTAGCGGACCCCGTAAGATACGGGATAAGGAGATGACCAGATTAAAGCTTACAACTTACTTGGGTAAAACCAACCGCTACCATCAGGACTATCTGCCAGAGAGACCAGGTCAGGACCCTGAAAAATACAATAAATCGTTCCTTGCAGTCTTCACTTCTGTAGGTCTGCTGAGGGAAATTTCTTTTTTGAAATAAGCAGTGCCTGTGTTGTGTCTTTGTTTCTTATGTATGTGTACAATAAATAGTTAAAGGGTTGTGCATGTGTGAAATATTGAGTGTGTGTGTGTGTGTGTGTGTGTGTAATGTTTTCAGTGTATATTACATGTACTTGAGAGTGCTTTTGACATACATACATACATATAATCACGCCTTTATCCCTAATGGGGTAGGCAGAGCGCAAACGACCCAAACAAAGGTCGCTCCGCCACGTCTGACAAAGTTTTAAGGGTCATTCAAGATAGATTTGTAGGTATATTGCTGTAGTGACAGGTTGTCAGCCTATCGCCTAAATTACAATATACAGAAACCCTCGGATCCCTTAGCTGGTTTTTACAGCATGCCCGGGAGGAAATGCAGCTGGCACATTCTATGTTTTTCTCTCGCTCCCAGGCCAGCATGGAAGAAAGTGTTGGAAGGAAGTGCTTTTGAGCGTCTGATAATGGTGTGTAGCGGTAGAACATCTGACCGTTAGTCATAAGTGTATCTATCTATACTTAACATTACTCGATTACTCTTTGACGTGCCATTATACGTACGAACCAGAGACAGAGCGTTTCCTTTAACTAAGCCCTCTGCAGCCCGCATATCAGGTGTTTAGTGTATGTGAGTGAGTGTGATTTTGAGTGTAAATAAGTGTGTTTTGAGTCGGAGTTTTTAAGTGACTGTTAATGCTCTTGAATATGTTTACATAATTGTATTGTTCTTCCATGCTGGCCTGGGAGCGAGAGAAAAACATAGAATGTGCCAGCTGCATATCCTCCCGAGCATGCTGTAAAAACCAGCTAAGGGATCGGAGGGTTTCAGTATATTGTAATTTAGGCGATGGGCTGCCAACCTGTCGCTACAGCAATATACCTACAAATCTATCTTAAAAAACTCTCAAAACATTGTCAGACGTGGCGAAACGACCTTTGTTTAGGTTGATTACGCTCTGCCTACCCCATTAGGGATAATAAGGCGTGATTATATGTATGTATGTAATTGTATTGTTTGTGTATATGTATGTGCCTGAGAGCTTTCGAATATGTGTAAGTGCTTTCGACATAGCGTTCGTGTTTTTAGTGTGTGATTGTTTGAGTGTGAGTATAAGTATCTTGAGTGAATATATGTGTGTGTGTAAGTGTTACTTCCATGCTGGACTGGGAGAGATAGAAAAACATAGAATGTTCCAGCTGCCCTTCCTCCCGGGCATGCTGTTGAAGTCAGCAAAAGGGACTCGAGGGTTACAGTGTATTGTAATTTAGGCGATGGGCTGACAACCTGTCACTATAGCAATACATATTACAATCTAAAATTGCCCTCAATTTTTGTCAGACGTGGCGAAAGCGCCTTTCACGAGGCGTTAAACGCTCTGCCTACCCCGTAAGGGATAAAGGCGTGATTTATGTATGTATGTGTAAGTGTCAGAGGGAAATAGATTGTGTGTGTTTCATGTCACACATAACTTTCATGTGCTTTCGTATATCTCACCGTGCGCACATCTCCTCGGCCACATTCCTGTCTCTCGACTCGTGAGCTGAATGCAGCTCTTGCAATCTCCTCGCCGCAGACACGTTGTCTTTCACTCGGTTGACAGACTCCGATATGTCCCGTACTCGCATCATGTACGTTTCGGCTGCGTTTCCTGTTATAGTAAATACATACACACATAAAATCACGCCTTTATCCCTTACGGGGTAGGCAGAGCGTCAAACTCCTCGTAAAAGGCGCTTTCGCCACGTCTGACAAAAATTGAGGGCAATTTTAGATTGTAATGTGTATTGCTATAGTGACAGGTTGTCAGCCCATCGCCTAAATTACAATACACTGTAACCCTCGAGTACCTTTTGCTGACTTCTACAGCATGCCCGGGAGGAAGGGCAGCTGGAACATTCTATGTTTTTCAGTAACTACAAGATGAAAGATTTTTTTTTTTTAGTAAATACAAGATGTTGCAATATAAAATTACGCTTGTATGTGATGTATCAAGATTATTTCTTCCATGCTGGACTGAGAGAGATAGAAAAACATAGAATGTTCCAGCTGCCCTTCCTCCCGGGCATGCGGTTGAAGTCAGCAAAAGGGACTCGAGGGTTACAGTGTATTGTAATTTAGGCGATGGGCTGACAACCTGTCACTATAGCAATGCAAAATACAATCTAAAATTGCCCTCAATTTTTGTCAGACATGGCGGAAGCGCCTTTTACGAGGCGTTTCACGCTCTGCCTACCCCGTAAGGGATGAAGGCGTGACTGTATGTATGTATCAAGATTATTGAGGTTCACGAATACGTCAAGGTTCCTACAGTAAAGGAGGAAATACAGCATTTTAACAAAACTTACAAAACGAGGCTTAAAAAGCACACACATAAGCTGACAGCTAACCTCACTGATACATCCGGTTGTGTATACTGACTAAAAGAGCAAGATCGGCATCACTATGAAATACCACTAAAGACATTAGGGTTGTGACATCGCTGGGTATCCGACCTTCAAGTTACCTACATAAAGAGCACTACCTTTCACTTTCCGTATAGTATTAGTTATATACTTCCATGCTGGACTGGGAGCGAGAGAAAAACATAGAATGTGCCAGCTGCATTTCCTCCCGGGCATGCTGTAAAAACCAGCTAAGGGATCCGAGGGTTTCTGTATATTGTAATTTAGGCGACAGGCTGACAACCTGTCACTACAGCAATATACCTATAAATCTTAAACAACCCTCAAAACTTTGTCAGACGTGGCGGAACGACCTTTGTTTGGGTCGTTTACGCTCTGCCTACCCCATTAGGGATAAAGGCGTGATTATATGTATGTATGTATTAGTTATATATATGTATTTATATATATTCATGTATTTATAGTTATTATGATTTTAAGTATTTATATAATTAGTTATTTATAATTTTCTGGTATTATTTTTATATTATGCTTTATTTGTGCACGCCTAATTTGCGTCTCATTTTAAGTCTCACTTCCGTAGGTCAGCTGGACGAAATTTCTTAGTAGAAATAAGCTGTACCTGTTGTGTCGGTATTCCTTGTGTATTGTCTTTCTCATGTTACTTGTGTACAATAAACAGTAAATAAATAAATAATAAATACATCATCACCAAATCTGATCATGGCCAAGAGGCCGCTGGCAGATAGGAGCGGAGAAAAAAAATAGAAAAAAAATGCCTTCCATGCTGGACTGGGAGAGATAGAAAAACATAGCATGTTCCAGCTGCCCTTCCTCCCGGGCATGCTGTAGAAGTCAGCAAAAGGGACTCGAGGGTTACAGTGTATTGTAATTTAGGCAATGGGCTGACAACCTGTCACTATAGCAATGCACTTTTCAAACTAAAATTGCCCTCAACTTTTGTCAGACGTGGCGAAAGCGCCTTTTACAAGTCGTTTAACGCTCTGCCTACCCCGTAAGGGATAAAGGCGTGATTTTATGTATGTATGAAAAAAAATAGACATTCCATATGCAAAGGTTCCTTCAAGAGGGTTTTGAGTAATGCATGGCCCTCCTGTAATCTGAAACTCAGAAGCTATTCAAAATGAACCCTCCAGTACCTTAGTACCCCTTTAAAACCCTCCATAAAGTATATTTTCATGTGGAATATCATATAAGCGGATCACTGCGTACATAATCTACTTTGTTTAGATTAAGCACCCTTAATGTTACATAATATTAGAGCCCGATGGTGTAGTGGATAGGGCCGCTGCCTCCTGAGCGGGAGGTCGTGGTTCGAATCCCACCACGTACCAATGTGTTTTTCGGTTTTGGAATTTCATATGTACGTTTATTCCGCGCTTCGGAAGGCACGTTAAGCCGTTGGTCCCGGTTAATATCGTTTAATACCGTAGATATTAGTCGTTAAGCCATATCAGAGGCCAGTGCTAAGCATTGGCGGCTTGAAAACTCTGACCTAATCGAGGATTGGGTCTGGTTCTCCTTCTGGGTTGCGGAGGTCAGATGGCAGTCGCTCTGTGTAAAAACCAGTACCCTCGTTCAATCCCCTGGATTAGGTAGCCGACCCCGTAAGATACGGGATAAGGCTAGGGAGATGATGAATGTTACATAATATTATTATATAATTTAATGAAATAAACAGTTCTTCTTTTTTTTATTTATTTATATATCTTGGAGGCAATGTATCAACGGTCAGTTTTCGTCACAGAATTAAATATTTTTTTAGGGATTTTTGTTGATAGTAAATTATTATACTACACTTACCTAATACATACATATAATCACGCCTTTATCCCTGATGGGGAAGGCAGAGGGTAAACAACCTCAAAAAAGGTCGTTCCGCCATGTGTGACAAGTTTTGAGGGTTGTTTAAGATAGATTTGTAGGTATATTGCTGTACTGACAGGTAGTCAGCTCATGGCCAAAAATGCAATACAGTGAAACCTTCGGAACCCTTAACTGATTTTGACAGCATGCCCCGAAGGAAATGCAGCATTTTATGTTTTTCTCTCCCTCCCAGTCCAGCATGGAAGAATTTATCTAAGAACTTACCTAATTCCATCTCTTTATCATCATCTTCATAATCCTTGTCGTGTTCATTTTCTTTAGCTATCAACAAGTCGAAAAATACCTGCAAAAGAGATATATCATGAATCTGTGCTATAGTATTTACAGTATGGTTTAAGAATAACAATGTTTAATACACAAAGTTTCATGTCTTTTAATTCAAAAGACATTTCTAAAATGAATAATGAATATGTGTTCGAAAATTAGTTAAATAACTAAAACTACTATTTCATTATGTTGTTATATCTAATAGCTAAAACTTTGAAACAAGATCCTTGATTAAAAGACATGAAACTTAGTTTACCTTTTCTAAAACCAAATTGGAAATACTGTAGATATAAATAGACTTAGTAAAAAATTAATGCTAACACAAAGGTGTTGTGTCAACTTTTAATTTTGTGTGTGTGTGAGTGCCTGATTGTGTGTGAGTTAGTTTGTGTGAAATAATAATTTGTAACTATAATTTCCAGTTAGGTTTTATATAACTGAACTTACAGTTTTCTCACTAAAAGTGCTGAACGTATTGTCGAAGCAGAATCTATAGTCTCCATCAAGCGACGAAGTATGCCGATGAGCGCTCTCTGGTTTCTTGTAATCAGCTACGATCACTCGACCAACCGGGTCTGCTAGTTGGAAGGAGATGTCTAATTCGCCGTGGGTGGCATCTATTACCTGCGGAAAAGTAAAATATTTAAAAGCTTGGTACGGTTTGAGAGGCACTACAGTAATTTTTCAACATTTTAGTTTTTGTGGACTTTTATTCATTTTGTTAAAAATAAATGTTTTACTAATTTACAGTGGGTACCCAAAAATGATTACAGTAAACATTAATTTAAAAAAAAACTTATATTGTACAATGTTCAGCAATATATTACCAACAAAAATACCTATAAAATCTACAATCAAAGTGTTTTTATCGCGTCATGCACTGAAAAAATCTAACAAAGAATAAAAGTTTAGAGGTTAATTGGAATGAAAAATAAAGTTAGAAAAACACTTACTTGATACTCTATATCGATTGTTTCGCCTGGGAGGACCTTGTGGTAGAAACAGTCGGTCTTTCCAGCCTGAACTGTAAAAGTTAGATCCTTTTCGTATGCGAAAACAACGCTAAAAATCGTAGTTAAAAATAGGTATCGCATTTTGCTAAATTCACTCAGTTTTCGTCAACCAACAAAACTGGAAGTGCGTCAGCGCCAACAAGGAATGCAAGGCGCTTCGATAGAGTTTACGAAATTATTATTTTACTACGCAAACAAAGTGTTTTTCAATAATAATCTACGGCAAGAACACAAAATCGGATGATCGCCGAAAATATACAAGTGACATTGACATTTTACTTTTTATATGTAGTAGTGCGTTTTACACTAGCCGAGCCTCTATATAATAAATACAGTAGGCTGATTGGATGGTGAATAAGATGCTTTACGTACATTTTCAAAAATGGTCACACTGTACGAAATGTCAATGTCAAAAAAATCATCAGTAACTTGCCAACTTGGATTACAGAATTGTGCAGAAAACTTAAATAAATATTTATACTATTTAGAAGCGTGACGATGATTACTACTGTGTTAAATTAAAAATGATTTAAATTCTCAATTTGTTAGTATTGATGGTGCGATAAAGTATTAGTTTAAGATAAACTAATAAAAAAATTATAAGGGAAAAGTAGGCATTTCGTTTGCTTAATGAGCATATTTGTATCCAAGTTGGCAGCATTTCTCATTAATTTTCGTGCATTTTCCTATTCATGGTCTCGTAGTGAATTTAGTCCAAATAAATTACAAAAATAAGCATTTAACATTAATGGATATTGCACGACAGTATTCCTAATTTATTCTGCGACGCATAAAGTTTTAATTAGTGATATTACCGTGTGTTGAAGTACAAAAATGACGATCGAAGGGAACAAAGATGAGGCAGACCGATGCATTGGGATCGCGAAAATGGCTTTTACTGATGGTAACATGGAGAAAGCTGAAAAGTTTCTTCTAAAAGCTGAGAAACTATACCCTAGCACGCGTGCTAAGGAGTTTTTAATACGGGTTCGGGCTACAACTTCGACGTCAGGCGGCCAGAAGAAAACTCCACCAAATTCGCCTAGTTCAAGCGGAGACGATGTACGTAGACGCAAAGTTCCTACTCATACAACTCCCCAAAGAGAATATTCATCGGAACAACTCGACGCAGTTCGCAGGATCAACGCTAAATGCAAGGATTACTACGAAATTCTTGGTAAATACTTTCTTACTTCCTTTAATTATTACAAGGACAAGCCCGTTTTTGCGTCAGTTCTTTTAATCTTATTAGTTATTCTGGGTATGACTGTAACCTTGTGACGTTCAAGTATAATTGCTGAGAAAGAACATGGAATGAAATGTACAACAATTATAATACAGCTCTGAATTTCCAAATAACAATTATTTTTGCCGTTGCCTTAAAAATGTATGATTCAAACATCACAAGGTCAAACTAATGAAGAAATTGGATTCCTAGTTAGCTCTAGGGTCTAAAATTAGTAGCCTTGAAGGTGAATAAAAGATAAATAAATAAATGATCATAACATAAATAATTATTTGTTGCCGTTCTTAGAGATCAGCTGATTATGTCAACAATGGAAGCAATTCATATGTGCACTTATTACAAAATCTTGGCTAAAATTGTTATCTGTCATTTTCTATCATGAGAGAACAGAAAGGGACAGCAACAATTTTAGTTAAGTTGTATCCTCAAATAATCGGTACACCAACAGATGTAGGAATTGTAGATAGCTACATACATACATACATACATATAATCACGCCTTTATCCCTAATGGGGTAGGCAGAGCGTAAACGACCAAAACAAAGGTCGTTCCGCCATGTCTGACAAAGTTTTGAGGGTTATTTAAGATATATTCGTAGGTATATTGCTGTAGTGACAGGTTGTCAGCCCATCGCCTAAATTGCAATACACTGAATCCCTCGGATCCCTTAGCTGGTTTTTACAGCATACCCGGGAGGAAATGCAGCTGGCACATTCTATGTTTTTCTCTCGCTCCCAGTCCAGCATGGAAGTTAGTGTAGATAGCTATGTTAGTATTTTTGCATGTAAACACATTTAATTACATTTACACATGTAATTACATTATATTATAATTATTTCAGGAGTGGCAAAGGATGCGTCCGATACAGACATAAAGAAAGCGTACAAGAAGCTGGCGCTGCAGCTGCATCCCGACAAGAACCACGCACCGGGGTCTGCCGAGGCTTTCAAGGTACATTGTTAATATGTGTTTATTTTTCTATATTTTTGAGGATTTTTAGCACTCACAATCCTATTTTATTTAGCATAATCTTATCTTATTCAGCGGATAGTGTCCCACTGCTGGGCAAAGGCCTTCATATCATATGAAAAAAATAAAATTAGTTTCGTGCAGGGCTCGAACCTGCGTCTCTGGAAAGCCGATCCATCACTCTAACACTAAGCTACCGGAAAAGTAGTGGGAGTCACAAATTTGTCATAGACTTTCTTTATGTATACGTCATAGTGACGTTAGTAACATCCAGCTGTATAGTTTAAGAACTATGTTTGCTTTTGTAGACACCGCTATACATACATATAATCACGCCTTTATCCCTAATGGGGTAGGCAGAGCGTAAATGACATAAATATAGGTCATTTAGCCACGTCTGACAAAGTTTATTATATATTATATTATATTATTTAATCAGGCAGGCAGTTGTTGCCTTTTGAGGGTTATTTAAGATAGATTCGTCTATATTGTTGTATATTGACAGGTTGTCAGCTCATTGCCTAAATTACAATATACTGAAACCCTCAGATCCCTTAGCTGCTTTTCACAGACACCGCTATTATTTACTAAAATATGATCAAAGTTTCTTTTTAAAATGTTATGTTTGATATTTGTTTTAATGGAAAGAATGGAAGGGGGAAGAGAGAGAGGCCTATGCCCAGCAGTGGGTTCATTTATAGGCTAGATAAGATAAGATTTACTTGCAGAGCTTCTAGCTCAAAATATTCTCGGAGCTCAAGGTTTTACATTGATTTTTGGTCTGAATATTCTTTCTACTTGTACAATTTCTATACCCAAAGGTAGCCTGGTAGAAATTGCTGCTTTAGCAATAAGGCCGCCTATATTGTACTGTCACGTTTGTTCCTTTTTATTTCTGTTGCATTTGTTTCTTTGTGCAATAAAGAATTTTGTATTGTGTATTGTATTGTAATATGGAAAAAATTAAGACATTACTCAAAACGTTCATCAGATAATGATTCTTAGGTTTACTTTGGGATTGGTTTGTGTAAATGTTCTTAAAAAAACGCCGGACATTCAAAACAAAACAAATATTCTTTACTGCATTTAAAAAAGTATGTATACTTCGTTTTATTAACGTTGTGTTATTGATACCAACGTGTTTTGCAGTCCACAAACGGCATTTTCTATGCACCAAGCAGGGATTCAAATTACGGAGCCGCAGACCATTTTACAAACATATGTTTTGCGCTTAATTTCTTGTAAGTTGTAAGTAAAAAGATAAGAATATACTTTATTGCACAGAAAAGACACAAGAGAAAATAAAATTAAATGAAACAAATACTAGTACAAATAGGCGACCTTATTGCTAAGCAGCAATTTCTTCCAGCTCTTTATGGGCTGCAAAATAAGTTAGTATGGATAAATCATCGTTAAATAAACGAACTATAGAGTATGCGTTGGTGACATTGTGGTTGTACGTACGTGGAATGGCGGGTTTTGAGTTGTGCATCATCAATTCATCACTACATAGTATAAAACAAAGTCGCTTTCTCTGTCCCTATATCCCTATGTATGCATAAATCTTTAAAACTACGCAAAGGATTTTGATGCGGTTTCTTTTAATGGATAGAGTGATTCAAGAGGAAGGTTTATATGTATAATACATGCATAATATAGTAGAGAAACACTGATGATTTCCGTGCAAAGCCGGGGCGGGTCGCTAGTGTAATAATAAATTGATTTTACAAAAGATGTAATATAAAATTTCTTATTATAAATGGTAATGTCAGTTAAAAATGAAATGTTCAAAATAAGTCAATAAAATAATAAAAATGCATGCGGGTTCAATTTAACAATGTCATCAATTAAAAAACTTATATATCTTTGTAAGTGGAAAGCTTTTGTATCTATAAAAAATAAAATTGTTTGTTTCTAACAGCCTGACATAAATCGATATGTATCTTAAATACGCACTTAAACTACTTACATACCTTATTTTATTAGTAAGAGCCCGATGGTGTAGTGGATAGGGCCGCTGCCTCCTGAGCGGGAGGTCGTGGTTCAAACCCCACCACGTACCAATGTGTTTTTCAGTTTTCGAATTTCATATGTACGTTTATTCGGCGCTTTTTCCGTGCTTCGGAAGGCACGTTAAGCCGTTGGTCACCGTTAATATCGTTTCATACCGTAGATATTAGTCGTTAAGCCATATCAGAGGCCAGTGCTAGGCATTGGCGGCTTGAAAACTCTGACCTAATCTAGGATTGGGTCTGGTTTCCTTTCTGGGTTGCGGAGGTCAGATGGCAGTCGCTCTGTGTAAAAATCAGTACCCTCGTTCAATCACCTGGATTGGGTAGACCCCGTGAGATGCGGGATAAGGCAAGGGAGATGATACATACATACATACATATAGTCACGCCTGTATCCCTGATGGGGTAGGCAGAGCGCAAACGACCCAAACAAAGGTCGCTCCGCCACGTCTGAAAAAGTTTTTAGGGTTATTTAAGATAGATTAAGAGAGATATATTGCTGTAGTGACAGGTTGTCAGCCCATCGCTTATATTGCAATACACTGTAGCCCTCAGATCCCTTAGCTGGTTTTTACAGCATGCCCGGGAGGAAATGCAGCTGGCACATTCTAAGTTTTTCTCTCGCTCCCAGTCCAGCATGGAAGATATGCATGGGAGATGATACCTTCTTTTATTACATTGAACAGTAATTGTAAGCGGAAAGCTTGTAATATAAACCTCGTATTCAGGCCATCGGCAACGCAGCCGCCATTCTAACGGACCCGGACAAGCGGAACCAGTACGATGTCCGAGGCAAGGAGCCTCCGCAGACTCAACATCATCACCAGTATTACGCCAGAGGATTCGAGTCGGACCTTACTGCCGAGGAACTGTTTAATATGTTCTTTGGGGCTACTGGTGAGTATTTATTCATTTACTTTTCTTTAACTGCTTCCGTGGTCTAGTGGCTAGTGCCATGGACTCCTGATCCGGAGATCCTGGGTTCGATTCCCGGGGGGGAAACACAAAGTTGGTATTTGAGAATTTATCACTTTGTGAATTTTTCCCCAGTTTGGTTAGGACATTGCAGGCTGAATCACCTGATTGTCCGAAAAAGAAAAAGATTTCGTGCTTCGGAGGGCACGTTAAGCCGGCGGTCCCGGTCGCTGTCTTTGATAGTGGTCGTTACTCAAAACCATGTCAGAGGCCTGATAGTTCTGCTACTAGGCGGTTTAATAACTCTGACACCAGGGTTCATCGGGTCCATAGACTCGATACCCACTCGACAGAAGAAGACTTTTCTTTGACATACATACATATAATCACGCCTTTATCCCTAATGGGGTAGGCAGAGCGTAAACTGCATATAAAAAGGTCGTTCCGCCACGTCCGACAAAGTTTTGAGGGTAAAATAGATTATATTATTGCTTTAGTGACCGGTTGTCAGCCTATCGCCTAAATTAAAATACACAATTTTCTGGTAGCTCAATTAATAGCACTAATAATATAATATGTCATATATTTGGATCATTTTAAAACAAAAATTCAAAACACAAAAAATAAATCTTAAAACCTTACACACTGCATTTTTATTTTATTTTTTTTCCTTCATAGTATGGCTTCCATCGTTTTTATACGATGATTCTGCCAATGTCACGGTACAAAGAATACACTGGTATTAAAAAACCATTCTTAAAACAAAATAATGACGATTACCAGTGGTTTTTTTCCCAATCCAACCTAAAACAAGACACAAAATTAGTATAAAAAAGTAAAGTAGGTATGTTAGAATACAAGTGGAAGGACAAAACAGTCTATAATTTAATATTATTAATTTTAATGAATTTGGCTAAGGTATACACGAACGAAGACTGCACAAGGGTTAGTAAAAAGTTAACATTTACTGGGCGGGGAATATTTTTCGGAAGCATCTGGTATAAAGAAACATTCAGATTAGGGCAGTTAAAGAACATGTGATCAACAGTTCCCTCTTCTAATCCACATTCACACATGGAATGGTCACGAATGCGTAACTTAGCTAAGAATACAGGAGTGCAAACATGGCCCAGTCGCAGACGGATAATGACTGACGTAACAAGTTTGTCGAGATCACGTACTCTAAAAAACCATGGGACAGAAGGAATAGAAGGTTGTATAGCACGATAATGCTTACCAACCGAAACACTAGGTGATAGCCACCAAGATTGCCAGGAACTACGTAAATAAGATTTAGCTGAACAACGAAAATCCCTTGCAAAGATTTTTGGATATTTGTCGATACCAATTTGAATAGCTTGTTTAGCCATAGAATCAACAGCTTCATTGCCTGTAATACCACTATGACTCGGGATCCAAGCCAGTACAACATCAATATTAGATTTTTGACATCTAAACAAAGCATCTTTAATTTGTAAGCATAATAAAAAATTGGATTTAGAGTGAAATGGAAGTTTTTTCAAATCTTGCAAACAACTAAGAGAATCTGAAAATATAATTGATCGATTTAACTTATTGGATTCAATATATAGAACTGCTTCTAAAATAGCTACAGCCTCACCGGTAAAAATTGAAGATTGAGGGTGGCATTTAAAATTTAAAATTACATTATACCTTGGGATCCATACAGCAGAACCCACATGATCTGATTCTGTAATTTTTGAGGCATCAGTATACAAGTGAAGCCATCCTGACCAATTATTATCAACAATCCTGTTAAACTGAGAATTAGCACTAGGAGAATCTTTTACAATATCCATATCAGTAACAATTTTAGGTGAAAATAATAGAGATTCAAAGTCAAATTTAAAAATAGGATTACAACTAATCTGAAAAATGGAATCTACATCAATTCTGCTCAATGACTTAACCAACAAAGGATTCTCCTTATGAAGCCAATAAGAAGCGGTCAGAGTTTTTCCCTTTAAAGAATTAATTTTGTCGTTAAGAGGATGTTGAGAAAACTGAATTATATTAAAAAAGAATCGATCAGCTAAGAATTGTCTCCTAAAATGTAAGGGAGGATCTAAACATTCTACTTGAAGGCCGACTGTAGGCGAGGACTTCATCGCACCAACAATAATTCTGAGACATTTAGCTTGAATCTTATCTAGTTTCGCCAGAGCAAGCCTATTACAAGGTTCTAATATAAACCCGGCATAATCAAAATGACTTCTAATAATAGCATTATATAGAAGTTTCTGACTAAATGGATGAGAACCCCAACGAACACCAGAGAGGCATCTAATAATATTAATATTCTTTTCACATTTATTAGCAACATGATTTAAGTGATGTTGACCACTCAATTTAGAGTCAAGTATGACTCCTAAAAATTTAACCTTTTCCTGAATTAAAATAGGTTGACCGTCAATTGAGATATTAATTTGAGGAATAGCCCGTTTGCGAGTAAAAACAATAGCAGAACATTTAGGAACCGAAAGCGAAAGTCCATGATCAGAAAGCCAATTATTTAAATAATACAAAGCAGAATTTACACGATTAGAGGCTAGTTCAAATGATGAAGAACGAACATATATAACAATATCATCAACGTATTGCAAGATATTTCCAAAAGAGAGAACAGTGAGATCCAGGTCGTATGTATACACATTGTACAATAAAGGACTAAGGACTGAACCCTGTGGTAAGCCTTTATAGATAAGTCTCGGAGGAGAAAGACTACCGTTGACTCGGACTGAAATAGAACGAGCCATGAAGAGATTACTTATGATATTGATCAACTTCCCTGGAACGTTCAGATAGTGCATTTTCTGCCTGAGCAGAGGGAGCAGAACATTGTCATAAGCTGCGGAAATATCAAGGAAGACACCAATAACATGTTCATTATCACTAAACGCTCTTCTAACATCTGTAGTAAAAATACTTAGACTATCAAGAGTACCCATTCCTCTCCTGAAACCAAATTGATACTTAGAAAGAAGACCTTTGCTTTCCAAAAACCACTCAAGTCTATTTTTAAGTAAGTGTTCAAAAATTTTTGCTATGCAAGAAGATAACGCTATAGGTCGGTATGAATTTGGATCAGCAGGAGGTTTACCCGGTTTCAGTATAGGAATGACCACTTGCGACTTCCAAGAATCAGGAACAATATTGTGTTCAAAAAAGAGATTATAAAGTTTTAAAAGATATAATTTTGCAGATTTTGGAGACTTTATTATAAAAGAATATGGAATACGATCAATGCCTGGGGTTGTGTCTTTTAATTTATCCAAAGCACAACAAAGCTCTGCATAAGAAAATGGGTCATTAAAAGTGTGAGTAGATTGCAACCCGTAAGAGGGAGAAAAAGAAGAAGGAAGAGAGTCCGCAGAAGGAACAAAGGTGGAGCTAACTTATTTATAAAGTCCGGAAGCCATAATGTATGATCATTTGAGGAAAGGGAATTCTCTGTACGAGCTCTTCTAAAAGAATTAGTGCGTCGCCAAACTATGGTAGAAGGAGTACGCGGGGATAAAGAGGCGCAAAAATTATGCCATCCCTGACGCTTTTTCTTTGATAGAAGTCTTTTACATAATGCATTATAATTTTGAAAATTAATAAAATTACTCATATAGAATCCGTCACAAACGAATCTTCAGCTTCATTACGTTTTCGAACAGAAGTTGAACAGTCAGAATCCCACCAAGGTGGAGAAGGTATTTTACTAAGGGCAGAGTTCTTAATGGGAATAGATTCATCGGCTGCTGAAATTACAGAAGATACAAAATTCTGATAAGATTCTAAAAGATTATTAAAAGTAGGAATTGGTAAATTAGATATGCTAATTTCAATCAATGAAAAAAAATTATCCCAGTCTGCTTTTTTAAGTCTATACTTAAGAAGAGGAGGAAGATCTAGTTTTGGAGGGCTAATATTATTTAAAGATAGGATAATAGGAAAATGATCGCTACCATAACTGTTTGCCAGAATTTGCCAAGAAGATGACATAACAAGAGAAGGTGAGACTAGAGAGAGATCTACAGCACCAGCATTCTGAGTAGGCGAAACTCTGCGTGTGGCAGAACCATCATTTAAGATACACAAATTTATAGTATCAAGCATATCTAAAAATAAAGAAGATAATGCATCACACTTAAAGCTGCCCCACAAGAAGTGGTGGCAATTAAAATCCCCTAAAATAACTAAAGGGCTTGGAAGGGAAGACAGAATAGTCTGAAGTTCTGATAATATATCAAAAGAAGGATAAGGAATATAGACTGAAACAAAAGTAATATTACAAGATCTAACTGCTACAATATGTAGACCAGGATTATGGGGAGGAATAGCAATTTCAGAAAAGATCAAATTTCTAGAAATTAAGAGTGCACAACCAGCATAAGCATCATCTCTGTCATCCCGCAAACAGGAAAAACCAGGAATTCTAAATATAGAACCCGGCTTCAACCAAGTTTCCGAGATGGCACAGACAGTTGACTTAAATTGGTTAATTAAATGGATCAAATGCGGTTTTTTTGAATTAATGCTCTTGATGTTCCATTGTACTATTGTTAATGGACGCATTTTTAATGGCTAAAACAGAAAGATATTCCGTTAAAACATTTGTGACATTGGGCGGTAAAGAATCAGAGAATTTAGAAATTACATTCAACAAAACAACAACTAACGACTCTATTAGATTGTCATTCGGAGTGATCTTTGGAGTGGGAGATCCAGGAGGATCATCGTATAAAGCACATCCATTCTGCTGAGAAGAGCTTGGAGTAGAGATGATGTCCAAGTGGGCTCTTCTATCATAAGATTTCCCCAACACAGGAGTGGGGCGACGTTCTTTCACAATCGTTTTTTTGTAAGAAACTGAAGTTGGAAGAGATGAGGTAGAATTGGAAGAACCTGTCAGAACATCAGCAAATTATTTCTTCGATGAAGGTACATGGGTTTGAGCCTCAGAGTAACTCAGATTTTTATCAGCCATAACAACCTTTATATCCTTCTGTCGAATATGTTCAGGACACTTGGGGTCGTTCGCTTTGTGATTCCCACCACATAATAGGCATGTGCAATTAGCAGGAGATTCCCTTCATTCATGTTGTTGACCGCATACAAAACAACGAGGCCTTGAGCGACAATGAGCTCGTATATGTCCAAAACGACAGCATTTTCTACATTGTATAGTGGGCAGTTTGTATAATGTGACAGGTAGAGAGGAAAAAAAACAATAAACCTTTTCCGGCAACACCTGACCTGAAAAAGTCAGGACAACTGTGTTAGAAGGTTGAACTGAAACATTGCCTTCTGTATATTTTTTGAAGTTTAATCTCCTGGCCCTAACCACTGGTCCACACCCCGGAGGGTATTTAAGTCCGGACACCAGCTCTTCAAGAGACCACTCCAACGGGATATTTCGCACCACACCCATGCGAGAGACTTGGAATTTCGGGATAGTTGCCACAAAGCCATTTTCTGTGATAAACGCCCTCTCAACAAAGTTGTTTGCAGACAAAGCCGTTTTGAATTCAATAGAAACGCGACTGCGACTAAGCGATTTGACACTTCCATCTATAATGCCTTCCACTTTATTATTAAACAGAAGTTGAGCAAACTTCAGAAGCTTGATTGTCCTGTCCGAGGAGTTTGAATCAGATTTGTTAACGTGAACCGTAAAAGGTCCACAATCATTGGAAGAGTACTTCACTATAGAATTATTTACATATTCCGGAGGGATGTAAACATCCTGTTTCGAGGCATTCGGGGGGTTAAAGGACCCCTTCTTGGAGTCGGAAAGAACTATTTCTTCTTCAGCTCCGCGCTTGATACCTTTCGAACGAGACAAACCAGAATCAATTCCAATATCCATCTCCTCAGACTGCGAAAACAACTGAGGAGAAGCCCCGATATCAGGATCCTTACCTCCCCCCGGAGGGGGGCCGGAATTACTCATGATATTTAACTGAAGTTAAGGGACAATTACATGCAACACTTACCAAAAAGACCAAAACCACAAAAACAAACAAAACAACACAAAATTTATGAAATAAACCAGTAGATTTAAGCAATAAATTATTCGACAATTCTGTAGCACATGTGTTCAATGACACGGACAGACAGAAAACTACACACTGCATATCGTCGACCTCTTGATTTTTTTCTCATATTCAAATGCTTTTTAAACTTCCATGCTGGTCTGGAAACTTCCATGCTGGTCTGGAAGCGAAAGAAAAACATAGAATGTGCCAGTTGCATTTCCTCCCGGGCATGCTGTAAAAACCAGCTAAGGGATCCGAGGGTTTCAGTGTATTGTAATTTAGGCGATGGGCTGACAACCTGTCACTACAGCAATATACGTACAAAATACAAATCCATCTTAAATAACCCTCAAAACTTTGTCAGACGTGGCGGAACGACCTTTGTTTAGGTCGTTTACGCTCTGCCTACCCCATAAGGGATAAAGGCGTGATTATATGTATGTATGTATGTATGTTTTAAAGTTTTCTGCAACTGACAAGTTTTACCCCACATAGTAAAAGATCCATATAAGTATGCATAGTAAGGGATCCGAGGGTTTCAGTATATTGCAATTTAGGCGACAGGCTGACAACCTGTCACTACAGCAATATACCTACTAATCTATCTTAAACAACCCTCAAAACTTACGTGGCGGAACGACCTTTGTTTACGCTCTGCCTACCCCGTATGGTATAAATGCGTGATTTTATGTATGTATGTATAAATTACTTGAGGTTCCACATAGGGCTGGAAGTCCAAATAAAAGTCAAAGCTATATCTATGGTCAACCTCTATTGTGACGGGGCGAAAGCGCCTGTTACGAGGCGTTTTACGCTCTGCCTACCCCGTAAGGGATTAAGGCGTGATTGTATGTATGTATTAATAGGTAATTTATACAAAAAGCATTTGAACTGTTTTGTATTTTTCCCTAGCTTTCCCCGGTGGCGGCGGCGGTCCGACCGTGTACTCGCGTCGGCGTCAACGCGAGCCTGAACCACGAGAGGTAAGTACGTGGGACACTCAGAAAGTTTTGCGACACTAAAAAAAATTGTTCTACAGGTACATATATTTTTATGAAATCTTTTCAAAATACTCTCCACCAGCCTCTATACAAAGATTCATGCGTCTGAACCAGTTTTCAAAACACTTTTTCCAGTCCGCCGTAGACACCTCGTTTACAGCCTGCTCGAACGCAGCCAGCGCATCTTCCGGCGACGAAAATTGTATCCCCTTGAGCTGATTTTTTATTTTTGGAAATAAAAAGAAGTCACACGGTGCTAGATCAGGGCTGTAAGGAGGGTGACCCAGGAGTTTGACTGGTGTGCTGTCCAGGAAGTCCCTCGTTTTGAGCGCGGTGTGTGCAGGCGCATTGTCGTGGTGGAGCAGTAGTCCGCGGAGCCCTGTGTTTGGTCGCTTGTTGCTCACAACAGAAAAAACTTCTGGTAAACATTTGGTAGTATACCATTCGGCGTTAATGCTTCTTTGATCTCGTAAGGGAATTGAGGCCAAGTGGCCAGTCAAATTAAAAAAGCTGGCGATCAAAATCTTCCCCCCGCTTCGAGATCGCTTCACTTTGGTAGGCGTTGGTTCATTTTGAAACACCCAAACTGTCGACTGGCGCTTGGTTTCTGGATCGTATTGATAAATCCAGGACTCATCACCTGTTACGATGTCGTAAACACGCCGAGACGAGCCTGCTTCAAATTTGTTCAGCATATCACGGCACCATTCCACTCGGGCCTGCTTCTGAGCGTCGGTGAGGTAGTGCGGCACCCAGCGCGATACTATCCTCCTCACGCGAAGATGCCCTTGTAGAATCTCGTGAACGCTTCCCGATCCAATCTTTAATATGTGCTGAATCTCCTGATATGAAATTCGCCTATTATCTTGGATTAAATTTTTCACTGCTAGCACGTTTTCTTCCGTAATAGCCGTCAAAGGGCGACCGCTTCATTCTTCATCCCCCAAAGTTGGTCGACCGCGCCTAAATTCGTTATACTAACGATACACGTTTGCCTTGGAGGGGCTTTCATCCATAAATGCCATTTGAAGTCTATCGAACGATTCATCCGGTTTCAGGCGACACTTGAAATCGTAAAAAATCATAGCTCTAAAATGTTCCCGGCGCAGATCCATTTTTCAGTAAGACACGATACTTTGAATTGGCTCGCAAAAAATGTGGAGGGAAATTTTGAAAATGGAATACACATATTTTTACTTACAAGTAATCATATTTTCAAAAAAGATTCTAACCGGCCAGTCTGCCATATATAAAAACTATTTATCGCAATACTTTCTGAGTGGCCTGGTATCACTACATAGTATAAAACAAAGTCGCTTTCTCTATCCCTATATCCCTATGTATGCATAAATCTTTAAAACTACGCAACGGATTTTGATGCGGTTTCTTTTAATGGATAGAGTGATTCAAGAGGAAGGTTTATATGTATAATACATGCATAATATAGTAGAGAAACACTGATGATTTCCGTGCGAAGCCGGGGCGGGTACCTCATGAGAGCTCATGACTCAGATCGCTAGATCACGGAGGCAGTTAAGATATACCTAAACGTTATATTTTAGATAACTACTCGAGCTCTCGACCCGGAGGTCCCGGGTTCGATTCCCGGCGGGGGACAATTACTTTGTGTTGTTGTTGCTAGTTTGGTTAGGACATTGCAGACTGATCACCTGATTGTCCGAAAAGTAGGATGATCCATGCTGTCGGATGGGCATGTAAATAGTCGGTCCTGCGCCTGATTTCCCTCTGGTCGTGTCAGTCAATCTGTCCCATCAGAATAAGAGATTGAAGGAATAGAGAGTGCACCTGTGTGCAGCGCAAACACTTGGGCACTAAAAACAAGTCCTGCGCAGTTGGCTGATCTCCGGGAGATAGGCCGCCTTTACCGATCATCATCGGTGGGAGGACTATATACGCTACAATGGTGCTGATTCTGTTCAAACACGACATAACTTTAAATTTATTAAAAACGTGAAAGGGATACTATAATTGTACACGCCTTATCTGCTCACGTATGCACTCTCACTACCGAAGGTCAGCTGGAAGAGATTTCATTTTAGAGATAAGCTGTACCTGTTTTGCTATTGTTTTTTATGTTTACATTTTTTTAAAGGAAAACTTACTATCTGGTCAATCTCTTCCATCTTCATCCATCTTCCATGCTGGACTGGGAGTGAGAGAAAAACATAGAATGTGCCAGCTGCATTTCCTCCCGAGCATGCTGTAAAAACTGATGTGCTTCGGAGGGCACGTTAAGCCGTCGGACCCGGTCACGGTCTTTAATAGTGGTCGTTACTCAAACCATGTCAGAGGCCTGATAGTTGTGCTACTAGGCGGTTTAAAAACCCTGACACCAGGGTTCATCGGGTCCATAGACTCGATACCCACTCGACAGTAGAAAGAAAAGAACGGTATTCCAAAGACGCAGGTTGAATTCCTGTCAGCGGCTGAGATTTTAAATGGTTATTTTTCATATTTTAGCAATTATATTTTTACATACATATAATCAGGCCTTTATCGCTAATGGGGTAGGCAGAGCGTTAATGACCTAAACAAAGGTCGTTCTGCCACGTCTGACAAAGTTTTGAGGGTTATTTAAGATAAAATATTTAAGATTTGTTGGTATATTGCTGTAGTGACAGGTTGTCAGCCCATCGCATGCTGTAAAAACCAGCTAAGAGATCCGTGACTTTCAGTATATTGTAATTTAGGCGGTGGACTGACAACCTGTCACTACAGCAATGTATAATACAATACAAATATTCTTTATTGCTCATAAACAACACATTGTACATTAACAAACATTACAAAACAAACAGAGTACAATTTATTAATTAATTAATGTACCTGCAATGTACCTACAAGTTATCTTAAATAACCCTCAAAACTTTGTCAGACGTGGCGGAACAACCTTTGAATAGGTCGTTTACGCTCTGCCTACCCCATTAGCGATAAAGGCCTGATTATATGTATGTATACACTTTGTTGGTTTCACAATTTAGACCAATACATTTTAGCTAAGCATTTTTTTATTGTAAACTATTGTGTTACATACATACATACATAAATCACGCCTTTACCCCTTACGGGGTAGGCAGAGCGTTTAATGCCTCGTAAAAAGCGCTTTCGCCACGTCTGACAATAATTGAGGGCAATTTTAGATTGTAATATGTATTCTTATAGTGACAGGTTGTCAGCCCATCGCCTAAATTACAATACACTGTACCTCGAGTCCCTTTTGCTGACTTCTACAGCATGCCCGGGAGGAAGGGCAGCTGGAACATTGTATGTTTTTCTATCTCTCCCAGTCCAGCATGGAAGTATTGTGTTCGTCTCAATAAATAAATATTTTTAATTTTGATCTCATTATTGTTTTTTTTTTATTCTCCAGGCGCACGCAGGCCTGGTCCAGCTGCTTCCAGTTCTAGTGCTGGTGCTTCTCTCCATGATGTCAGGGTTCTTCATCAGCGAGCCGGTTTTTAGCCTGACCCCCAGCTCTAAGCATCCCGTGCCTCGAGAAACCGCCAATTTGAGGGTAAGAGATTGTAGATGGCGCTTTGGAAGTTCAGCGGGTTGACGATAGATGGCGTTGGTAATGGATGGCGCTTTGGGAGTTCAACGGGTTGACGATAGATGGCGTTGGTAATGGATAGCGCTTTGGGAGTTCAACGGGTTGACGATAGATGGCGTTGGTAATGGATAGCGCTTTGGGAGTTCAACGGGTTGACGATAGATGGCGTTGGTAATGGATAGCGCTTTGGAAGTTCAACGGGTTGACGATAGATGGCGTTGGTAATGGATAGCGCTTTGGGAGTTCAACGGGTTGACGATAGATGGCGTTGGTAATGGATAGCGCTTTGGAAGTTCAACGGGTTGACGATAGATGGCGTTGGTAATGGATAGCGCTTTGGGAGTTCAACGGGTTGACGATAGATGGCGTTGGTAATGGATAGCGCTTTGGGAGTTCAACGGGTTGACGATAGATGGCGTTGGTAATGGATAGCGCTTTGGAAGTTCAACGGGTTGACGATAGATGGCGTTGGTAATGGATAGCGCTTTGGGAGTTCAACGGGTTGACGATAGATGGCGTTGCTAATTATGGGCCTGAGTTTGATTCCCAGGGGGGAAACACGAAGGTCATATTTGAGAATTTATCACTTTGCTTTACTTCCATGCTGGACTGGGAGTGAGAGAAAAACATAGAATGTGCCAGCTGCATTTCCTCCCGGGCATGCTGTAAAAACCAGCTAAGGGATCAGAGGGTTTTGGTATATTGCAATTTAGGCGATGGGCTGACAACCTGTCACTACAGCAATATACGTACAAATACATCTTAAATAACCCTCGAAACTTTGTCAGACGTGGCGTTACGACCTTTGTTTAGGTCGTTTACGCTCTGCCTACCCCATTAGGGATAAAGGCGTGATTATATGTATGTATGTATGTATCACTTTGTGAATTTTTCCCCAGTTTGGTTAGGACATTGCAGGCTGAATCACCTGATTGCCCGAAAAATAAAAAGATTTCGTGCTTCGGAGGACACGTTAAGCCGTCGGTCCCGGTCGCTGTCTTTGATAGTGGTCGTTACTCAAACCATGTCAGAGGCCTGATAGTTGTGCTACTAGGCGGTTTAAAAACTCTGACACCAGGGTTCATCGGGTCCATAGACTCGATACCCACTCGACAGAAGAAGAAGAATGATGCTATATCAAACTAACTTTCCCGAGATTTCCCGTAGGAATAAGATATATTCCCGCGGTAAAATGTAACCTATGTCCATCTATTGTCCTTCAAAATTTCATTAAAATTCGGTCAGCTGTTTAGTCGTAAAAGAGCTACAAACAAACAGAGTTACTTTAGTATGAATTGTTTGACATGGTTTGTGTAACAACCACTAACAAAGACAGCGACCGAGACTGCTTAACGTGCCCTCCAAAGCACGGAATCCTCTTTCTTTTCGGACATTCAGGTGATTCAGCATGCAATGTCCTACCCAAACTGAGAAAAATCTCACTAAGTGATAAATTCAAAAAAATATCATCTTTGTCCCCCTCCTGGGAATCGAACCCAGGACATTAGGATCTTAAGCCCATAGCTCTGACCACTAGACCACGGAAGCAGTTTATGGCTAAAATGAAACGTTTTTTTATGCAGGTACCATACTACGTGAAAGAGAATTTCCATACAGACTACCAGGGATCGCTGCGGCGACTTGAAATGGCTATCGAAGAAGAATATATTGGTATGTATTGTTTAAAATACTTCCATGCTTGACTGGAAGCGATAGAAAAACATAGAACGTGCCAGCTGGTTCTCCTTTCGGGCATACTCAATAGAGAATGAGAGAGAGTCGAGAGTTTCAGTGTATTGCAAATTAAGGGCTGACAATTTGTCACTATAGATGCACAGTTTGCTCTTTCTAATATAACCCTCAAAGCTTGTCAGACGTGGCACATTCTCCATTAGTTTGTTGACGCTCTGCCTATCCCATTAGGGAAAAACCGTGTCTATACTCGAAAAGCTATAAAACGGTAGCTCCAACGGATGCCATTCCCATAGAAAACAAAAGATTTTCTTTCTAAAATTTTTAGAAATCTTCCTTGCTGGACTGGGAGCGATAGGAAAACATATAAGGTGCCAGTTGCATTTCCTCCCGGGTATGCTGTAAAAAACAGCTAAGGGATCCGAAGGTTTCAGTGTATTGTTACTTAGGCGATGGGCTGACAACCTGTCACTACAGCAATACACAGATCTATCTAAAATGGCCCTCAATACTTGTCAGACGTGGCGGAACGACCTTTTTTTAGGTCGTTTACGCTCTGCCTACCCCCATTAGAAATAAAGGCGTGATTATATGTATGTATTAATTGCAACTAAAAACAGCGTAACGTGCCCGACAATTTGGTGGAATGGCCCAAGGTGGTAGCTGTGACAGACATACATAGACATAATCACGCCTTTATCCCTAATGGGGTAGGCAGAGCGTAAACGACCTAAAAAAAGGTCGTTCCGCCACGTCTGACAAGTATTGAGGGCCATTTCAGATAGATCAAAATTATAAAACACTAAAACCCTCGAATCCCTTAGCTGCTTTTTGCTGGAGGAAATGCAGCCGGTACATTATATATTTTTCTCTCGCTCCCAGTCCAGCATGGACAATACATGAATCTATTTCAGGGTAAGACTCTTTATAACCCTGTATACTTACACCCCCCCCCTCCCCGCAGTGAACCTGCGCCACGCGTGCCAGCGCGAGCGCAACTACCGCGACAGCATGGCGTGGAAGGCGCGACACTTCGGCGACGCCAAGCAATACGCCGAGGCGCAGAAGCTGCGCACGCCCTCCTGCGAGAAGCTGCAGTCGTTCCAGCGATAGATGGCGTTAGTTCACTGTGACGATAAAAATGTTCCGTATACATCATCTCCGTAGCTTTATCGGCTACCTAATCTACACAAAGGTTCCTTATGCGTTTGTTGATAATAATTGCCACTTTATTACTGTTGGAAGTGAATCGATTCACTGTTAAATTAACCATTGAAGTGTACCCGCATATAAAAAATGTATATAGACTGTTGCGTTAGCTAAATCAAATACATATAACATATAAATTGCAGAAACTACGCACGCCCTCTTGCGAGAAACTGCAGTCGTTCCAGCGATAGATGGCGTTAGTTCACTCATCATCTCCCTAGCCTTATCCCGTATCTCACGGGGTCGGCTTTCTACTCTAGGGGATTGAACGAGGGTACTGGTTTTACACAGAGCGACTGCCATCTGACCTCCGCAACCCAGAAGGGAAACCAGACCCAATCCTAGATTAGGTCCAGAGTCGTTAGTTCACTATGAGTATAAAAAGTTTCTTATACGTTTGTTGAAGATAATGATAATAATAGCCACTTTATTACGGTTGGGAAGTGATTCGATTCGCCGTTAAATTAAACATTGAAGCCTACCCGCATATGCAAAATGTATATAGACTGTTTCGTTAGCTAAATAAAATCCACATAACATATAAATTGATAGATGGCACTAGTATGCCGGGTGTAAGGGACAGCGTCCCGCAAACTGATAGGGGTTCCTCAATCAACGACACTGAACGACTTCGACGCCAAGCAATACGCAGAGGCACAGAAACTGCGCACGCCCATGTGCGAGAAACTGCAGTCGTTCCAGCGATAGATGGCGTTAGTTCACTATGACGATAAACAGGTTTCTTATACATTATCTAGCCTAGCCTTATCCCGCATCTCACGGGGTCGGCTACCTAATCTACGGGATTGCACGAGGGTGCTGGTTTTTACACAAAGGTTCCTTATGCGTTTGTTGATAATAATTGCCACTTTATTACTGTTGGAAGTGATTAGATTCACCGTTAAATTAACCATTGGCAGATGGATAGTGTATATAGACTATTTCGTTAGGTAAATCAAATACACATAACATATAAATTGATAGAGGGCGCTAGTATGCCGGGTGTAAGGGACAGCGTCCCGCAAACTTATAGGGGTTGCTCAGTCAACAAACTGAACAACTTTCACCAGGAAATTCTATCAGAAAAATACAAATAAATTAGTTTCCCATACAAAGTGACCATTCGATCAGACAATGTGTATGGGCCAAGCCAATTTTTTTTTTGTATTTTTTTTAAATTCCTGATAGAGAAGTTGACTGAGCAATCCCTATCAGTTTGCAGGACTCTGTCCCTTACACCACGTATAACTAGATTTCTTGAACGTTTGCTTATTAATTTAGGATACTTGTTTTTCCAATGGTGGCGTTTTTACTATTGTAGGAATTAATTGAAACAGGCATTCATATCTATGAACTGAGTTAGCTGAAAATCAAATACACTTAGTTATACCGGGTGTAAGGGACAGCGTCCCGCAAACTGATAGGGGTTGCTCAGTCAACGGGAAATTCAGGAAATGAAAAAAAATATCGCTTTCCCATACAAACTGTCTGATAGATTTGTATGGGTAAGTCAATTACTTTTCTCACCTCCTGTTAAATTTTCCTGGTGAAAGTTGTTCAGTTTCGTTGACTGAGCAACCCCTATAAGTTTGCGGGACGCTGTCCCTTACACCTGGTATTATAGCCTCGATTTCTGAACACCAAAGTTCGAGTTTAATAGTGATCAAATTACGTTACCTGTAAATTTATAAAAAAGAGTTAGGTTGATTCTAGTCAGCATCGCTAAAAAAAAAACAATCTTCAACTATAATAGAACAATGGGCTGACAACCTGTCACTACAGCAATATACCTACAAATCTATCTTAAATAACCCTCAATACTTTGTCAGACGTGACGGAACGACCTTTGTTTAGGTCATTTACGCTCTGTCTACCCCATTAGGAATAAAGGCGTGATTATATGAATTTATGTGTAATAAAAACCAAGCTGTATGTAGCTTATTATGTCCTTTAACCACGTCATTTAAACGCATTATATATATAATAAATATATGTTTGTTTTATATAGTAGAGCTACTTAGAAATTACTGAATTTTCTGTAATTTCTCGAACGCCGTAGTATAATTGTTATCTTTAATCGACCGGTCAAGAAAATGGTGTCAATTCGGGTAAACTCATTTTGAAATACAAAGAGATAAAAAATCAACAGCTGACTTTGCGAGTTTCAATACGACGGAGGGCACGTTAAGCCGTCTGTCCCGGTCGCTGTGTTCGATAGTGGTCGTTACTCAAACCATGTCAGAGGCCTGATAGTTGTGCTACTAGGCGGTTTAAAAACTCTGACACCAGGGTTCATCGGGTCGATAGGCTCGATACCCACTCGACAGAAGAAGAATATGACGTTAATGTGTTTAACCCGAATTGACTCCATCTAATATTTCGCACGGTGTGTATTATAGCAGTGTATTAAAGAAATATAGAACGAATGCTTATCTTAATGTTTTTGAAAATTTCACCATCACACTTACTTTTTCTAAGGCATCTATAGCAGTATAATTTCCATGCTGGCCTGGGAGCGAGAGAAAAACATAGAATGTGCCAGCTGCATTTCCTCCCGGGCATGCTGTAAAAACCAGCTAAGGTTAAGGTTTCAATATATTGTAATTTAGGCGATGGGCTGACAACCTGTCCCTACAGCAGTATAGTTATAATTATATCTTAAATAACCCTCAAAACTTTGTCAGACGTGGCGAAACCACATTTGTTAAGGTTGTTTACGCTCTGCCTACGCCATTATGGATAAAGGCGTGATTATATGTATGTATCTATAGCAATTTTCTAAATACATAAAATCACGCCTTTATCCCTTACGGGGTATGCAGAGCGTAAAACGCCTCGTAACAGGCGCTTTCGCTACGTCTGACAAAAATTGAGGGCAAAATTTAGATTGTAATGATTTGTATTACTGTAGTGACAGGTTGTCAGCCCATCGCTTAAATTACAATACACTGTAACCCTCGAATCCCTTTTTGAATTATTATGTACCCTATTAATGCTAATAAAACCTTTAAAAAAACGGAGTTGTATTGAAAAATGAGGGTATATATATGTAACGAACCTATTTTCACTTTATGAAATTTTGGGGGCGTATGTACCTTATATTTACTTGCACTTTTCACTATTAGGAAATCTTGTTTTTCTTGTTGTTATAATTTATTTAAATGAATTATTAGTTGTTATGTGTAAGAAATAAATATTAAAAATATATGATTGTTTTATTTGTGGAAACAAAATCGGAAAATAGGAGATTTCAATAAAACAAATTAAGATCAATTCATAAGATATATTTTTTCACACGCTGTTAAATCCACGAAATTAAACATTATTAGGAAAATAAATATCAAAGAATAATAAAAACGAATACACAATTATATAAAAATGAGGCCTTAGTGAAGTTTGAAACAAACTGGTAATTTATAGTTTTAGAATTCAATTTGTATGAACATTTCGATTTTTCTAAAAGCGAAGATCAATACCGCACAGAAACTACTACAGAAATGCTTTAACAATACATACACATATCTGTAGCAGTGTACTATTACGCTGAACAGAGTCAACACTTTACTCTCTGTGTGTTCATTTCTTCTTTCCATCTGTCCTGTTATTCTTCTACCTTTATTTCTTCTTTTTTGCACTCACCTGCGAATCGACAAGACACACGACTGCTTTCAACAGGTACTTGATTAGGTAGTAAATGTCGGCGCAAACCTTTATGGTTAAACCTCCAAGTTCACAGAATAATGGCATAAACCTGGTCTCGCATTTCCCGCTGGGTGGTTCGCAACAGACGAGCTTGATCACCTGAAGGGAAAACTTAAATTATTATGTATATTCTTTATTGCGTACATAAAATTTATAAAAAATAAACAATTTTAAATTTAGTTCACAACGGTGAGCTTATCTCTATCAAGAGATGTCTTCCAGCCAACCTGTAAAACTGAATATGAGATAACAATATATACACGCAATAGACTTCTACATATACATATAACCTAGAACCTACATAAACATACATATATATTACTTAAATAAACATCTAGAATATATAATAATACATACACATAATAAATACAAATACCTACGTACATAAATACTAATACATATTACAATCTAAAATTGCTCTCAATTTTTGTCAGACGTGGCGAAAGCGCCTTTTACGAGGCGTTAAACGCTCTGCCTACCCCGTAAGGGATAAAGGCGTGATTTATGTATGTATGTATAAATACTAATTTGGAAGTGCTCTTTCACTCCTTTTTTAAAAGAGGATATAGATGGACAATTATTGGAGGTAAAACAATTTTGCTACCTCCAAATCCCTTGTCTCACCCTACTTGACTAATTTAGAGATATACTAGCGACCCGCCCCGGCTTCGCACGGAAATCATCAGTGTTTCTCTACTATATTATGCATGTATTATACATATAAACCTTCCTCTTGAATCACTATCCATTAAAAGAAACCGCATCAAAATCCGTTGATGTAAAAACCAGCTAAGGGATCGTAGGGGTTTAGTATATTGTAATTTAGGCGATGGGCTGACAACCTGTCACTACAGCAATATACCCTACAAATCATCTTAAATAACCCTCAAAACTTTGTCAAACGTCTCGGAACGACCTTTGTTTAGGTAGTTTTCGCTCTGCCTACCCCATTAGGGATAAAGGCGTGATTATATGTATGTATGTAAAATGTTATTTTAAATGCAGATTAGTGGCATATCCTATACACCCGATAGCAATCTATCTTTTCTGATAGTCAGATGAACAGCCTGCAGTGTCCTAACCAGACTACAAATGCAACTCTAGACTGAATTATCCGCCGACGAGGAATCGAACCCACGGCATCCGGGACGCGAGATTATGACACGGACCATGAGGGCAGAACTAAGCAGCTAATAACGAATTAAAATTAGTCCCACCGGGAATCAAACCCATAACTCAGGCAATAAACCCACAAATATATATCGGGTGTAAGAGACAGAGAAACCTTCCATGCTGGACTGGGAGAGATAGAAAAACATAGCATGTTCCAGCTGCCCTTCCTCCCGGGCATGCTGTAGAAGTCAGCAAAAGGGACTCGACGGTTACAGTGTATTGTAATTTAGGCGATGGGCTGACAACCTGTCACTATAGCAATACACTTTTCAATCTAAAATTGTCCTCAATTTTTGTCAGGCGTGGCGAAAGCGCCTTTTACGAAGCGTTGAACGCTCTGCCTACCCCGTAAGGGATAAAGGCGTGATTTTGTGTATGTATGTAAGAGACAGCCCGATGGTGTAGTGGATAGGGCCGCTGCCTCCTGAGCGGGAGGTCGTGGTTCGAATCCCACCACGTACCAATGTATTTTTCATATGTACGTTTATTCGGCGCTTTTTCCGTGCTTCGGAAGGCACGTTAAGCCGTTGGTCCCGGTTAATATCGTTTAATACCGTAGATATTAGTCGTTAAGCCATATCAGAGGCCAGTGCTAAGCATTGGCGGCTTGAAAACTCTGACCTAATCTAGGATTGGGTCTGGTTTCCCTTCTGGGTTGCGGAGGTCAGATCGCAGTCGCTCTGTGTAAAAACCAGTACCCTCGTTCAATACCCTAGATTAGGTAGCCGACCCCGTGAGACACGGGATAAGGCTAGGAAGAAGAAGATGTAAGAGACAGCGTCCCGCAAACTGAGCAACCCCTATCAGTATACGGGACGCTGTCCCTTACACCTTGAATAATATATAATATATTTAAATATATATAATACATATATCTATAATACATTTAAATATATATATATATATATATATTTAAATGTATTTACCTCCTTGATGTACTCCGCAAGGACCCGTATGCAGCAGCAGACATCTTCGCCGGTGGCTTCTCCAATAGACTTCAAACTTTTCTGGTCAACTTTCGATGATCCCGCCTTCGATTTATTGCCTGCACCATTTTTCTTTTCCTTGAAAATTAACACATACAATACCAATCTACTAGAGATCAACCGACTGCGCGAAACTAGTGCGCTGTACACTACGCGGTTAGATAGTGTGTGTGTGTGTGTGTGTGTGTGTGTGTGTGTGTGTGTGTGAATGCATAGTTATATTATAGGATAGTCATACATAAATGAGTTGTTTTGTTACGTGTTTTACTACTTGAGCTTTAGTTTAAAACTCTTTGCTATCCACATAACTCCCAATAACACCGGGACAAACCCGTTTGGGGTTTATCAGTGTAATTTTAATTTTATGTGTATTTGTTTTTGGAAATTAATAATAAATTTAATTTTTAAGTTTATTATTAATTTCCAGAAAATAATAATAATTTTAATTTAAGTTTTAAGTGCACCAGTGTTTGTGCAACACACAAGTGCTTTCTTTTTCCTTCAATCTTTTATTCTGATGGGACAGATTGGCTGACACGATCGGAAAGAAATCAGGTGCAGGACCGACTATTTACAAGCATATCCAGCATGGATCATCTTACTATTCAAACAACAGCCTGCAATGTCCCAATCAAACTAGAAACAACACCACAAAGTACTTCTCCCTCACCGGGAATCGAACCCGGAACCTCTGGGTCGTGAGCGCATGGATGGCTCAGACCATTAAACCACGGAGGCAGTTGTGGAAGAACAATATAAAATTCTTACTTCTGTTACCAATTAATTTATGAAACTGTAATTTTGTGGAGAAAATAAACTTCCATGCTGGTCTGGGAGCGAGAGAAAAACATAGAATGTGCCAGCTGCATTTCCTCCCGGGCATGCTGTAAAATCCAGCTAAGGGATCCGAGGGTTTCAGTATATTGTAATTTAGGCGATAGGCTGACAACCTGTCACTACAGCAATATACCTAGAATTCTATCTTAAATAACCCTCAAAACTTTGTCAGACGTGGCGGGACGACCTTTGTTTAGGTCGTTTACGCTCTGCCTACCCCATTAGGGACAAAGGCGTGATTATATGTATGTATGTATGTATGTTTTCTCTCTTTTCAGAGGTGTTTACCTACCACACGTGCCTTAGTTATTATATTATTAATTAAATTACCTTCTTGCCGCAATAAGTTTGGACAATTGGTTGTGGGAAACCGTCCATTATTAAGTCTTTGAATTATCTATTTATTGAGCATTGCGCTGAAGAACACTGAGAATTTACGTAACTTTTGTGTATTTTTTTTATAAAAACTGAAATTTATGGAAGTCAATATGTCAAACTCATGATGACAAAATGACAAATCTTCCTGCTGTCATCATGTTCTTTTTCTTTTTAGCATAGACTTTTACTTTTAAAATCTTTGTGGAGTTTAGTTGACTCTTTCCCACCTCCTTCTACGTAATTCTATACGTACCGTACTGTAAGGGACAGCGTCCCGCAAACTGATAGGGGTTGCTCAGTCAACAAAACTGAACAACGTTCACCAGGAAATTCTGTCAGGACATCGAAAAAGAAATTACCTTCCCACACAAACTGACCTCAATTATTTTTTTACTTCCTGAAATAAAAACCTGTAGATAGTTTTATAGTTTCGTTGACTGAGCAACTCCTATCAGTTTGCAGGACGCTGTCCCTTACACCCTGCCAGGAATTAAAAATACCTGTCATAGAGATACCATAGAGAAGAGCTTATAGGAAATGCATAAGTCCCTCTCTTATTTTGTCTCTATTTTTCTTTATGACAGGCAGGGTATATACAGGTGTGTATTTATATTAGTATCAGTTTTTTTTTTATGATTAATAGAAGATGCCTTTAATTTCAATGGTAAATTTTAAATAATCCCAATAGTCAAAACAGACAAAGTTGAAATAATTGCTGATAATTTTTTTTTTTAATAACGGGCACTACTTTGGAAAATAAGTTGCGTACTTGACGACATGTTTCGGAACATTCAGGGACTACGAATGTCCTGATGAATCAGACTTATTTTCCAAAGTGAGTGCCCCTTATTAAAATCTTTATTTAGAATGTCTCACTTAAGTTTAAATAGTGTAGTTTCAGATAAATTAAGAAAAATAAAACAATAATCGAAGTAAATCGATACAGTTTCATTTCGTACTGATCTACAAAGATCAGTTCTATGAATATAGTGCCTAAAGAACTTATATTAATAAAACAACATTATTTATAATAAATCTTCCAAATAGCATATATTTTAGAAATAAAAAAATACATGATACAAATAACATAACTCTTTTAAGCTAAAAACTTATTGCTAAGAAAGTGCCAAGGGTGGATTTTTGTGTCTGGCAAATTGTTTGCGACTGGAAATGAATAAAAAAAACATTCTCATCTTACAAGTAATATTTTTATTTTGAAATACATAAAATTGCCATGTCTGTAAAAAGGAGTACTTACATTCAGTTGTATGATTTTCAAGTTTGACAGACGTTTTTATGGGCTGGTCACACATAACAAATAGATAAACAATTTTTGGCTGAAGGACTTGTTTCCATGCCAAGACTCTTTAAAACTATAAACATTATAGTAGAATTAAAAATCCCGGAAGAAAATACAAAAAATACTTTTGTAATTAATATGTCTAGATACAAGTATGTTCCAATAAATAGCATAGTCAAAAGAAAGAGCCAATTTTTCAGTAAAATGGAGATTAATATTTAACAGTCGTGGTAAAACATTGTCAAAAACATCCTAACAGTGACTTTACAAAATTAGTCAATTTTATTCTCATAAAAGAACTTCTGTCAAACTTTTTATTTAATTAAGGATGTCCGTTTTCCTATTACGTCGACTTTCTAAAATAAAATTTCGTTCTAGGTCTGGACACCTAAAAACTAGATTTTATAATTTCATCAAGTGGATGCAAAGATTTTTAAACACTTAAATCTGCAAGTAAAGATACCGTTAAATATTAAGTTTTAGGTTTTAATATACCACAGGGGCCGGTTTAGATATTATGTCAGTTTCATTTACTGTATCAATTAAAAATTCAGTAACACAAAAAAATACTTTTTTATATGTTACATAAGTCACACATCTTGTCACCACATAAGTAAGCATATGTCGCACTTTTGCGAACTAACCACTTGACGAAATTAGAAAATCGTCACGTTCCCATTAAAAATAAACAACTTGTCATTTTAACAACGCTAGACCTTATTCTAGGTAATGTCAAATTGTCAGGGCCTACCACTTAAATAAAAAAGACAAAAAATATATTTTTTACACAAAATATATGGACCCTTTTAACAACATACTGTATTTAATGTGGCAAATTGGAATCACGTGGTCGTTTTGAATATATTTTTAACAGTTTATAACATTTTTGACAAAACGTTGTATAAAATATAATAAAAAACACTTTAATGATTCTGATTGAAATAAAAAAGCACCAAGAGTATATTACGAGCTTATTTTAAACATAAGGCGATTTTCGCGGTGGGATTTGTTACTATAAACTCAAAAAGACGGAAAATAATTTATTTAATTAATGAACAAGAAATTATTATAAATATTCCATTCAGCGCGCCACACCGAGGCAAAGTCCCCAAGATGCTGGCAACATTACCTCTTTGAATCGCTAAACTAATCCTTTGAGCGAAGTATTTGCCGTTGCCTCGAAGAGACGCGCGGAAACGTATTTTAAAAGACTGAAATTAATTGTCATTTTGCGTAATTTGATTTTTAAAAGAACAGACAAAACGACCACGTTGAATTCAGCAAAAGAGGAATAAAATAAGAATCTAATAAACATAATCTAGCCAATAATTCTTAATTGTAAATATAAAGTGCTAACATATATTATATTTGCATAACATATCAAATATACAATGTTGATTTTACATATTTACTTTCGAATGGTCATATTTGTGACATATTTTATTTTTATTTATTTTATTTATTATTTATACATAATTTTCAGCATTGTACGCCAAGGCGCTGACAAATTATTACATCACGCCTTTATCCCAAATGGGGGTAGGCAAACAACCTAAACAAATCGTTCCGCCACGTCTGACAAAGATTTGAGGGTTGTTAAGTATTTGTAGGTATTGCTTTAGTGACAGGTTGCCAGCCCATCGCCTAAATTGCAATATACAGAAACCCTCGGATCCCTTAGCTGGATTATACAGCATGCCCAGGAGGAAATGCAGCTGGCGCATTCTATGTTTTCTCTCGCTCCCAGTCCAGCATGGAAGAGCGTATATTATTGGTTACTCAAATTAAAATTCGCTGCATCATATAAGATATTTTTTTATGTTTTTATATAATGTTATATTTTGTTTTAACATAAACACGTTAATGTCAAATCAACATATGTATATTTAACTAAACTCGATCATAACCACATATAGATTTAATTTGCCGAATTAGGAACATATTTTTAGACATATTATTTATCACGAGAAATTTTATTATTCAACTTTTACTGCATTTTTTTATATATAATTATGGTCGAGTTTACAAACTATTTCATATTAATAATATATTTTATAAAAAGCACAAATGGCGTTAGGGCCAAGAATAACCCTAAATTAGCATTACATGCCCAAAAAAATACTTGTATTATAGAACGCACCAGAATGTCCTGTCATATGATTCGGCCGCCATATTTAAAAATGTCTCGTGATTTATTTTACATATTAAATGCGGGTAATTTATTTACCCTTGTAATTTAAAAAGCTACATTAAGAAATAAATCAGGCCAAAACACATGGAACAGGAAATTAAAATTAAAATGGTGCGAAGTTAGAACCAATCTGGCAAGTCGTAGAGGAGAAAAAATCGTCAATGAAATAAAAAAAACGATGAAGGCTTTATAATTTAGTTCCTTATTTCTAACGTGAAGAGCGAATGCTTCCAAGCGCCATCATTTGCTTGAGTCTGAGCTCACAATGTAATTTTCTCAAAATCGCTTGTTCGCAAAACGATCTTTCTCGAAAGTTCTTTTGGCCGGCTCAGCGGAAGAAAGATATTTTATATATATTCTTTATTGCATTAAAATACAAGAAGTGAAGTTTACAGAAAGGTATGCAAGGGCGAACTTATCTCTATGAAGAGATCTCTTCCAGCTAACCCACTGGCAGTTGAGAGAATGAGAAACATTTTAAGGGCAAGACAAATACAATGCAATTTTTTGTATTCTTTTGTGTCATTTTCCGAAAATGACATTATGAGCTTAGATGATTTGCTGGCTATTTGACAATAACAATGAGTCACTAACCATACAAATTGTCACATGAATCATACATACAAATCCTTGCGGGATAGGCAGGACATCGGTGGCCCAAATTTTCTGTGGCAGTTTATATAGTTAAAAGATTGATATAAAATTTTGTGTACCAAATTGTCTTGGTAAGTAAAAAGACATATCTTCTGATTTTAACATATTTTGCTTTTTATAACATTCAATGCAAGCCCGTGCACGCCTCTATCCAAAATCCAGCAAATATTTTAGTGCAATATAAAACGCAGTTTACGAGATAGTGCAGAAACATACGCCTTAATTCCTAATGGGGTGGGCAGAGCGTCAACGACTCAAACAAGGATCGTTCCGCCACGCAATAATACGTCTACTTTCCTAGTCTCACTAAACGTGATTGTTTTTTTTTTTTCAACTGTATTAGTACATACATACATACATATAATCATGCCTTTATCCCTAATGGGGTAGGCAGAGCGTGAACGACTTAAACAAAGGTCGTTCCGCCACGTCTGACAAAGTTTTGAGGGTTATTTAAGAAATATTTGTAGGTATATAGCTGTAGTAACAGGTAGTCAGCCCATCGCCTAAATTACAATATACTGAAACCCTCAGATCCCTTAGCTGGTTTTTACAGCATGCCCGGGAGGAAATGCAGATGACACATTCTATGTTTTTCTCTCGCTCCCAGGCCAGCATGGATGTATTTGTAACTGATGAAATACCCTCATTTAATATGATCAAATACCTTCTTCCAAAAATTCAAGATGAACTTTCTTTCTGTCGTGTGGGTATCGAATTGATAGACCCGAAGCACCCTGGTGTCAGAGTTTTTAAACCGCCTTATAACACAGCACAGCTAAGATTAACTATGACTTTAGCAAGTTTTCTTGCCTTTGAGAAAGGCATATAACTACATGCTGGTCTGGGAGCAAAAGAAAAACATAGAATGTGCCAGCTGCATTTTCTCCCGGGCATGCTGTAAAATCCAGCTAAGGGATCCGAGGGTTTCAGTTTATTGTAATTTAGGCGATGGGCTGACAACCTGTCACTACAGCAATATACCTAGAATTCTATCTTAAATTACCCTCATAACTTTGTCAGACGCGGCGGAACGACCTTTGTTTAGGTCGTTTACGCTCTGCCTACCCCATTAGGGATAAAGGCGTGATTATATGTATGTATGTATATAACTACAAAAGACCTGTCGTACATTTCTGTACTATTTCGTAAACTTGCAGTGTCCTATATTTTGACACAACAATATCGTCAAATAGTGTCACAGTGCGGGGCTGTTAATATTGCACATTGGTCTTACTAGTCGTTGTCCAAGTGCAAAGACGACAGTGATCTCTACCAAGCCAAACATAGCCAATGTGCAATACTTATGGCCCCCTACTGTACTTGTGTAAAATAGCAGCCTAGCCCAGTTTCAAGATGCCGAATGGACAAATGCACACACAATTATATAAATTGACAGAAACATTGTTCAACATTCATTTCGTGCAATATGCTATGAAGCTTAGAACCACGAAATCATATAATATGTTCATATAACTTTTAATATGTAAAATTATACTTGAATTTCATAATAGACTAGACATATGTAACATACGGGGCGTAAGAGACACTGATAGGGGTTGCTCAGTCAACAAAACTGAACAACTTCCACCAGGAAATTCTTTCAGGAAGTGAAAAAAAAAGTTTTATTTTTCCATACAAACTGTCTGATTGACGTATGGAAATGCCATTTTTTTCTCTTCCTGAAAGAATTTCCTGGTGGAAGTTGTTCAGTGTCGTTGACTGAGCAACCCCTATCAATTTGCGGGACGCTGTCCCTTATCTGCTATTGAATATTAACATATGTCTAGTTTATATAACTATTTTTCACACCTATATTCCCTTGCGGGGTAGGCAGAGCGTCAACGGCTAAGCTTCATAGCATCTCGTTCCAATCACTCGGCACAGATTTGCACCAATAAGTCAGACCAGGGTTTTTTTATTTGTTCAGTAATAATTTAAACTATGGACTATAACCTAAAGAATTAGAAACTTTTGAAAGAATTAAAAACCTGGTCTAATGTAGTGTTTTTTTGTTGAATTGAAGGTTTATATAAGATGTAAAAAAAAAATATATGACCATATTTTAGGGTATGGCTCCGCTCATGAAACTGAACAACTTTTACTAAGGAACATTAGTCAAAATAAAAAGAATAGGTTCTTTCATACAAAATGACTCAGAGAGCTGAAACTGTTTGTTTCTGGGTGTATGGGAAGTCTAATATATTTGTCAAGTATAGATTTTTTTTGGGGAAAGTTGTTCAGATTTATAAGGTTCTTTACCTTATAATATGGCCAATAATTTATTTTACACATATATTGACAAGTCGCGTTGAATACGTGTATATCTTTCAATAAAACACATCTATATAGAAATATCATTAAATAGCAGTGGGCCAATTCTACACATACATACAACGACGCCTTACGGGGCAGCTGAAGCATCAACGGCTTATTAAAACCAGTTGACAACAAGCAATATAGCACCTAACATCCTCTTAGACAACCTAACATGCCTTTCGAAGCACGGAAAACGCATTTAGACCCACTCAGAGACTTACGATGTTCATTTAACACACTGAAGCGATTTTTTATTTCCAATCTTTTCTTCAAGTCAACAAAAATCACTATTTCTATAGTAACTAGCAATTTTAATTTGTTTCTATCTCTATTTAATACAATATTTGTGGGCATATTCTGTACAGATTTAGGAAACTGAACAACTTTTTCTCATAGTCATGAAACTGAACAACTTTTTCAAGAAATGGGAATTGGAATCCCACACCAATTATTCAGCCAATCTGAAATTAATGTTAGAAATCATATACAGCGTTTCTTTGCTATTTTGTGAAAGGTTGTTCAGTTTCATAAATTATCCTTCACTACAACTTCCTGCAAGAAATACCATATCTTTCAGACACATTTTGAATATATTGTTTTGGAAGTTGTTCAGATTCAATTACGGGATTCTGATTTGTACAGTATATGCCCAGTATATAGTAAAACTGTCTAGAATATATACATTCTAAAGCCAGGGCCGCATTCGGAAGATTATATATTAAATGAGTTTTTTAATGCGATGGATTTGGTCTTGCCTCTAGTTTAGACCTGAGGTAAATGAGAGTCGAAAGACATTGCTACATACCGACGGTACGACAAACTGTATATTATATTAATATCGATTTTGTAACATTGTTATAAAACCCTTTTAGAAGAAAAAAAAATGATAAAAAAAATTGCACTGGTCAGGGTAAAAAACTAATTTATTTGATTAAATAAAACTTGATTTAAGTAGATAAAAAACGAGACAGTAAAATAATAGCAATAGTTATTAAATAGAGCATTTCAAAAAGTTTTAAAATTGTTTAATGCCTCTTAACATAAAAATAAAATTCACAATTTGAATATACTTCTATAGAAGACAGAGCGTCAACGACCTATTTAAAATAGTATATAGCCATTTGTTATAATAACAATAATGATTTGTCTTATTATTAATAATTAATAAATGACGTAACAGCCACTCATGACGATTTATCTTGATAAATGAGTGGAGAATTAAGTGATCTGTCACTTGTGACAGATCACTTAATTCTCCACTCATGTCAGGGTATGACTGTGGTAGCTCAGTTGGAAGAGCGTATTCGAAGGTCGCAGGTTTAAATACTGTCCTTGGTCGAATTATTGTGATTTGTTGTTTCTTCTATTGTAGACATAACATCATTTTTTTCCATTTATTTTCATTTGGAATGAAAACTTTTTAATTTATTTCATTTATTAACTTCCGAGTACGGCCCTGTTCAAGCCCAACGGATACAGTGAAGCGCACAATACATCTGATTTTGAACCTTATGTAGTTAAAATTACAAGTATTTTTGAAAGCGAGATGGCAGTGTTCTCTTGTCGATTTATCTGGAAAAGACGAAAAATACATTTTTTAAATTCCTAATTCTTGCAAAATTATTATAATAATTAATTAATAATTTAAAAAAACACTAGAAAAACACGCTTTTATAAATGCACGTAAATACCAAAATACGATACTCCATCTTCTTCTTGTGTCGATCGGGTATCGAGTCAAACGACCCGATGAACCCTGGTGTCACAATTTCTAAACCGCCTAGTAGCACAGCTAATAGGCCTCTGACATGGTTTGAGTAACGACCACTATCAAAGATAGCGACCGGGACCGACGGCTTAACGTGCCCTCCGAAGCACGGAATCTTTTTCTTTTCGGACAATCAGGTGATTCAGCCTGCAATGTCCTACCCAAACTGGGGAAAAGTCACAAAGTGATAAATTCTCAAATATCAACTTTGTGTTTTACCCCCTGGGAATCGAACCCAGGACCTCCGGATCGTAAGCCCATGGCACTAGCCACTAGACCTCGGAGGCAGTTATGATACGATGTTCCATCATGAAGTTCCAGTTTATATCTTCCGGCTCCATCATCAGATCAGCTCGACAGTACCATATTATTGTATTGTCATCAGAACTTCATACAGCTGCCAATTTTCATGACGCTACGATCCTTGGAAGATGGTTAAATTAAATACCTTAGATTCCATTACATAGCTACATACAGGTCGACCTTATAAAAGTGTATTAAAAACATACAAACTTCTTTATCCCTATAGAGTTTAATATATTAATAATATCGCAAGTGTAGTGAGCGCGTTTTATTACGATATTAATCGAAGTATAAGTCATATCATATCGCGAGCGAAGTTAGCACGTGATTTCACGTTATTGATCGAAGTTATGTTCAAATCGCGAGTGTAGCGTGAGCGTGATTTCACGTTATTGATCGAAGTTATGTTCAAATCGCGAGTGTAGCGTGCGCGTGATTTCACGTTATTGATCGAAGTTATGTTCAAATCGCGAGTGTAAAGTGCGCGTGATTTCACGTTATTGATCGAAGTTATGTTCAAATCGCGAGTGTAGCGTGCGCGTGATTTCACGTTATTGATCGAAGTTATGTTCAAATCGCGAGTGTAGCGTGCGCGTGATTTCACGTTATTAATCGAAGTTATGTTCAAATCGCGAGTGTAGCGTGCGCGTGATTTCACGTTATTGATCGAAGTTATGTTCAAATCGCGAGTGTAGCGTGCGCGTGATTTCACGTTATTGATCGAAGTTATGTTCAAATCGCGAGTGTAGCGTGCGCGTGATTTCACGTTATTGATCGAAGTTATGTTCAAATCGCGAGTGTAAAGTGCTCGTGATTTCACGTTATTGATCGAAGTTATGTTCAAATCGCGAGTGTAGCGTGCGCGTGATTTCACGTTATTGATCGAAGTTATGTTCAAATCACGAGTGTAGCGTGCGCGTGATTTCACGTTATTGATCGAAGTTATGTTTAAATCGCGAGTGTAAAGTGCGCGTGATTTCACGTTATTGATCGAAGTTATGTTCATACCGCGAGCGTAGCAAGCGCGTGATTTCACGTTATTGATCGAAGTTATGTTCAAATCGCGAGCGTAGCACGCGCGTGATTTCACGTTATTGATCGAAGTTATGTTCATACCGCGAGCGTAGCAAGCGCGTGATTTCACGTTATTGATCGAAGTTATGTTCAAATCGCGAGCGTAGCAAGCGCGTGATTTCACGTTATTGATCGAAGTTATGTTCATACCGCGAGCGTAGCAAGCGCGTGATTTCACGTTATTGATCGAAGTTATGTTCAAATCGCGAGCGTAGCAAGCGCGTCATTTCAAGTTACAGATTAAATATCAAAATTTTACAGCATCACGACCGTAGTGAGCGCGTGATTACACTTTTGAGGTATATAAACGTTTGTTTACCTCTAGGCGGGTTGCGGCGTGCTGGACTTGTCCTTCTTCTTCTCCTTCTTCTTCTTGAGGAACGAGGGCGTCCGGAGACCCTTCTTCTTCTTCTTGTCCTTCTTGGGAGAGTCCTCGGTGGACATCTCCTTTGACGGGGAGCCCTAGGTAGAAAATTATGTTTAAAGGAAGGATAATAAGTACTTTTACATACATACATACATATAATCACGCCCCCATCCCTAATGGGGTAGGCAGAGCGTAAACGACCTAAACAAAGGTCGTTCCGCCACGTTTGACAAAGTTTAGAGGGTTATTTAAAATAGATTTGAATGTATATTGCTATAGTGAGAGGTTGTCAGCCCATCGCCTAAATTGCAATATACTGAAACCCTCGAATCCCTTAGCTGGCTTTTACAGCATGCCCGGGAGGAAATGCAGCTGGCACATTCTATGTTTTTCTCTCGCTCCCAGTCCAGCATGGAAGATAAGTACTTTTACATATATATATACATATGATCACGAAATGGAAGCGATTCCCACTGCGATACAGTGCAAACTAGTGCAGTGAGTTTCACAACTTTTTCTTGTGGCCTTTTTAAACCACCTAAATTGTACCTTTAATATTATTTGGCAAGATGTTTGTACAATAAACTACTTTTTATTTTATTTATTTATTTTATCACGCTTTTATCCCTAATGAAATATGCAGAGCATAAACGACCTAAACAATGGTCGTTACGCCACGTCTGACAATGTTTTGAGGGTTATTTAGATAGATTTGTATGTATATTGCTGTAGTGACGGGTTGTCAGCCCATCGCCCAAACTGCAATATACTGAAACCCTCGGATCCCTTAGCTGGTTTTTACAGCATACTCGGGTGGAACTGCAGCTGGCACATTCTATGTTTTTCTTTCGCTCCCAGTCCAGCATGGAAGAAGATAATAAGTACTTTTACATATATGTACATAAGATCACGCCTTTATCCCTAATGGGATAGGCAGAGCATAAACGACCTAAACAATGGTCGTTACGCCACGTCTGACAATGTTTGAGGGTTATTTAGATACATTGCTGTAGTGACGGGTTTCAGCCCATCGCCTAATTGCATTATACGGAAACACTCGGATATCTTAGCTGGTTTTTACAACGTGCTCGGGAGGAAACGCAGCTGGTACATTCTATGTTTTTTTATCGCTCTCAGGCAAGTACTTTTGGAGTCGTAAAATACACGAACAGCTTGATCTGTTTCGTCAATGTAAAAACAAACTAACAAAGGATACATTTGGGCAGGCCCGCTCGAAACGAACGAGATTACTTCAGGAAATTATATAATTTCATAAAATTTCGTATGTTTGCACAATTGATATACTGCAAAATATATGAAATTTTATGAAAATACATCGAGAAATGTTCTTTTAATATAGACCGTTGGCCAAGTTTGATGGCACCGGACGAATACTATACAACGTCCAACAGAAAGGGTATATGCATGGAGAAAGGTGTGAATCTACCCATGAAACTGAACAACTTTCCCTAAGGGACGGTCGAAATACGAAAAAAAAGGTTTGACTCCCCTACTACACGCCGCTATCAGCTGATGCATTTTGTATGGAAGGTCAAACTTTTTTTTCTTATTTTGGCCTATGTTCCTTTGGGAAAGTTGTTCAGTTTCATGAGCTGGTTCATATTCTTTCCGGTGCATATACCCTTTCTGTGACACGTTGTATACAAGTATAGCAGTGGACTACTGGGACTGATATAATCATTTATATAACACTAGCGACCCGCCCCGGCTTCGCACGGAAATCATCAGTGTTTCTCTACTATATTCTGCATGTATTATACATATAAACCTTCCTTTTGAATCACTCTATCTATTAAAAAAAACCGCATCAAAATCTGTTGCGTAGTTTTAAAGATCTAAGCGTACATAGGGATATAGGGGCAGAGAAAGCGACTTTGTTTTTTTATACTATGTAGTGAAGTAATTGTAGATTATATCTGTGTTTATTGCTATAGAATAGTTTCAAGTTTGTTGAGCCCGATGGTGTAGTGGATAGGGCCGCTGCCTCCTGAGCGGGGAGGTCGTGGTTCGAACCCCACCACGTACCAATGTGTTTTTCGGTTTTCGAATTTCACATGTTTATTCGGCGCTTTTTCCGTGCTGCGGAAGGCACGTTAAGCCGTTGATCCCGGTTCATATCGTTTAATACCGTAGATATTAGTCGTTAAGCCAAATCAGAGGCCACTGCTAAGCATTGGCGACTTGAAATCTCCGACCTAATCTAGGATTGGGTCTGGTTTCCCTTCTGGGTTGCGGAGGTCAGATGGCAGTCGCTCTGTGTAAAAACCAGTACCCTCGTTCAATCACCTAGATTAGATAGCCGGTCCATGTCAAAGTAATCCGTGTTTAGGGTATATATTTGTATATAAATAGCTATAAGTATTTATTTATTTTTGATTATGTATATAATTGGAAGTATTTATTTATTTCTTGTTTATATTTATGTAAAATATTTACATTATATAAGTATTTTACAGTAGTATTATTTTATTGATAGGTATTAAATTTAGTTTCGTTAAAATTATCACTTCTGTAGGTCTGCTGTAAGAAATTTCTTTTTAGAAATAAGCAGTGCCTGTTGTGTCTTTGTTTTTTTTATGTCCTGTGTTTATGATGTTTTTTGTGTACAATAAATTGTTAAATAAGTTGGTACCTCTTTACTGCTGTGAGAGAAGGTGCTCTGGTGCGCGTCTGAATGATCTCCATTCACCGTGTGTTCGCCTGAAACGTCAACCGTTATTAAAACAATGTCTCTAAAGTCTAGTCGTGTGATGCTCGGGTTCTTGTTTCAGAGAGCAGGCTCGATTTCCAGGGAAACTAAGCTAATATTATCAGTTTAGTGAGATTTCCCTAGCTTGGTTCGGTAGGACAATTGCAGGTCGAATGGCTCGATTGTAAGACAAGTTAAATTTCAAGTTAAGGTTCCGTGCTTTAGAAGCAAACATATGTTTTGTTTTTCATAACTATTTTTTAAAAACTTATGATTGTTATAGTTAAAATAAGTGTAGAAAGACATTTTGAAAATAGGACAAAAACATGAGATTTTACATCAAAATCATCAATTTACAGCAGGGCTGCTGAGGAACCACCGATCAACTATGTTTCACTAGATTTCTGAATAACTAAGATGGTTATTCTATCAAATCAGTAGTCTATCTTCAGCCTTACTATAGAAAATAAGTTAGTATACAAACACATAAAGCAGACTTACCTTTGACGGCATTTAGCAGTATGAAACTCTCGCGAAACCATCCGAAAGCTTCAAAACATAAAACCAAGACATGCAGTGCTTTTGCCAATCAAAATGTGCAAAGAAATAAGAAAATGAAAGCAAATTGTGTTGTTCAAAATGAATTGTGACAAATGTTAATTAATTTATTTATTGTAACTATGGAGCAATCTGGAATAAACGATTTTATTATTATTATTATTGTTGGTATACTTTTCAGTATCACGGGCCCACATACCCGGTCCTTTGACGCATACGTGGGGCCAAAGCCAACAGCGCAGAGGCCTTATTATTAATAAATATAAAAAAAAAAACTACGAATATTTAGTTTTTAAATAATAATAGTTAAGTAAAACAAGCATCTTATAAAAAATAAAATTATTGACCCTTAACAAAGAAATATATACAGCATCTCAAAAGCTGTTTAATAAAACTTTTTTGCTTGTACTTAGTCATTGTAATCATCTCCCTAGCCTTATCCCGTATCTCACGGGGTCGGCTACATAATATAGGGTATTGAATGATTTTTATAAACTTTTTCTAATTTTGATTTAACATTTTATTTGGTTAGGCAAAAAAAGAACGATCCACATAGGATGAAATTATAGAACACAAATAATTAAGACTGGTTTTAATACAAAACAAATAGTTTACAATTACAAGTGAGCTTAGCACAATACTCTGTGACTCTCAAGGCCTTTTATTAAACCATCTCTTAATTACAAAATTAAAGACTTCCAGTCATCTAGCCATTTATTTTGATAACAAATTAGAGGTTGTTATTTTTTGACCACGAAACTGAACAACTTTTACTATGGAACATGGGTTAAATACATATTTAAAGAATTAAAACTTCCATACAAACTTACTCAAACAGCTGACATCTTTTAAGGAAATAAATTTTCTATGGTTAATAAATGAATGTTGTTCAGTTTCATGATCTAAAGGAGAGCTTAATTTTGTTAGTTGAAAACGATACCTTAATAAAATGAGTCACAGAAATAACAAAACACCAACACAAAATTAAAACACAATCACAAACACAATGTAAACATTTAGACTCAAACAGAACATGCTATTAAAAAACCTTACAAACTAAAATAAATCCACGAAAAATCCAGAAATGCCACTTTACGCGTATAAATATTAAGTGCACTTACCTCCTTTTAAAATATTTATAATTTCTCATAATACTTATGAAGTTATAGTTTAGCACAGCAAATACCAGGTGTAAGGGACAGCGTCCCGCAAACTGATAGGGGTTGCTCAGTCAACGAACTATCCGTAGGTTTTTTTACAGGAAGTGAAGAAAAAAATTGGATTTTCCATACAAATTGCCTGATCGAAGTGAAGATTTTGTAAGGAAAAGAAAATATTTTTTCTCTTCCTGAAATCATTTCCTGGTGGAAGTTGTTCAGTGTCGTTGACTGAGCAACTCCGATTAGTATGGGGGACGCCGTCCCTTAAACCTGGTATAACTATACATAGCTAACTAGCTATCATCATGCTATCTATCATAAGTCTAATAGAGTTTTAACCATCTAGTCCCTTCATATATTTTTAAAGTTAGGGATCTAGGGATTTGAGATCTATCCCAAAGTACATCAGTATCATCCTAATCAGCATTCAATAATTCTTACTTTATATTACAAACTAACATCAATATGTAAATCTTCGAAATCGTTTGGATCGAAGCTTTCGGACATCCTAAATTTCGATATGATTCTATAAAACAGCGTATCTTCAAAAGGAGGCCAGCTGGCATACTGTCTTTTCGTCGACATTGTGTGTAAGTCTACCCTAGAATCATATAATAATACTTTTTTAGGCTCACAGCTTTCATATTTCGAACTCTGCCCGGATTCGCAAGTATTATAATCAGTTGAGAGACACGAAATAAAACTGTCTTCGATTTTCAAATTGCTATCGCTTGATTGGTCAAGATCCGCCAATAGGATGCTCCTGCGTTTCGTTTTCCTGCTGTCTAAATTTGAAATGCACGGTTCTGATTGGTGTAAGTCATCTGACAATATGTTATCGGTCTGTGATTGGTTCAAGTCTAAAATACTGGATCTTTTGTATGTATCTTTTTCGTATTCATTCCAAAACTGTTGTTTCTTTTTTTCTTCTTTGAAATCGACTGTTACGAAACTAGGGAAGTTACTTTGTTTCGATTTCCGAACGGATCTAAATGTAGGCTTGTCTCTTATTTCAGAGACGCTATCATCAAAAGATAACCAGTACTTTATTCCGCCACTGTTCGCACTTTGAGACATTGCAATCATAGGTGCTTGTTTAACAAAAGGCGATCCTAGAATCGTATCATTATTTTTATATAGAACACTCAAATCTTCACCAACGAAAGAATTGCTAGGATTCCTAATGGGTGATTCTGTGCAAATCTCGAAGACAGACGGTTTCTTGTTAGGAGAAGACGATCTGCTTAAATAATCATTGGTTTCAACGAATGCATTGTTTAAGTCTTCTGTTTCGTTAAGAACGTAAGTATCACTTGATAATTGATCTGCGTCACTACAGCAGTGACTTGTATCATAATCGTTAAAAGATTGTTGAAGAATTGAAGTTACTAGGTCTGTTGCTATTTCAGTACTATCTTGCACAGATTGAGAGGCAGTTTTGAAATCATCAGTCTCATCATGATCCGAATCGTGCATAAAAGTTGTATGTTCTAAAGAGGTCACATCATGATGGTGGTCAGTATCTTCAGTGTTCAAAATTATTCTTTCTTGTAATAGTTTCGAATTATCTGCTGAATCAGTAAAATTTTCACTTTGAACTGTGAAGATATTTTCTGATACTGCTATTGATACAAAATCTTTTGTTTCATTTAAACTAGACTCTTCCTTATGAACTTCAATAACACTTTGATAATTTGGATCGAGAGAATGTTCATGTGTTTTTACTTCTTTCAATTGAAAAGTTTCTTTGAAATTTTCATCAACTTGTAAATCTTTAGTATAGTCTTTGAGTTTATTTGTCTCAGGAGTGTGAATATTTTGTTGTTTCTTCAAAGCATCGTTTAAACAAAACTCAATCTCTTCAACTCCGGTTTGTTTATCAAAATCAATGGCAGCACTTGCAGCGTTTTCAGTTTTATTCTCTTCTTGTTTAAAATTTTCTGTAACCAAAACTTGTAAATCAATTTTGTTGGTCTCTGTAAGACTATTATCTTGTCTTTCCCCTTGTGTGCTAGGTTCAAATTGTTGCTCTAAATCATTTGTAGGAGTTAATTCCAAATATCCAAAAAATAATTCCCGTATGTCTGAATTGCAATCTTCTGTTTCTAATTTGAAATTAATGGAAGCTTCGTCTAGTATTGCATCTGGTACGCTTTCTTTAGTGGTAATTTCTTCTATATGCTCTTTATCCAATGATGAACTTCCCGGTTCACAAGGTTCTAACTTTATGTCGATATGGGTATTTTCTGGATCCTGGTTTTTAGATTGAATTTCTACTAAAGAGTCATCGAGTTTGGTATGTTCAAACGCAGCGCATTTTATTATTTTCTCGTCGTCTATAGATTCAATATTCAGTTCTCCCAATAACACTGGTGAAGTAGTAAGCAAGATATCTTCAAAGTCGACTACTGTTATTACTTTTTTCAATTTTCTTGCTTTGTTAGCTTTAGCTTTATCAGTCACTGTAAAAAAAACTTGGTTGAGCATGTAGTAAAGTACGCCTTCAATTATTTTGTATGTATGACTCAATTCCGTATCACTTGCCTCAGTCAAAACAGTTTCGTTCAAATTGACATTCAGTTCTAAATCCTGAATCATTTTAACTATTGAAAAGTCCTCTGTTTGTTCTCGTATCTCACTGTTATTGGCTTCATGACTTGAATCTTGACTAGCAGTGTCTTCATACATTTGTTCACTTTGGAGAACATTCTCAGTAACAATTCTTTCAAAGGAAACGTTTTCTATGTGCAAAACTTGTGTTTCTTCTTTTTCAATTTCAGTTTGATGTTTTTGCCCGTCCTCATTTTCTTCTACATCGCATTCCAATTCTGTATCTTTTTCATCAATAATAGCAACAGTCATACATTTTTCTATTTCGTTGTTTGTTTCAACCACTTCCAGTTTAGTTTCTACGACATAACTAGCTTCTAATAGTAAACCAGATTTATATTTCTCAACCTCAAAATGGCTACCAGTTTTTTCTTTAGGTAAATTTACGAATACGTCCACGATTTTATTTTCAATGTCAATCTTGTTTAAAATATTAGCAATAACATCTGCCACTGCCTCGTACTTTTCAAATTCAGCTGTTGAATCAAAGCTTTTGAGCTCTACGCTTGACGTAACGCTATATTCTACCGACAGTTTTTGTTTTGATTCGCTAGAAATAGCATCAATTGACAGAAAATCGTAGACGTTTTTATAAATATTATCTACTATTGCTGACTCCATGTCCTGATCATCATCTAAATTCGAATATACATCCATTGCAGTCTGAACAACATTAGCGACCATTTCAATATCATTGGTTGTATACTCCGAATCTTCATCTGCAATTATATAACTTTCTCGTTGGTGAATGCTTTCTAGTTCTAATATGTAGTTATCTACATTTGATTGACAGTTTGACAGATCATTTTTCAATTGTATGGCATCTTCTACTCGATGCAGTAGCTCATTTACTATTATGTTCTCAAAGGGCTGCTTTATGCATAAATCTGTTTCTAATTTAGTGTTTCTATCGGGTTCATCTGTTGTCTGAGTTTCATGATCCTTAACCAGTCCTATTATAATTTGGTTTTGTACCTCGTCTGCAGAGGCCTTTCTTTCATTTACGGAGTCTCCTTGAAGGTTAATAGTAAGCGTCGAGATTTTTATTGCACTCACTTCGTCATTTTGAGTAAGCGTATCAAGAGAAGCTGCTTCTAAATCATTGTTTTCATCCTCTATTTTTATATCATATAGACAGGTTTTACTACTTTCTGAGGAAACATTATAATTGTAATGTATCACTTGAACATCTATAACCTTTACTTCTTCATCTTGCTCTTCAGGCTTTAGATCGATTTTCTCATTTGAAGCATTCCCAGAATCATCATACGATGATTTTGACTCTTCCAAAATAGGTTCCAAGACACCTTTGTTGACGTCTTGTCTTTTTTGATGGGTTTTCTCTGGACTCATTTGTTTGTAGTCTTTGAAGTAGACATCCATAGGAACTGAGTAGTCTCTAATGTCTTTTTCAACCAACTCTTTCACGGGGCTTTCATAAACCGCTTCGTCAAAATCCATTTCATCGGTGAAACTATGATATTCACCTTCAACTGAGTCCATTGTATTGTTATTTACATCTTCAGATTCGTAAACTGCTGGTGCGCTTTCAGTATTGTTATTTTCCGCAACAGATAATTCTGAAGCCTCATTTTCTGCTACGTTTTCACCTTCTGCAACATCTTTGGCAGTAATTTCAGTAAGAGTGACTTCTTGTACAGTCTCATGCATTTTCTCAATTACTGTTTTATCTTCGGACGTAAAGCTGTTTCCTAAATCACCTAAATAGTTGTCTTCAGTGAATTCTTGGCTCTCAACAAACTCACTATCAGAATCTTTCAGTTTAGCTACTTTGAAGACTGGTACGTAATTCTCAGTGACTTTAACGACATCTTGTATTTCAAGTTCGTCTAAGCATTTCTGATGTAAGTTACCAACAGATTCGTATAAGGAATATGAACATTTCTTTCGCCTTTCCTCTTTAGTTACTTCCCACGCATAAGAAGTGTTTGTAGCTCCGCAAGAATTACACCTAGGTAGATGGTAATGAGTCGGTTCAGGGTCTTTGTTGAAATTGACGAATCCGCAATGAGACTGAGTTCTGTACAGTCTAGACGCGGTATTTTTGAGTTTACGCGGTAAAGAGCGAGTGCGTAGTGCGTATTCTGATCTGTTACGTCCATCCCATTCGATTGAAGGTATCGAGCATAAGCTCGACTGACTGCTCGCACGACCAGCTTGGTAAAGCTCTAACACATTGCCTGGGTTCGGTTTCTTTCCTAACTTATACGTCATATCTAAGTAAGATAACTTCGAATTGACATCAAACGTAGCATTAGTAGACTTAGGATCAAAATTATCATTTCTATCGAAAGATAATTTAGAATTCAGACTGACTTTGCACTTAGGGTGCGTTACATGTGCGGGGTCAATGGACTCGAATTTCTGTACGGTGTTTTTGAAGTTGGCATTTCTAGAGTATTCGTAAACGCTTCGTTTGTTAGCGGAGAGGGCTTCAGACGCTGCGTGTAAGGTACCTGCGACAAGCGGTGAGTTAAAGCGTGCAGTTAGCAAAAGGGGTTAACCAGTAAAATAAGATTTGTTTATCCAAAATTTGTATTTTTTTAAGGGTGAATTTAAAAGAAAGTGAATACGTGGTACATTTAAAACTTAGTGATAATTACGGTAACATACAACTTTTGTCGAAAATAATCTTATTTCACTGATTGTGTTATATAAAAGGCAGTTAAAATAACACAAAACTGTAAGAGGCATAACAAAAATTAGAGTTATTAATGGTAACTGAAGAATAGAAAAGAAAAATGGTTCTTTTTAATGGAATTGAAAACAAAAAGGTCCCTAATGAATTTTCAGACGAGCAGAGGATACAGACACGAGTTGATAAGATGATCGATCGTATTGATTCCTACAACAAAACGTTATACTGTAAGGGACAGCGTCCCGCAAACTGATAGGGGTTGCTCAGTCAACGAAACTGAACAACTATCACCCGGAATTTCTTTCAGGTGATGAAATACTATTATTTATTAATAGACAATTTAAATGGAAATTCAATTTTTTTTCACTTCCTAAAAAAAAATTGTTTTTGTTCCATTGACTGAGCAACCCCTATCAGTTTGCGAGACGCTGTCCCTTACAATCCGTATAGCTATTGGACAATTCACAGACCTACAAGAGATGAAGAAAAACAGACAAGGAAGGCATCTAGAGATACTGAAAGGGAAGATAAAGAGCATAGCAACGACACGTAATATTTATAGGCATAAACCTTTCATAGAGCCCGATGGTGTAGTGGATAGGGCCGCTGCCTCCTGAGCGGGAGGTCGTGGTTCGAATCCCACCACGTACCAATGCGTTTTTCGGTTTTCGAATTTCATATGTACGTTGATTCGGCGCTTTTTCCGTGCTTCGTAAGCCACGTTAAACCGTTGGTCCCGGTTAATATCGTTTAACACCGTAGATATTAGTCGTTAAGCCATGTCAGAGGTCAGTGCTAAGCATTGGCGGCTTGAAAACTCTGTCCTAATCTAGGATTGGACCTGGTTTCTGGGTTGCGGAGGTCAGATGGCAGTCGCTCTGTGTAAATACCAGTACCCTCGTTCAATCCCCTATATTAGGTATCCGACCCCGTGAGATACGGGATAAGGCTAGGGAGATGATGAAGAGCATCCGAATCATTCATATACTCACAGTCATACAATGGCATCGTTCCCACCGTCAATATTATCACACGATACGCGACATTGAGTATAGTATACATACATACATACATACAGTATTACATTCTATATAATTCATACATATCGTCTGATCCTTAACGTTCTAAATAAAAAATGCAAAGCATTTCATAATAAATAAATACTTTATATATTGCGAAAAAAGGCGGGGCAGGCAGAGCGTAAACGACCTAAACAAAGGTCGTTCTGCCACGTTCTGATTTGTAGGTATATTGCTGTAGTGACTGGTTGTCAGCCCATCGCCTAAATTACAATACACTGAAACCCTCGGATCCCTTAGCTGGTTTTTACAGCATGCCCGGGAGGAAATGCAGCTGGCACTCGGTGTGAATATCAAATATTGCAAATATCTAAAACCTGACGACAAAGCAGCGATCAAACCTTGATCATACATACATAAAATCACGCCTTTATCCCTTACGGGGTAGGCAGAGCGTTAAACGCCTCGTAAAAGGCGCTTTCGCCGCGTCTGACAAAAATTGAGGGCAACCTTGATAATGGCCGACATAAGCATCAAAAATTGCTGCTATATGGACATAAAAGCAAACCAAAAATCAATATATAATTTTCCAATCTCCCGACCACAGACTTCACAAAAAAACAGACTCAAAAATATCCTTAACTACCTCTCAAAGGCCTCTGCAGTACTGGACTTCTGACAAGGTTTTTCTCAGTAACGACCTCTCTCTGAATCTGAACAGAGGCTCGAACGACCACTATAGGCTCCTTTCGAACCTCTGATATCAGAGGAGCAGGCGCTGTGAGTTCAACTGGTGACGTCACGGATGACGCGGATGGTGAAACTGGTGAGTCGTAGAACACTTCATCGTCGGGAAGTAGGTTCGGGTCTCGGCGCTCAATTTGCTCTGAATACATACATACATACATACATATAATCACGCCTTTATCCCTAATGGGGTAGGCAGAGCGTAAACGACCCAAACAAAGGTCGTTCCGCCACGTCTGACAAAGTTTTGAGGGTTATTTAAGATAGATTTGTAAGTATATTGCTGCAGTGACAGGTTGTCAGCCCATCGCCTAAATAACAATATACTGAAACCCTCGGATCCCTTAGCTGGTTTTTACAGCATGCCCGGGAGGAAATGCAGCTGGCAAATTCTATGTTTTTCTCTCTCTCCCAGGCCAGCATGGAAGATATATAAGATTTGCTCTGAATTAGTGTTTTAAATTTGAATATGCCATTTTTTTTTTCTAAATTGTTGTTAAGATCATTCATACTTTCTTACGATGCCTATTCAGAGATTTCAGAGGTGCACCAATATTTTAACTTAATTATTATTATTATTAAATAATTAACTTCCTCTGTGGTCTAGTGGCTAGTGCCATGAACTCCCGATCCGGAGGTCCCGGGTTCGATTCCCAGGGGGGGGGAAACACAAAGTTGATATTTGAGAATTTATCACTTTGTGATTTTTTCCCCAGTTTGGTTAGGATATTACAGGCTGAATCACCTGATTGTCCGAAAAGAAAAAGATTTCGTGCTTCGGAGGGCACGTTAAGCCGTCGGTCCCGGTCGCTGTCTTTGATAGTGGTCGTTACTCAAACCATGTCAGAGGCCTGATAGTTGTGCTACTAGGCGGTTTTAAAACTCTGACACCAGGGTTCATCGGGTTGATAGACTCGATACCCACTCGACAGAAGAAGAACCAATATTTCTATGCGCGAGGGTTGTAAATTGCGACTAAGGGATCAATTCGGGAAATTAACAGAACAGCAGAGTTCTCGTAGAAAACATATTGAGATTCCATGCCTTGCAAATATGATAAATCACCTCTTTAGATCAATCGATCTGTTGCTTTTATTTGCTTAAATGAATACCAGTCAGAATCTTCTTTTCTTTGATCTAATATTTACATATTAATCTATCTTCCTTTTACCTAATCGAAAATCAACGTTTCACTTCTACACTTTTCATTTATTCATCTACCTATCTCGCTTACAACACAATTAATATAATGGTGCCGATTCTGTTACAGACACAATTAATTTTAGTTTGGTCCTGTTAAAATTGAAATCATCATCATCGGCTCATAAACGTCCCCACTAAAGGGCACGAGGTAGGCTCTTAGTCAACCACGTGGGCCCAGTACGGATTGGTTGACTTCACACGCAACCTTTGAATTTCTTCTCAGGTGTGTGCAGGTTTCCTCACGATGTTTTCCTTCACCGTAAAAACTCCGAATAAACTTACGTACGAAATTCGGAAATTGGTACGTGGTGGGATTCGAACGACCTTCTGCACAGGCGGCAGCGGCCCTATCCACTACACCAACGGGCATATTTTTTTTTTAAAGTTGAAATAATTGATAAAAAAGAGACAGTTTTTGTCTCTTTTTTACAGCAGCTAATTAAAATTATGTCAAAGTGATGCTTAAAACGAGACTACACCATCTAGAATATAACTTTATTTAAGATTATAACCGGCTGTTTTATTTCTGGTTCTATTTTTATCAAATTTCAGAAAGAGACAAGATCAAACTAAAATAAATTAAGTTGTGTCTGCAACAGAATTGCCACCAATATCCGACTTATCTCTCAAGATGTTTTCTTCTTCCTACACCATCCATCCGTCTTCTTCGCACTCATCCATCTCACTATCTCCGTCTCACCTCTGACGACATTATGCTGCGCGCGCACTACCTGCGCCTGCGTCGATGACGTCACCGATGACGTCACTACGGCCAGTACTTGCTCGTCTTGGAGGGCTTTTTGCGAATTTTACGAGAAAGTAAATAAAAGAAAAATAAACGGGAAATTATAGAACAAATAAAGGTAACAAAGTAAATAGAAAATTCAGATTTTAACGACACTATTTAAGGCAGTAAATGAAAATAACTGAATAAGTTTTCTTGAATTTTAGTACGGGGAAAAGTTCAATGTTAATATTAGTGCAAATCGTGCCAAACCAAAAATACTGTTATTCGTTCATGCACTATTGTAAAACTAAATGGCTATACAAGATTAATCCAAGTTTGAGATAAGTACTTGGCTAATTATGTGACAATTTGTTGAAACGGCAAACGATGGAAAGGTCGCGGGTTCAAACCTTGGTCACGGCCATTTTTATTTTCACTTCTCATATAAATTTATAATTTATTGAAAGATTTCTTCAGGATTAGTCCAGCTAGCCATAAGCCTTACAATACTTTGAATTTAACGCTTAAATTCTATAATTAGTTTTGGATGCAAAATAAAATTATACTATATTATACGGTGGACGTATTTGTAAAATATTTTCATATAAATTTTTTACTTAATGAACAAGAAATTATTATAAATAAAATATATCATCTAGCGCGCCGCACTGAGGCAAGGTACTAAAGATGCTGGCAGCATTAACTCTTTGAATTGCTATTCATAGAAATTCTACTAGATCCTATCGCCTGCGCCAATTTTCAACCTCAATAAAAAAATATATAATTCAGAACTCATTCTCCTTTAAAATTCATACATACGCCCACCATATAAAACAATGCTGTAAATAATATCATACAAATCTACACTACATGGTGACACAACTAACCTTTAGTTCTGTCGGCGTGAGCTCTCTCCGCGTGCAGGAAATCTGTCGCGTCTACAATACAAACCGAGACAACTTCATGCATGAGGTAATAAAAAAACGTGTATGGAAGAAAAAATGGCGAGAATTGATAAATAAGAAAATATGTTAAAAAAATAAACTTTAGTTATTAATCGCCAGTACTATGAAACTCTAACTCAATGCGATAGCGACAGTTTTCAATAGAAATAGCGATAACTAAGCGACTGTCGCTAGCTTTTTGAACTTATCATTTCTCGCCGACTAAAAAGAAATATACAGGGTGCAACAGACTAAAAATAAAACAATTATTCTTTGATCCTATATTCTCATCATAGCGTCTGATTCATTTTCTATTCCACCCTGTACGAACTAATAAAAAATAAACATAGAATTTCTTGAAAATGAGAAAAAAAAGTATCATAGACAAACTAGAAATCTGAAAGTTGTCTTTGACTTTCAAAACACATGCGTTATCAGGAATTAAAAATACCTGTCATAGAGGTACCATAGAGAGCCCGATGGTGTAGTGGATAGGGCCGCTGCCTCCTGAGCGGGAGGTCGTGCTTCGAATCCCACCACGTACCAATGTGTTTTTCGGTTTTCGAATTTCATATGTACGTTTATTCGGCGCTTTTTCCGTGCTTCGGAAGGCACGTTAAGCCGTTGGTCCCGGTTAATATCGTTTAATACCGTAGATATTAGTCGTTAAGCCATATCAGAGGCCAGTGCTAAGCATTGGCGGCTTGAAAACTCAGACCTAATCTAGGATTGGGTCTGGTTTCCCTTCTGGGTTGCGGAGGTCAGATGGCAGTCGCTCTGTGTAAAAACCAGTACCCTCGTTCAATCCCCTAGATTAGGTAGCCGACCCCGTGAGATACGGGATAAGGCTAGGGAGATATATACCATAGAGGTACCATAGAGAAGGGCTTATAGGAAATGCATAAGTCCCTCTCTTATTCTGTCTTTCTCTATGACAAGAATTTTTAATTCCTGTACAAAGTATTTTAATTCCAAAATGCAAATAACTACTGAAAAATTTAAAAATCGTGCAAAAAGATCATGCCAATCAAAAAAGACTTGTAATTTGGAATGGTACTATCAAAGTCAAATAAGTTGAAACAGTGACGACTGCGGTTTATACGAATGTAATTTGTTACCATAATAGGGAATGTGCATGACTCTTTTAAAACTATTAGTAAGAATTATTGTCACCATAAATGAACGGGTGCGAAGGAATTTTCGCAAAATATTCATTAGTTTACGAGTTATAATGCCTTTCTTCCATGCTGGCCTGGGAGCGAGAGAAAAACATAGAATGTGCCAGCTACATTTCCTCCCGGGCATGCTGTAAAAACCAGCTAAGGGATACGAGGGTTTCAGTATATTTTAATTTAGGTGATGGGCTGACAACCTGTCACTACAGCAATATACCTACAAATCTATCTTAAATAACCCTCAAAACTTTGTCAAACGTGGCGGAACGACCTTTGTTTAGGTCGTTTACGCTCTGCCTACCCCATTAGGGATAAAGGCGTGACTATATTTATGTATGTATTGTCACCATAAAGGAACGGATGTGACGGAATTTTCGCAAAATATTCATTAGTTTACGAGTTATAATGCCTTAAAGTGGTAAGTTAAAACGAGAGGTCCGAACTGTCATACATACATACATATAATCACGCCTTTATCCCTAATGGGGTAGGCAGAGCGTAAACGACCTAAACAACAAAGGTCGTTCCGCCACGTCTGACAAAGTTTTGAGGGTTATTTAAGATAGATTTGTAGGTATATTGCTGTAGTGACAGGTTGTCAGCCCTAATTTACAATATACTGAGACTCTCGAATCCCTTAGCTGGTTTTTACAGCATGCCCGGGATAAAATGCAGCTGGCACATTCTATGTGTTCATCTTGCTCCCAGTCCAACATGGAAGAAACTGTCATGTGACGTACTAATTCCATATAAATTGTCGTTTCGAAGAGAGAGATAGATAGTCTATCATTATAATGGTATATCTCGGTGATTTTTTGATCAGTTTTATTTCTGTTTTCACTGTTCTTTTCATAATTTAAGATGTTTTTAGAAAATATGTTGTATGCACGTTCCCTATTATTTGCCTATGCTATGGTACATTTAGCATCTATGAAGGGAAACCTAGTGGATACTATAAGATGGTGTTTTTTAGTATAGTTTTTTTAACTTACCGTCGCTAAGCACGACCTCTGGTTGGCTGCGTACCGGCGCCTGCGCAGTTTCTATCCGCAGCACGCGGCCCATGCCTGCTAACACATGAAAAAAAAAACATGAATTTAGCGATTTGATATTTTCCTATGTGAGATTTTCCCCAGCTTGGTTAGGACATTTTCTAAAAGAATCTTGTGACACGTTAAGCTGTCAGTCTCGTTCGCTGAATTGACAGTAGTTGTTATCGTTACACTGCTTACTTCCACGCTGGCCTGGGAGCGAGAGAAAAACATAGATTGTGCTTGCTGCTTTTCCTCCCGGGCATGCTGTAAAAACCCATCTAAGTAATTTAGGCGATGGGCTGTCAACCTGTCACTACAGCAATACACCTAAAAATCTATCTTAAATAACCCTCAAAACTTTGTCAGATGTGGCGGAACGACCTTTGTTTAGGCCGTGTATGCTCTGCCTACCCCATTAGGGATAAAGGCGTGACTATGACTGTCACTACAGCAATACACATTACAATCTAAAATTGCCCTCAATTTATGTCAGACGTGGCGAAAGCGCCTTTTAGGAGGCGTTTTACGTTCTGCCTACCCCGTAAGGGATAAAGGCGTGATTTTATGTATGTATGTAGATGTTTGTAAATAACCGAGGCTCACCATCGCGAGCTTCGTCATCATCGCGCGCGGAGGCGGGCGACGTGAGCTGCGCGCCGGACAGAGCCTCCGACTCTGACAAGTCCGTGTCGTCTGCAAACAAAAATGAATAATGTAATTTAAAAAAATAAGAATTTCATGACACCTCAGGGATTACACATTGCTATTTTCCACAGCAAGACTCCATCCAATCATTCATAAATAGTAAGGGGCCTAAAACACTACCTTGCGGTACGCGGTCATTGAAAGGAAGAATTCTCGCTCGTTGTTTCGTTTGGTTTCACATTTTGTTACCTATTTGTAAGGTAACTTAAGGTACAAGTCAAAAACGATTACTTTTGCAGACATTTTCGGTATTGTCTGTAAAGAACTCAATAGACACAGTGTCAAAAGCCTTAGACAAATCATACCGTCACCCTTCTGCTGGCACTCGACCACACGTCTGTATTCAGCAATATCTGTATCAGTGACGTGGTCGAACGGATCACGCGCGTACGGAGCCGCATAGACGGTGGCGTTGTGATGGTAGCCGATTATATAAAGTAGAGGATCCAGGACACTACCTTGCGGGACGCCAATATCCAGTGGCCGAATTCTCTTTCTTGGTTCAACTACTATGACGCGGTCTGATAAAACAATTACTTAACTAAAGTAAGTTAACTCCTAAACCTATTAACTACTGCAGTTACAGACATTTCCTTGACCATAACCTGTTAGACACAGTATCAAACGCCTAAGTAAAATCATACTTACAGTCTCCCTTCTGCTTGCGCTCAACCACACGTCTGTACTCTGCGATCTCTGTGTCAGTGACGTGGTCGAACGGATTGCGCGCGTACGGAGCTGCATAGACGGTGGCGTTGTGTTGGTATCCGCGCTGGATGATTCCTTTAGACGCTGCACCCATTAGCACCTGAAAAATTATTAAGTTTTAGGAACAGCTATTATTGTTACTGGTTACTGTGTTATTATTTATTACTGGGATTATTGAAAGGTTCTGAGACTTTAGGTGACATTTTAAGATGACATTCTGTAAATGTAAAGCCTGCTACCTTCCATGATTTTTAATTTAGTTTGTCATTATTACTTCTTTTTCTTCATCGAGTCTTACAGCATACTCTCATGGGTCCTTGATTCAATTCCCGGTCGGACAGACATTGAAAGATTGATTTAAATCTGTTTCCTCAAGGTCAAGTGGTCGTTTTGTTTTTGGGCTTAGGTAACAAGACTTTGTTTTATAGACCTACTAGCGACCCGCCCCGGCTTCGCACGGAAATTATCAAATTATCAGTGTTTCTCTACTATATTATGCATATATTATACATATAAACCTTCCTCTTGAATCACACTCTTATCTATTAAAAGAAACCGCATCAAAATCAGTTGCGTAGTATTAAAGATTTATGCATACATAGGGATATAGGGACAGAGAAAGCGACTTCGTTTTATACTATGTAGTGGTGGCCGTTTCTTTTCACTCTATGTTAATTTTTCGAACTTTGGACATCTTTTTTTACTTCTACTCACCACATGATCACCAGTGTGTGTAGCCTGTGCATCCTCAGCTAGTTTAGCAGCTTCGTCCCAGGTCACTCCTTCGAGGATATGCGATTGAGGACCGGCACTGATCTTGTCCGCACGACGGTTGTCCTTGATCTAAAAAATGTTTGTTGGATGAAATTGATGCACATTTGTTAAAAATTTAATTCATATAATTTCTTATTAATTATTTCTAGACCTACTTTCTCCACCAATGTGAGTGTCAATTTCCAAAATCCAATTGCTCCCCAAAATAATTTAATGACAAGACCAGTTTGCGTAATTATATCAGAAACAGTTCTTCCGAAACACAGAATCGGCAAACAACAAAGTGATTCAGACTGCATTGTTTTAACCAAACTGGAAAAGATCCCTTAAAATATTCAGTCTCCTCCATGGGAATCGAACCCATGATCTAAGGCTCAGAAAACAAGACCATCGAAGAATCAGTCGACACAGACTTTGTTGAAATTTTTATTTATATATCACGTTTTTTTTTTTGCGTAACTTAGGTACTGATAGAATTATCAGTGTTGCTAAGAGATTACATGTACTACTCTTCGCAATTCAATGCTGAGTCAGTCCCTTTCCCCTGAGCAGCAGTACAGTTTAAATTCTTTTAAATATTACTTTTGCAATGTGTATTTTTGTAAACTTTCACTGTTTCCTGAGAATAAACTATTCTATTCTAAGAAGTTAACGATTAATAAGTACTAAAAATTCTTACCTGTTGTTGCAAAGTCTTGAATTCCTTCGGATTGGTGTTCTTAGGCACAAACTGCAGAGTATCAATCTTCACCGGCGTACTGGAGTGCGCTGGCGAGCCATCTTGGACCCACTGTCGTTGCCATAAGGTCCAAATTCAGGTGGCAAACGTTTCGTGTAGGTTTTTGATGTAGGAAAAAGAAAAAATACGTTCGAATTAATAAAAATGTTGCCTTCTAGGAAAGGATTAGTGCGTGCTGGGTGGTTTAAGAAATAAATATATAAATTAAAAGGTGCAAGAAAGGTGCAAGGAAAGAAAATGGCTCATAAGTTTTTTTTTAATATCCTGGACGTGTATAGACATCGAGTGTGTACAGTTATTTATTAATACAATTTTATTTTCATGCAGTCATATTTATTATGTTGAGAAGAGATTTTAGCGATAGGTTTTAATTACACAAATATTTTATCAAGTGATTCTTAAATATTGAAATTCAGAACGATTTTGTTCTTATAGTTAAACCGCCAAAAGAATGTGTTAAAAATACAAGCTATTAAAGTTTTAAGCTTAGCGGCCTAAATATAAGCAAAAGATATATACCGGGTGTAAGGGACAGCGTCCCGCAAACTGATAGGGGTTGCTCAGTCAACGAAACTGAACATCTATCACCAGGAAATTATTTCAGGAGATGACAAAAAAAGCCCATACAAAATGATCCAACTCCATCTAGATTAAAAAAGACAATTTGTATGGAAAATGTATGTTTTTTTCACCTCTTAAAAAAAAATCCTTGTGATAGTTGTCCAGTGTCATGGACTGAGCAACCCCTATCAGTTTGCGGGACGCTGTCCCTTACACCTGGTATATTTACGGTTAATGAATAAAAAAATCACTTCATAAAATCATCGCATTTTAAGAGCATTGCTAATTTAAAACACAAAACTGAATGACAAAATGGGACAAACAAAAAAGGGTGCGGTGCGGGAAGGGAAGACTGAAGTCGGCAACATTTTTAACTTTTTTCTTTTTCCTTTACTAATATTTTGTTTTTCTGTACATACTCGATGTAATTTAAGAATAAAATTATTATTATACATACACACATACTATCACGCCTGTATCCCTAATGGGGTAGGCAGAGCGTAAACGACCCAGACAAAGGTCGTTTCGCCACGTCTGACGAGTTTTGAGGGTTGGTTAAGATAGATCTGTATTGTATATTGCTGTAGTGACAGGTTGTCAGCCCATCACCTAAATTACAATATACTGAAACCCTCGAATCCCTTAGCTGGTTTTTACAGCATGCCCGGGAGGAGATGCAGCTGGAACATTCTATGTTTTTCTATCGCTCTCAGTCTAGCATGGAAGAAATTAAATAATTAAATAATTATTATATTCTGTGTGTAACATAATAATTTTATTCTTTTAACCAGGGGAATATGAAATGCTGTTGATATTAATATTTTCCAATATTTTGTATAATAAACAACATAAATATAATAAAATAATAATGTGTCTTAGTCACCAAACCCATAATATATTTGGATGTAGATTTATTTATATTCAGTCACAACAACCAACACAAAAAAAGGTTTAAGTATTAACCAGCATTATTTAAAATAGTGGAAAAACTCATAAACTATTAAAATACAGAACAGATAATTTTATTTTTAATTCATCATCTCCCTAGCCTTATCCCGTATATCACGGGGTCGGCTTCCTAATCTAGGGGATTGAACGAGGGTACTGGTTTTTACGCAGAGCGACTGCCATCTGACCTCCGCAACCCAGAAGGGAAACCAGACCCCGATCCTAGATTAGGACAGAGTTTTCAAGCTGCCAATGCTTAGCACTGGTCTCTGACATGGCTTAGCGACTAATATCTACGGTATTAAACGATATTAACCGGGACCAACCAAAAAGTTTGGTGGGGCTATTTAAGATAGATTTGTAGGTATATTGCTGTAGTGACACGTTGTCAGCGCATCGCCTAAATTGCAATATACCTACTGTAACCTTCGGATCCCTTAGCTGGTTTTTACAGCATGCCCGGGAGGAAATGCAGCTGGCACATTCTATGTTTCTCTCTCGCTCCCAGTCCAGCATGGAAGAGCACCATATAAATCAGTTTAAAGACACGTCATTAAATTTTATGAATAAATTCACTGCCACAAATATGCTGGTTAATTCAAAACCTTCAAAGGCGTTTGGCCAGGTACATACTCTTGAAGCGAAGAAATAAAATAGAGTGAAAGTGGAAAAAAGAAGAAAGGAAAGAGACCCACAGAAAAGAAAAGACGGACAGAAAATAACACCGTGTTTCCCATTTAGCACATATATGTTCAGAGTTTTGTGTCCTACACTACACTATTTAATTATAAATTACTAGCGACCCGCCCCGCCCCGGCTTCGCACGGAAATTATCAGTGTTTCTCTACTATATTATGCATGTATTATACATATAAACCTTCCTCTTGAATCACTCTATCCATTAAAAGAAACCACATCAAAATCCGTTGCGTAGTTTTAAAGATCTAAGCATACATAGGGATATAGGGGAGAAATCCACTTTGTTACTATGTAGTGATTTTTCTAGATCACATCTAAAAATCTTTAAAATAAAAATGCTTTAATTTATACAAAGCCGATAACAACAAATAGCTATACTCAGATTAGTTAGCAAACCGTTAACTGTATGTTATAGATTCGAGCTAACACATTTATTAAATACTATAAAGTTATTCCGGTCACTTTCTCCAGTTCGATATATGAAAGGGATTAAAAAATACGTAATATTGACAGTTCTACATACATACATATAGTCACGGCTTTATCCCTTATGGGGTAGGCAGAGCGTAAACGACCTAAACAAAGGTCGTTCCGCCACGTCAGACAAAGTTTTGAAGGTTATTTAAGATAGGTTTGTAGGTAAATTGCATTTGTAATTTCTAAAGTGACGTAAATTTTGAAAGATCGCCGGAGTGTTGTGGTATGTTGTCTAATTTTGATAATATTAATGTTTGCTTGTTTATTGTGTGTACTTTTCTTCCATGCTGGACTGGGAGAGATAGAAAAACATAGAATGTTCCAGCTGCCCTTCCTCCCGGGCATGCTGTAGAAGACAGCAAAAGGGACTCGCGGGTTACAGTGTATTGTAATTTAGGCGATGGGCTGACAACCTATATTACAATCTAAAATTGCCCTCAATTTTTGTCAGACGTGGCGAAAGCGCCTTTTACGAGGCGTTAAACGCTCTGCCTACCCCGTAAGGGATAAAGGCGTGATTTGTGTATGTGTATGTATGTACTTTCTTACTTTTAGGTGCAATCCCAAAGAGTGGTAATTCATTTCAACCTCAAGCTACAAGCTTTTGCTTAGTTTGGGGGTCAGGGCTCAACAATTAATTTGCACTACTAGCAACAATCAGCAATGCATGTCACCACACAAATTGTTTATATTAAGTTTTCTGTACACTTCCTTCATGTAAGAATATCATGTAGAAATCATACATACATACATATAATCACGCCTTTATCCCTATTGGGGTAGGCAAAGCGTAAACGACCTAAACAAAGGTCGTTCCGCCACGTCTGACAAAGTTTTGAGGGTTATTTAAGATAGAATTCTAGGTATATTGCTGTAGTGAGAGGTTGTCAGCCCATCGCCTAAATTACAATATACTGAAACCCTCGGATCCCTTAGCTGGATCTTACAGCATGCCCGGGAGGAAATGCAGCTGGCACATTCTATGTTTTTCTTTCGCTCCCAGACCAGCATGGAAGTAGAAATCATTTGTGTGAATAAAGTAAATTTATTATTTTTATATTATTTATTTTATCATTTGAACAAGTTAAGAAAGCGGTCAATCTTTGTAACTGCGCTCTTGTCACTTTGACATTAGCAGTCGATGACTTTGTCAGACGTGGCGGAGCGACCAATGTTTGGGTCGTTTCCGCTCTGCCTACCGCGTTCGGGATACAGGCGTGATTGTATGTATGTAGTCGATGAGTCAGTGAGGCGGCCGATCACCATATAAATAAATAAAAGTTTAAATCTAATTTTGCTAATAGGAAAAAAAATTGGAAAAAAACACAACAGGCAATGCTTATTCAAGAAAAGGATTATCTTACAACAAACCTACAGAACTTCTTCTTAGCGAGTGGATTCTCGAGTCGAATGACCCAACAAACCGCCTAGTAGCACAGCTAATAGGCCTCTGACATGGTTTGTGTAACGATCACTATCAAAGACAGAGACCGGGACCGACGGCCTAACGTGCCCGCCGAAACACGAAATCTTTTCTTTTCGTACAATCAGGTGATTCAGCCTGCAATGTCCTAACCAAACTGGGAAAAACCTCACAAAGTGATAAATTGACAAATATCAACTTTCAACCCCCTGGGATCGATACGTAAGCCCATGGCTCTAACCACTAGACCACGGAGCTGTCTCCGAATAAAACTGAAATAGTGATACTAGTTTCACCAGTAAAACTGCCATAGATTGATGCCCCCTTTTATCAAACTACCGTACAAAACTCTGAACAAGTCTAGCAAGACAAGACGTTAGTAAAAATAAAAAAATTGAGATCGCTTCGTCTCAAAAGTAGGTATTACCTCTCCTGTGTTAGCGTCGACCCACTGCAACACATTACTGGATTAGTTACAGACACACAGACAGGTGCAAATAAAATTGCAGACTAAACTTGAAACTGAACAACTTTAGCCACATTTTCAATTTCAAACATGGATCATACGTGTAAGGGACAGCGGCCCGCAAACTGATAGATAGGGGTTGGTCGGTCAACGGAACTGAACAACTATCAGCAGGTTTTTTTTTCAGGAAGTAAAATTTAAAAAAAGATAACATACAAATTGTCTGATCAAAGTGGTAATTTTGTATGGGAAGTTCAATTTTCTATTTTATCTTCTGAAAAAAAATCCTGGTGATAGTTGTTCAGTTTCGTTGACTGAGCAACCCCTATCAGTTTGCGGGACGCTGTTCCTTACACCCGGTATATCATTTTGTATTGTAGTCAGGAGGCCAATTTATTTTTTTAGACGTTTCGGCTAATGTTTCTTGAGAAAGTTGTTGAGTTTCTTGGGTGGGTAATTTCATACCTTAGCTTGGTCAGCAAATTTATTTACATTCAGTATTTATGCATGGTGAAATTTCATTCGGAAAAAAATGAAGGGTGGTGATTGTAACTGTGAAACTAAACAACTTTACTTGTCTATAATAGATGGATTTGACTTTATGAGTTATCGTTCCAGCACTTGCGTGCAGCGAACCTAAAGCTACTTCAAAGTTGTTAAATTTTATTAGCAGAATCATTCCCTTCCGCTTTAAATGAATTACATTTCACCGTGTATAAAAACGACCTTAAATAAAACACAAAATAATTAAAATCAAAAACAATATCAATAAAAACGTGTTATGTAGAATATCAAAAGCATTTCATTTTGTGAGAGAAGCTTGTAAAAAATATGTTATGCTGTTTTTTTTTTCATATATATTTATTAATTTACTGTATACATAGATTTCTATAAGCTTAATAATTATTACCAAAGCCGTTTCTTAAAATTCTCACTTTTTGAGGTTAATAATCTTTCTGAGAGTTCTGTTGTTTTTTTAATATAATAAATAAATTGTTATGCTACCGAAAAAGTACATTACTGAACAAGAAAACGAATCCAAAAAATAATTTCCTGCATGACCTCAAGATCAATTATAGTTATATACAATTTGTTATCATCGAGAAAGGTGTGAATCTACCCATTAAACTGAACAACTTTCCCTTAGGAACATAGGTCGAAATACGAAAAAAAAACAAGACTTCCCATACTAAATGCGCTAACATTTGATGCATTTCGTATGGAAAGTCATGTTTCGTTTTTCGACCTATGTTCTTTAGGGAAAGTTGTTCAGTTTCATGGGTAAATTCAAACCTTTTTCGATGCATATACCCTTTCTGTTACACGTTGTATACACAAACGCCGCTTGAAAAATGGCACCAAAAAAAAATCAAGGCATATGCCTTATATTTATGTCAGTCGCTATTTGACAAATCGAACTTTATTTTATAAGCAGTAAGGTCTATATTGAAGCTTTAAGTAAACCACTTTACGACCTTTTTGCACATAGTTGGCGTGGTGCACATCTATAACTATATTTGATCCAAGCATAACAATGGCGGCAGTTCTGCACGCACTATTCGTTAACTAATTCTTAGCTAGCGGTGTCACTTTATTATTAACTTTGACTTAAGAACAGGATAAGAAAGAAACACATGACTTTGACATTCCTAATCTGACGTAAGACGATTAAAATAAGAACCGAGCATAGAGCATGCTTCCTTATTTTACGTCAAATAAGCAGTCTGTCAGTTTAGGAGTTTTAAAGTCATGTGTGCATTTGCTATCCTGTTCTTATGTCAAAGATAAAAAAGTGACAGCAAAAGCTAAGAATTAGGATAATGTCGCGAGAATCGACAACATTAATACTGTTTTTATTTTTAAAAAGATGTCTGTCATAAATAACTCACACTCTGTATTATTATGTGCCTCAAAAAGCGAGATATCTATAATTCAAAAGTATCGTAAAATCATACACAATAGCAAAAAGCATTTAATATAAAAACACACTAATATACTAATTAATATCTGAATAAAATATCTCTTAAATAACTAACATGATTTTTCGATGATTAAAAAAGTGAAACTATTCAAGAAAAAAATCACTTTTGAGCCAGTTCTTGCGCCATTTTGAAAAAAGACAAAAAAAAGAATGGAATCTAAAAGTTTTTAATCTATTTTTAACATTGGAATGTCTTTATTATACCTATTGTACGTAAGTTACTTAAAATTCTTATAATATAGAAAAATGAAATAATAAAAAAGCAGTCTTAAATGTACTTTGATTTGATCTTTGAATCATTATAAAATCTTCTTCAAAATTAAACAACATAATATAATTTAGCCTCTCAAAGAATAGCCCTAAATGCGTTAAAATATCGATACCATACAAAAGCCACCATAAATACTAAATGTATAGAAAAAAAATATTACAATCTAAGTTAAACACGAATAACTTTAAAATTAAATTCTGTGTATGATGTATGAAAGAATAGAAAGTTTTCAGGACGCAATTTTAAACTCTCTTCAGATATTTTTAAACCTTTTTTAAATTTCTTTGATTATTTAAATGAATATCTACGGCTTTATTAATTTCTAATAATATCTATCTAGTATTATGAACTGGTAACCTAGAACAATTATTTTGAATAGATGTTTTATATGTTGTTATTACTGTAGACTTTTTGAAACTTATTATTATTGTAGTCTTCTTGGAAGAAACAACCTGTCTCGTCCAAGAGTTGCATGTTCTACTGTTGTTCATTCTATGCACCCCAACTTGTAATGTTCTATTTAAATCTGTTATATTTTTGGTCTTCTGATAGGACCGATGATGGTCGTTAACTTGACATTAGTGACGAATTGACAGTACAGCACTGTCATCACTACGGACAAGTCGCCGCTATTGCATATTTAGATACTGTTTTTGTATTTTGTTTGATATTTTTTATAGTGTTTAGTTCCTAGAAGTCCCTATTCAGTTTTTAGACGCAAACATTCTACTTTGGTGTCTGTGTGTGTATTGCCAGTTTCGAGGACGTCCACCACGTTGGGCGAGTTGAGCCAGCGGGTGCGCTCGCGCTTGCTGAACCGATGATGGTTGACAATTTGGCACTAGTCACCACTAACAATTCGTCACATCTGACAGTTCGAGACTACTGATCATTAGTCAACACTGACTTTTCGTCAACACTGTCAATTCGTCACCACTGACTACTCGTCAATACTGACAACTCGTCACCACTGACAAGTCGTCACCGCTGACAAATCGTAACCACTGTCAACTCGTCACAACTGACAACTCGTCAACACTGACAACTCGTCAACACTGACAACTCGTCACTAATGATCATTCGTCACCACTGTCAATCCGTCAATACTGTCAATTCGTCACTATTGCATATTTGGATGTTTATTGGTTTGTATGATGTTTTAACGTGTTTTTTTTTGGGCTGTTTAGGTCCCTATTCAGTTTCTAGACGCAAATATTCTACCTTGGTGATCTTGCGCGGGTCGGCGGTGCCCGTCTCGAGCACCTCCACCTTCTGGTACACGTTGGGCGAGTTCAGCCAGCGAGTGCGCTCGCGCTCAGACATGCCCGACAGACCCTTCTTCCACAACCTGCGGGTATGAGGAGAAAAACATTATGTGTTTATTTTATTTTTTATTTTATTTATTTACTTCCATGCTGGACTGGGAGAGATAGAAAAACATAGAATGTTCCAGCTGCCCTTCCTCCCGGGCATGCTGTTGAAGTCAGCAAAAGGAACTCGAGGGTTACAGTGTATTGTAATTTAGGCGATGGGCTGACAACCTGTCACTATAGCAATACATATTACAATCTTAAATTGCCCTCAATTTTTGTCAGACGTGGCGAAAGCGCCTTTTACGAGGCGTTAAACGCTCTGCCTACCCCGTAAGGGATAAAGGCGTGATTTATGTATGTATGTATGTTTATTTACAGGACCTTAACCCATTTTTTTACATATATATATTACTTACATTAGTTATTAAATATTATTCTATTGAAAAACAATTAAGTGCCGTTTCTGTGAACTTCCGCAAAGAGCAATTGAAAAGATCAATGTCTCTCTCCACCTTGTTCAACAATCGCAAGCCAGTCACGAGCGGCGTCATGAGTGTTATCAGGCGGTCTTCTTAGCGAGTGGATTCTCGAGTCAAACGACCCGATAACCCTGGTGTCAGTTTTCAAACCGCCTAGTAGCATAGCTATTATTACGACCACTATCACAGACAGCGACCGACAGACAGTGCCTGCCGAAGCACTAAAAACTCTGACACCAGGGTTCATCGGGTTCATTGACACAAAACCCACTTAGAAGAAAATGACTCATTGATGGGTGCTCGTTACCCAAATTAAAGTTTATCGGGTCGTTCGTCTACTCGACATCATCATCATCTCCCTAGCCTTATCCTGTGTTTCACAGAGTTGGCTACCTAATCTAGGTGATTTAATGAGAAGTTTACTCGACAAACTCACTCAATAATAAGCAGAAGAAAATAAAACCTCTCTGTGGTAAAATTTTTGATTTGTCATATTTCAAATTAAAGGTTTGATGTGAAAAATACTCTATGCTAGTACTGACCCTTGCCGGTAGAGTTCCTCTTCCTCCAACAGATACCCGAGCGAGCTGACCGCGGGAGGCACCTCAACGTCGTTCTTAGGCTTCGGCACGTCGTTCTGCAGATAAAAATATGTTATTAAAAAAATATCAAGTTTTATTTGAGGACGTGTTCTGTGAGAGAAAGGTGTGTGTTTGTGTGTGTGCGATGAGTGTGTACACATTTCGTTTGAGTGTATATGTTAACTTTGGTTAGGTTGAAAGGTCTCTTTGTTACATGTCCTATTCAAGAGATGTTATTAGCTCGTGTGTTAATATTAGGAGGCGAAATTGTGTGTGTTACTGTGTGTTAGTGTGTGTGTGTTAGAAGATATTACTTACTCACTTGTGTATGGTAGAAGTAGCAAGTGTGATAGGGAGAGACTTTTGTGTGAGCAGCCATGTTTGTATGTGATTTTAAGCTTTGTAAGTGTGGTATGTTTATTACCTTGATAAGCGGGTGCCGATAGATGTACCCGGTGCGGAATCCGGCGTTGTCCAGCATCCTCATCAGAGCCTCGAATTCTTCTCCGCCCACGCGCCATTTAGCCTGGTCCGATGGAGCCTTGCGGGAAGCTTCGTAGATCTGGAACAGAGAAAAGATTTGCATTTTTATGTGTGTGCGTGTATACCTACAAACATACATATAATCACGCCTTTATCCCTAATGGGGTAGGCAGAGCGTCAACGACCCAAACGAACAAAGGTCGTTCCGCCACGTCTGATAAATTTTGAGGGTTGTTTAGAAAGAACTGTATATTGCTGTAGTGCAGGTTGTCAGCCCATTGCCTTAATTACAATATACCCTCGAATCAACCCTTTAGCTGAATTTTACAGCATGCCCGGGAGGAGAAGCAGCTGGCATATTCTACGTTATTCTATCGCTCCCAGTCAAACATGGAAGCTAGTGTGTGTGTGTGTATGTTTGTAACGAATAAACTCAAACTACTGGACCAATTACAAAAATACTTTCGCCATTAGAAAACTACGTTCACTCTCAGTAATACAGGCTACTTTTTACCGCGAGAAAATATCGTATTCCCACGGGAAAACTCATTATATAAGCCGCGGGTGAAACTGCGGCATAGAAGGGTAGTATATTATTCTCCATGGTATTAGGATTATAGTGAGGTAAGTTTAGGTTCGCGGCACGCAAATGCTGGAACGATATTCTCAAGGCAACTACACTTTCTAGTTGTTCTTACTTGTTGGTCTTTTCAACCGGATTTTTCCCACCCAAAATGTATTTTCGTTTGTAATGAAATGAATTAACTCCTAAACCACTTCTTTTCTCAACTAATCTACATTATACATTAACCAGAAGGCACCTAAACTTATATGGTAGCCTGAATTTCTTTGTAGAAATAAGCAGTGCCTGTTGTGTTAACTCCTTATGTAATTGTTCTGTGTAAGTGTTTTTTCCATGCTGGCCTGGGAGCGAGAGAAAAACATAGAATGTGCCAGCTGCATATCCTCCCGAGCATGCTGTAAAAACCAGCTAAGGGACCCGAGGGTTTCAGTATATTGTAATTTAGGCGATGGGCAGACAACCTGTCACTACAGCAATATACCTATAAATCTATCTTAAATAACCCTCAAAACACTGTCGGAAGTGGCGAAACGACCTTTGTTTAGGTTGTTTACGCTCTGCCTACCCCATTAGGGATAAAGGCGTGATTATATGTATGTATGTATGTTTATGTGTACAATAAATTGTTAAATAAATAAATAAATAGCCTATATAATTGTAAAAGTTTTGCTGTGTGCTATTTACCTGCTTCCTGGTGGCGTCGCTGAGCAGATAAAGATCGTCCACTGGTGAAGAGTTCAGACGCAGTTGGACGTCCGCAGCTGCTGTCAGGTTCCTGAAGGAAACAAAATGATCAATTTATAAAGAGTTGTTGTGTATTTGATAGGGGGCGTCGCGGGAGCACGTCAATCACACAAGATGGCTATCTGCATACTGATTTATTAGAACACTGGCGACCCGCCCCGGTTCCGCACGGAAATTATCAGTGTTTCTCTACTATATTATGCATGTATTATACATATAAACCTTCCTCTTGAATCACTCTATCCATTAAAAGAAACCGCATCAAAATCCGTTGCGTAGTTTTAAAGATCTAAGCATACATAGGAATATAGGGACAGAGAAAGCGACTTTGTTTTATACTATGTAGTGAAGGGATGAGCCGGCGCAGCGGCTACACACACACACATGCAAATATACAACAAGAGTGAAATTTAGATTTCATTCGTTTCCAAGCTGAATAGAGGTGAATTATGAAACTCTTCCAAAGAACATACATACATATCATCACGCCTTCATCCCCAATGGGGTAGGCAGAGCGTAAATGACCTAAACAAAGGTCTTCTGACAAAGTTTTGAGGGTTATTTAAGATTGATTTGTAGGTATATTGCTGAAGTGAGAGGTTGTCAGCCCATCGCTTAAATTGCAATATACTAAAACCCTCGGATCCCTTAGCTGGTTTTTACAGCATGCCTGGGAGGAAATGCAGCTGACACATTCCAAGTTTTTCAGCCCATCGGGCTGACTCCCCAGCATGAAAGAAAACTTCTTCCAAAGAACGTAGGTCGAAATACAGAAAAGTAATTTCTGTTTTTATACAAATCGCAAATCTGATTGAGACTTTTTTTAACAGTTTTTTTTGTATGAACATTGAAACTTGACTATATAAGATACTAGCGACCCGACCCGGCTTCGCATGGAAATTATCAGTGTTTCTCTACTATATTATACATATAAACCTTCCTCTTGAATCACTCTATCCAATAAAAGAAACCGCATCAAAATCCGTTGCGTAGTTTTAAGGATTTATGCATATATAGGGATATAGGGACAGAGAAAGCGATTTTGTTTTATACTATGTAGTGATTAGATCGAAAAATATAGAACTGACTTCAATGATAGTCAGTTAAATAGAAGGTATATTTACCTGGCAGCATAGAAAGCTTCCTCCAAAGTGGATCCACAGCACAGAGCTCCAGCGCTGGCCAACACCAGCACCTTCGAGTGAGGGCCGAGCGCTCGCACCAGCTTCTCCTGCTCCTCATTGTCCAGGACACCTGGAGAAATGACATTATACTTACAAAACTATAAGGGGTGTAAGGGACAGCATCCCACAAATTAATTGGGCTTGCTCAGTGAACGGCACTTAATAACTTTCACCGGGAAATTCTTTCAGGTGTTATTATTTTGTTTTCCATACAAATAGTCTAATCGAGGTGGACATGTACCTATCTTAGTTTACCTGCAAGCATAATTGTGTCCTCTGTGTTTATCAAAGGTTGACTGGAAGAGATCCCTTAACGGGATAAGTCCGCCTTTGTGCCACTATTGTCTTATTCTTCTTGCATTTTAGTTTTAAGAATTTTAAGGTACAATAAAGAGCTTACATACATACTTAAGCGATAAGGCCGCCTTTGCGCACACTGTTATTTTTAAGCTCTTCCAAACTGTACGATTTATGCGCAATAAAGAGTTTATCTATCTATCTTAAGTACATACATTTTGTATGGAAAAGAATAAAAAAAACTCTTCCTGAAAACAAAAACACTGGTGAAAGTTGTTGAGTGTCATGGACTGAACAACCCCTATTATATTGTAGGATGCTGTCCCTTACACGCGGTATGAGTTTACAGTTTAAGTTTCTTCCATTTGGTTTCAGAGCAGCGCCCAATGCCTTCAGACGAGTGTCATTAGAAAAGGGATATATCTAGAGAACGGGCAATTTCCTTGTAACATCTGGCTATGCGTGAACGGGCAATTTCCTTGTAACATCTGGCTATGCGTGAACGGGCAATTTCCTTGTAACATCTGGCTATGCGTGAACGGGCAATTTCCTTGTAACATCTGGCTATGCGTGAACGGGCAATTTCCTTGTAACATCTGGCTATGCGTGAACGGGCAATTTCCTTGTAACATCTGGCTATGCGTGAACGGGCAATTTCCTTGTAACATCTGGCTATGCGTGAACGGGCAATTTCCTTGCAACATCTGGCTATGCGTGAACGGGCAATTTCCTTGTAACATCTGGCTATGCGTGAACGGGCAATTTCCTTGTAACATCTGGCTATGCGTGAACGGGCAATTTCCTTGTAACATCTGGCTATGCGTGAACGGGCAATTTCCTTGTAACATCTGGCTATGCGTGAACGGGCAATTTCCTTGCAACATCTGGCTATGCGTGAACGGGCAATTTCCTTGTAACATCTGGCTATGCGTGAACGGGCAATTTCCTTGTAACATCTGGCTATGCGTGAACGGGCAATTTCCTTGTAACATCTGGCTATGCGTGAACGGGCAATTTCCTTGTAACATCTGGCTATGCGTGAACGGGCAATTTTTGGTTTTAGTAATCAGTCTGCATTCGATGGAGGCCCATGGCTTGAAGTAGATTTTTGCGAATATGTGATGAAGGGATCGCAAGAGAGAAGACATTTATGAGATAGAAGAGATTGGAAGATAGCGTATTTGTTTCGGTACTAACCAGTCGGTACTTGATGGTAAGCGATGTCTCCCAGCAAAGCGGCTTCATGGCACAACGGCAGAAGACCACGTTTGGTGCATGAAACAGCCAACACGCTGGCCGATCTCACGTGCAGCACGCAGCGTAAGTCTGGTCTTGCTGCGTGCACCGCTCCGTGCACTGAGAATCCTGAGGGTAGAAAAAAAACACATGAATTTTTATGAATTTTTTTTTAAAGAGAGTTTCCATGCTGGAGAATGTTCTTCTTCAACTCCTTTTCTGTAAAAGCTGCACAACTGTGGAATAAACTGCCTAAAACAATTTAAGAAAGTCCCTCAGTGAATGTTTTTAAGAAATATATTGTTTAGTAAAATAAGAAATGTATGTTTATTTAAGATAGTAATATACATACATACATATAATCAGGCCTTTATCCCTAATGGGGTAGGCAGAGCGTAAACGACCCAAACAAAGGTCGTTCCGCCACGTCTGACAAAGTTTTGAGGGTTATTTAAGATAGATTTGTAAGTATATTGCTGTAGTGACAGGTTGTCAGCCCATCGCCTAAATTACAATATACTGAAACCCTCAGATCCCTTAGCTGGTTTTTATGGCATGCTCGGGAGGAAATGCAGCTGGCACATAGTAATATACGGTAGGTATTTATTCTATGTATAGGTATGTAAGTATTTATTTTCATTTATTAGTCTCTGTTAATGTTGCATTTTCTTGTCCCCTCAAAATTATTCACTTTCTCTTACTACCATTGGGTTGGCTGGAAGAGACTCTTCATAGAGATAAGTTCGCCCTTGCACACTATGTTTGTAAATTACATGTCTTTTGTGTTTTTGCAATAAAGTATATATATAGAATGTGTCAGCTGCATTTCCTCCCGATAATGCTGTACAAACCAGCTAAGGGATCCGACGGTGTCAGTATATTTAGGCGATGTCAAGTCTATCATAAAAAAACCCTTAAAACTTTGTCAGACATCGTGGAACGGACTTTGTTTAGGTCGGTTACGCTCTGCCTACCCCATTAAGGGTTAAGGCGTGATTGTATGTACCTTCCCTACTTCCTTCCTTCAAATATCATCAAGACGCGCTGATAGCGCATTTTTCTTTACAGCGCCATCTAGCGATTATCAACGGAACTTTTAAGAAACTTACCCTCAGCATTGACGGAGAAGTTAGTGGTCCCCTGATCCACCACAGCTCCTTGCATATCCACCTTCACCAGGGATATAGTCTAAGTATATACCAGACCTATAGAAACAGCGGCATCTAGCGTCTAAACCACGAACTTTTAATAAACTTACCTTCAACATTCACAGGGAAGATGGTAGTCCCCTGATCCACCACATCTCCTTGCATATCGACCTTCACCAGGGATATAGTCTAGTTATATGCCTATGTCACGTAATATTAGCGCCATCTAGCGTCCAAACCACGAACTTTTAAGACACTTACCCTCAGCATTCACAGGGAAGTTGGTAGTCCCCTGATCCACCACAGCTTCTGGCATATCAATTTTCACCAGGGATATAGTCTAAGTATATACCAGACCTATAAAAACAGCGCCATCTAGCGTCTAAACCACGAACTTTTAAGAAACTCACCCTCAGCATTGACGGGGAAGTTAGTTGTCCCCTGATCCACCACGGCTCCTTGCATATCGACCTTCACCAGCGAAGAAGCGGTGACCTCATGCGGGAGTAGACCACGAGGAGTGGTCAGCACTTGTTCCACGGCGGTGTTGAGGCGAGCGGTGATCTGGCCAGCCATTCCTGCTGCTGTAAGGGTAAGAAGGAAATTAAATTTCTAAGTTTTCTTCCATGCTGGACTGGGAGCGAGAGAAAAACAAAGAATGTTCCAACTGCATATCCTCCCGAGCATGCCGTAAAAACCAGCTAAGGGATCCGGGGGTTTCAGTATATTGCAATTTAGGCAATGGGCTGACAACCTGTCACTACAGCCATATACCTAATCTTATATAACCCTCAAAACTTTGTCAGACGTGGCGGAACAACCTTTGTTTAAGTCGTTTACGCTCTGCCTACCCCAGCCGTTACGGATAAAGTCGTGATTATATGTATGATTTCTAATAGTTGTTTTGCACTCACAATGCTATTTTTATTTTTGAAATTTTTTCTGGGATCTACTCATGACGAGTAATAAATAGCAGATCACGAATTCCTCGCTCGGGACATGGCTGCTGTAGCGTAGCGGTTTTAATCGCGTTAGCACTGCAGCTAGCGTTGCCAGGCGTCCGGCCTTAGCCGGACATAGTCAGGCTTTTTGATTGCCTGTCCGGCCAAAATAAGCGTCGTCCGGCCTGTCCGGCTTTTGTTAGGCTTTTTAGATTTCAAAATTCGCGCGCATCGAGATCGAATTCGACTCGATTGATTAATAATAAAGTACTTTTAGACTAATTTGGCATTAGTTTTATTGTAAATTATCAAAAAAGCTTGGTTTTCATTAATTTTCTACATTAATACCAAAAAATCCCCTAAAATGCAAAGTGTCCGGCTTTTTTACCAAAATGTTAGGCCAAAAAAAAAATGATTTTTTACACGAATATTTAAAATTGTTGAAAATGCAGGATGTCCGGCTTTTTGACCCAAATGTTAGGCCAAACTCACAGCTCTGTCTGGCTTTTCGGTATGAGGACCTGGCAACGCTAACTGCAGCAGTCGAATTTTTGATTTGTTATTTCTAATATTTTCATTAATTTTGTAAGGCTTGTATTTATAAAGCGATCTCAAAATTGAGAGCAATATTAAGTACGGATTTGACAGGTCCTTTTGTACTGAAATTACATCTAAAAACAAACTAGGTGTCAATCTAGTGCTATTCATAATTACTGGCCTTAGAATGTTTTGTTGGGTTATTTCTGTTTAACACACACACACACATAATCACGCCTTTATCCCTAATGGGGTAGGCAGAGCGTAAACGACCCAAACAAAGGTCGTTCCGCCACGTCTGACAGTTTTAAGGGTTATTTAAGATAGATTTGTAAGTATATTGCTGTAGTGACAGGTTGTCAGCCCATCGCCTAAATTACAATATACTGAAACCCTCGGATCCCTTAGCTGGTTTTTACAGCATGCCCGGGAGGAAATGCAGCTGGCACATTCTATGTTTTTCTCTCGCTCCCAGGCCAGCATGGAAGTTACACTAGTTACATGGCACTACTATTACCTATATTATTATTGCCTATTTGTACTACTATTTGTTTCATTTAATTTTATTTTCTCTTGTGTCTTTTCTGTGCAATAAAGTATATTCTTATCTTATCTTATCTTATGTATGCGGATTGGCTAGGGTTGTGCAAATGTTAATGTTGCTAGGGAGCGCTGTGGCCCATTTACTAAGGTTAAGAAACTGCGGATTGATACTATTTTATTCCGGCACCACACGGCAAATAATAAAAATGAAAATTTTATTGATACATGTCATGTTACACAAGTTATAACAAAAATTACACAGAATGTAATTGTAGTCGGTAGCAATAATCTAAACGTAGATAATAGACAATATAAAAAAAACATCGTGTCATAATAAGTTCACTGTAATATATAATTTAAAGCGTAACTTAGAGTTTATTAAAATCCTCATAAATGTAAAATTCGTTTTCGATCAACCATTTTTTATATTTCTTTCTCTTTAAAGTCTGCCTTATTGCCTACTAGCGACCCGCCCCGGCTTCGCACGGAAATTATCAGTGTTTCTCTACTATATTATGCAAGTATTATACATACAAACCTTCCTATTGAATGACTCTATCCATTAAAAGAAACCGTATCAAAATCCGTTGCGTAGTTTTAAAGATTTATAAATACATAGGGATATAGGGGCAGAGAAAGCGACTTTGTTTTATACTATGTAGTGATATCCATAATGAAACTCAAACAGCTGTCAGTGCTTTACTTACTCTGTGTCCATCCAAAGAGGTCCACCAGACGGTAGACGGCAGCGAGCTTGCAGCGCAGGATCTTCTCGCCTTTCTCGTACCCCATACCCTCGATACCGCGGATGTCGTTGATCGGTAGAACGCAGCTCGGGCCCTGCAAGAAAGATCGATAATTTAAAATTTCATTTATTTATTTAACAGTTTATTGTACACAGAACAATTACATAGGAATCAAGACAGGCACTGCTGTCTAAAATGAAATGTCTTACAGCAGACCTAAGAAGTGAGATAGCATAAAACGTGAAGCGGATAAGAATTTTACGTTATGACTGTGATTTCTTCGTTCCACCAGGGTTCATCGGGTCCATAGACTCGATACCCACTAGAAAGAAGAAGAACTGTGATTTCTTCCATGCTGGACTGGGAGCGAGAGAAAAACATAGACTGTGCCAGCTGCATCTCCTCCCGGGCATGCTGTATAAACTAGCTAAGGTATCCGAGGTTTATGTATATTGCAATTAAGGCGATGGGCTGACAAAGTTAAAGCGATAATTTGAAATTAACTGCCTTCGTGATCTGAGTCATGGGCTCTCGATCGTCGTGGGTTCGATTCCCATGGGGATTTTCGCTAGTCTGGCAATGCAGTCTGAATCACTTGATTATTCGGAAGAAAAGAAAATCCGTGCTTTAAAGAGCAAGTTAAGCCGACGGCCCCGGTCACTGTTTCTAATAGTGGTCGTTACAGGTCGATGTTGCTCCACGTCTGTAAACCCTACACGTGACCCCGGGTGATGCTAAAAGTGTAACGAAAGCTGCTACTTCACTGTTTTCTGGACTTCGCAGCAAATTGTGGTACATAAATAAATTAACTGCCTCCGTGGTCTAGTGGCTAGTGCCATGGGCTCCCGATCCGGAGGTCCTGGGTTCGATTCCCAGGGGGTAAAACACAAAGTTGATATTTGAGAATTTATCACTTTGTGAATTTTTCCCCAGTTTGGGTAGGACATTGCAGGCTGAATCACCTGATTGTCCGAAAAAGAAAAAGATTTCGTGCTTCGGAGGGCACGTTAAGCCGTCGGTCCCGGTCGCTGTCTTTGATAGTGGTCGTTACACAAAACCATGTCAGAGGCCTGATAGTTGTGCTACTAGGCGGTTTAAAAACTCTGACACCAGGGTTCATCGGGTCCATAGACTCGATACCCACTCGACAGAAGAAGAAGAATAAATTAACCATGCTGGCCTGGGAGTGAGAGAAAAACATAGAATGTGCCAGCTGCATTTCCTAACGAGCATGCTGTAAAAACCAGCTACGGGATCTGAGGGTTTTAGTATATTGTAATTAAGCGTTGGGCTGACAACCTATCACTACAGCAATATACGTATAAATCTATTTTATAAAACCCTTAAAACTTTGTCAGACGTGGCGAAACGACCTTTGTTTAGGTCGTTTACGCTCTTCCTACCCCATTAGGGATAAAGGCGTGATTATATGTATGTATGTATGTATAAATAAATTAATCTTGTCTGAAATTGTTGCCGTCGCTTTCTGTTCTTTAATGATAGAAAATTACAGGTAACGATTTTAGTCAAGATTTTGTGATTAAGTGCAAACACGAAGTGCCCCCAGAGCCGTTTGATAAATAAGTAACTAACCCGCCTTCGCCCCGGATGTACGCTGCAGCAATGGATCGTCTCCGCATTCATGCAGTTGCCGGTCCAACACGCGCTCAAACTCTTCCCGGAACAACTTCGAGGACATGAGGGCTTCCCCTCGATTACGCTCTATCCAGGCGGTGAATGGGTGACCGGTAGTGGTACAACAACTCAAGCCTTTCCGTGCTTCAGAAGGCTTATTAAAGTCGTTGGTCTTGGTTAATATTGGTGATATTAGCAGTTAGGCCACGTCAGAGGCCATTGATAAGCAATGGCGGCTTGACAACTGGTTACTAAACTGGCAAAAGCCTAACCTAGGATTGGCTCTGGTTTCCTTTCCGGATTCAGATTGCAGTCGCTCTATGTAAAACCCAGTATCCTCCTAAACCTCAGTAATCGTTCAATCGCCTAGTTCAGATAGCCGACCACGTGAAATACAAAGACTAGGAAGACGATTACTCACCCCCCCTCGCCCCGGATGCATGCGGTTGCCCACCATCTCCCGGATGCGCTGCAGCAGTGGAGCGTCTCCACCTTCGTGCAGTTGCTGGTCCAGCACGCGCTCCAACTCTTCCCGGAACATCTTCGAGGACATGAGAGCTTCCACTCGCTTCCGGCGTTCCATCTCGCGGACGTCCTGGAAAGAAGTGTTGTTATGAAGATTATTGTGTCGTCAAAGTCAAAGCATTTATTTCCAAATAGATTAATAAGAACACTTTTAGAAAGTCACAAGCGAGTCTATTACAAAGAAAATTATATCTGTGTCACAAAATAAAATAAAACTATATCACAATGAAGAAGAAGCATGAGAAACTTGCACTTTGCGCCCCTCCCTAATTATGATAAGTAGCTTATTTACTTATACAATGTATTGCCTGAAATGTATACCAGCCCACTAGTTCAACTTTTATTTTCCTGTGCCCTAAGGTTGCCTGGACGAAATTGCTGCTTAGCAATAAGGCCGCTTATTTGTACTGCTACTTGTTTCATTTATTTTTTTTCCCTTGTGTCTTTTCTCTGCAGTAAAGTATATTCTTATCTTATCTTATATTCCACTTTCTTCTCTTCTGATGAAGATACTATAGGGTCGAAACGTTGATGGCTAACCCTATTTCAAAAATAACAAGTAACTCGATCAGTTTTTATTATGAATAACACTTGTTTATTGTTCAGTATTAAAGTTATTGTGTCGATTCTGTCAATTGAAAGCTCTCTGACCTTCGAGAAAGGTTCGAAGAGTAGCCAGCGGAAATTCACTGCACCAAACATCATTGACCAGGCCTGTTATTCATGGTCTAACTGCCTCCGTGGTCTAGTGTCTAGCGCCATGGACTCCCGATCCGGAGGTCCTGGGTTTGATTCCCAGGGGGAAACACGAAGTTGATATTTGAGAATTTATCACTTTGTGAATTTTTCCCCAGTTTGGTTAGGACATTGCAGGCTGAATCACCTGATTGTCCGAAAAAGAAAAAGATTTCGTGCTTCGGAGGGCACGTTAAGCCGTCGGTCCCGGTAGCTGTCTTTGATAGTGGTCGTCACTCAAACCATGTCAGAGGCCTGATAGTTGTGCTACTAGGCGGTTTAAAAACTCCCGACAGCAGGTCATCGGGTCAATAGACTCGATACCCACTCGACAGAAGAAGATTCATTGTCTGATTTCCCCCTTTGTCAAAGGCCTTAAAGTCTGTTTCTGGATTTAGTCCTCCAGATTGCCAAATGAGCAGGCTTTAAGAATACTAAAAGGTTCTTTTCTGAGATGACTCTTTGACAACCAATAAGGCGTACTTACAGCATCAATGTCCGCTGGCCGCTGCTTCATCCGTTCGTCTTCTTCCGACAGCGCTCCAGTCCCGTTTGGGATTGTCTCTGTGTCTGTATCCGCCATCTTTGTTTATCTGTGAACAAGGAAAACATAATTCTGTTAGTAATCACTACTTACTACATTGATTACGATAGTCATTCTTCCATGCTGGACTGGGAGAGATAGAAAAACATAGAATGTTCCAGCTGCCCATCCTTCCGGGCATGCTGTAGAAGACAGCAAAAGGGACTCGAGGGTTACAGTGTATTGTAATTTAGGCGATGGGCTGACAACCTGTCACTACGCATTAGCAATACACATTACAATCTAAAATTCCCCTTAATTTTTGTCAGATGCCGCGAAAGCGCCTTTTACGAGGCGTTTAATGCTCTGCCTACCCCGTAAGGGATAAAGGCGTGATTTTATGTATGTCATCCAGTCAACCTTTGATAAACCCAGAGGAGACAATTATGCTTGCATTTAAACTAAGATAGATACTTGAAACGGTTGTATATCGTTAAGTGCCTAGTAATAAAAGGAAATCGCCCTCCATATCTCACTCATGAGAGAGGCCGATAGTGTAGTGGATAGGGTAACTGCCTCCTAAGCGGGGTCAAGAAATGTAAGTCGTGGTTCGAATCCCACCACCAATGGTTTTTCGTACCAATGTGTTTTTCGGTTTTAGAATTTCATATGTACGTTTATTCGGTACTTTTTCCGTGCTTCGGAAGGCACGTTAAGCCGTTGGCCCCGGTTAATGTCGTTTAATACCGTATAAAAATTAGTCGTTAAGCCATTTCAGAGGCCAGTGCTAAAGATTGGCGGCTTGAAAACTGACCTAATCTAGGATTGGGTCTGGTTTCCCTTCTGGGTTGCGGAGGTCAGATGGCAATCGTTCTGTGTAAAAACCAGTACCTTCGTTTAATCACCTAGATTAGGTAGCCGACCCCGTATAATACGGGATAAGGCAGGAGATGATTATCTCACTCATATCACTCCTAAACTGCGCAACGCAACTGTTCCACTATCCCTTAAGGGGCATCCCCGGTGCACGCCATCATCAGTTAAAAAACAATTACTTACTGAAAACGCAATTAATCGAATATTCGGTAGATCAGATTGAAGTATAGGTACTTAAGTTTATTTTAAGCATTATAAATTAATAATTCAGTGTTCACTGCAGTTATAGATAGGAAAAGTGCTAAAAGTGGCCGTATATCGCAAATTTTCTTTCTGTAACTACAACAAACTACACGTTGCAACGTTATGAGGTTCTCAATGTCCTTAATTGCTTTAACCTCAATCTGATCTACCGGATTTTAGATTGATTGTGTTTTCAGTGAATTATGATTTTTCGACTGATAAGGGCGCCACTTAGCCCAGGGAAGCCCCTTAACCTGCAAGCATACCAAACGCTGAGATAGAGTGATTGAACCTAAAAACTCCGTATCGAGTTTATATAGCTCAATCCACTATTCCACAGAGGAAGTACCCGCAATAACACACAAAGAGAGGACGTGACCGTCCGTGACCTTAAAGAAATAGGTCATACACCTGGCATGGGCCCCGATGACCTAGATTCTAGGGTACCTATTCAACATACGCTTCCTTTGTTCTGTTCTGTCATTTTCTTTTGTATATTGTTCTTGTTTAGGGTAGTAAAAGGATTCGAGGGTTTCAATGTTTGGCGATGAGCTGATATCCCCATGCTAAGGGTGGTTTTGCACCGTATTCGGTTTCTATCCGATTCGTATCGGTGAAAATCACTACATAGTATAAAACAAAGTCGCTTTCTCTGTCCCTGTATTCCTATGTATGCATAAATCTTTAAAACTATGCAACGGATTTTGATGCGGTTTCATTTAATGGATAGAGTGATTCAAGAAGAAGGTTTATATATATAATACATGCATACTATAGTAAGAGAAACACTGATAAGTTCCGTGCGAAGCCGGGGCGGGTCGCTTATTCCATCATCATCATCTCCTTAGCCTTATCCTGTATCTCACGGGGTCGGCTTCCTAATCTAGGGTATAAAACGAGGGTACTGATTTTTACACAGAGCGACTGCCATCTGCCCTCCGCAACCCAGAAGGGAAACCAGACCCAATCCTAGATTAGGTCAGAGTTTTCAAGCCGCCAATGCTTAGCACTGGCCTCTGATATGGCTTAACGACTAATATCTACGGTATTAAACGATATTAACCGGGACCAACGGCTTAACGTGCCTTCCGAAGCACGGAAAAAGCGCCGAATAAACGTACATATGAAATTCGAAAACCGAAAAACACATTGGTACGTGGTGGGATTCGAACCACGACCTCCCGCTCAGGAGGCAGCGGCCCTATCCACTACACCATATGAAACGAATATGGATGGGTGCACAAGCTGTCATACATTTACTAGGAAGGCCAATTCGGATACGAACCGAATACGGAACAGTGCAAACATGCTTTTAGCATGGCGAGTAATACATAGAAGGTAATTCGGTCTTCTTCTGTCGAGTGGGTATCGAGTCTATGGACCCGATTAACCCTGGTGTCAGAGTTTTTAAACCGCCTAGTAGCACAACTATCAAGCCCCTGACATGGTTTTTGAGTAACGACCACTATCAAAGACAGCGACCGGGACCGACGGCTTAACGTGCCCTCCGAAGCACAAAATCTTTTTCTTTTCAGACAATCAGGTGATTCAGCCTGCAATGTCCTAACCAAACTGGGGAAAAATTCACATAGTGATAAATTCTCAAATATCAACTTTGTGTTTTCCCCCCTGGGAATCTAACCCCGGACCTCCACATCCATGGCACTAGCCACTAGACCACGGAGGTAGTTGGTACGGACTCGACTTAACTTAATCTCGTCAATTTTATTTCCTGCCCTTTCTGTGTCTCACGTCGTATTTGCAACGCCGAATTACCATTACAGTCTTTCTTATAAAGTTATAATCGCATAATTCATAACATACATACATATAGTCACGCGTTTATCCCTAATGGGGTAGGCAGAGCGTAAACGACCCAAACAAAGGTCATTCCGCCACGTCTGACAAAGTTTGGAAGGTTATTTAGGATAGATTTGTAGGTATATTGCTGTAGTGACAGGATGTCAGCCCATCGCCTAAATTGCAATATACTGATACCCTCCGATCCCTTAGCTGGTTTTTACAGCATGCCCGGGAGGAAATGCAGCTGGCACATTCTATGTTTTGCTCTCGCTCCCAAGCCAGCATGGAAGAAAGTTATAATCGCATAATTCATAAACGCCTAGTAAAGCCCGAAAGATATCCCTTCATTGTTGTTCTTCTTTGTTATGGCCTGTCAGAGCTTCCAAGCCGCGAAATGGCCTCTGACATGGATTACCATGAACAAAGGAAGATCGCCCTACTTGCAAATGTATCCTTGAGCGGCCTGGGGTGTTTTTTTTTTGTTTCCCCGCAGTAAAAAGTAGCCTTACTTCCATGCTGGACTGGAATCCGAGGGTTTCAGTATATTGTAATTTAGGCGATGGGCTGACAACCTGTCACTACAGCAATATGCGTACAAATATATTTTAAATAACCCTCAAAACTTTGTCAGACGTGGCGGAACGACCTTTGTTTGGGTCGTTTACGCTCTGCCTACCCCATTAGGGATAACGGCGTGATTATATGTATGTATGTATGTATGTTATGGCCTGTCAGAGCCGCGAAATGACCTCTAACATGGTTTAACACGAACAAAGGAAGCTCGCCCTACTTCCAACTGTATCAACTTCTTGCGTGAACCCTCCGCGACCTTTACAGGAAATAGGTCACAGGGATGTGTTCTAGTAGGGCTGCCAGGGGTTTTCAACATACATACATATAATCACGCCTTTATCCCTAATGGGGTAAGCAGAGCGTAAACGACCTAAACAAAAGGCCGTTCTGCCGCATCTGACAAAGTCTTGAGGGCCATTCAAGAAAGATTTGTACGAATATTGCTGTAGTGACAGGTTGTCAGCCCATCGCCTAAATTACAATATACTGAAACCCTCAGATCCCTTAGCTGGTTTTTACAGCATGCTCGGGAGGAAATGCAGCTGGCACATTCTATGTTTTTCTCTCACTCCCAGTCCAGCATGGAAGATTTTTTCAGCAGGGATTTTCAAACTGTCGAAGAAATAAAATTTCTTTTGGGAAAAGGGTGTAAGTGTATGGTAAAGCTTCCCTCAAACTTATAGGGGTTTCTCGAAACTATATAACGAATTGCGCGGACAATTTGTATAGGAAAGCCAATATTTAGCTTTTGTTACTTCTTCCATGCTGGACTGAGAGAGATAGAAAAACATAGAATATTCCAGCTGCCCTTCCTCCCGGGCATGCTGTAGAAGTCAGCAAAAGGGACTCGAGGGTTATAGTGTATTGTAATTTAAGCGATGGGCTGACAATAGCAATACAAAATACAATCTTAAATTGCCCTAAATTTTTGTCAGACATGGCGGAAGCGCCTTTTACGAGGCGTTTCACGCTCTGCCTACCCCGTAAGGGATGAAGGCGTGACTACATGTATGTATGTATGTTACATGAAAGAATTTCTTTGTGAAAGTTGACCAGGAATACAATTTTAATTTAATTTTGAAAATGAGTTATTTTCACGCGGTAAAAAGATGCCCATGTCCGTTCCCAGAATCCCACCTATATCTCTATCAAATTTCATCAAAATCCGTTCAGTCGTTTAGGCGTGAAAGAGTAACAGACAGAGTTACTTTCGCATTTATAATATTACTAGCGACCCGCCCTGGCTTCGCACGGAAATGATCAGTATTTCTCTACTATAATATGCATGTATTATACATATAAACCTTCCTCTTGAATCACTCTATCCATTAAAAGAAACCGTATCAAAATACGTTGCGTAGTTTTAATGATCTAAGCATACATAGGGATATAGGGACAGAGAAAGCGACTTTGTTTTTATAATATGTAGTGATTAAGGATTTTCTAACTGAATGCAAGCTACAGCAAGAGCTGTAAGTTGTTCAGTTTCGTTGACTGACAGTTTTATCCCATACACTAAAACTGTCTCCTATACCTATCTATAGGGATGCCATGTTAAAGAGGACGAGCATATTAATTTAGTTTATCGGTCAACCGGAAAGACGTAACCCAAACTCCGCAAGCAGTTTAGCGTGTACGATTTTATCTCACTATGGTTTTTAATCCATTAGGTTTTTCTTCATCAGCTTAGGGATCCGAGAGTTTCAGTATATTGCAATTTAGGCGATGGGCTGGCAACCTGTCACTACAGCAATATACCTACAATTTTATCTTAAATAACCCTCAAAACTATGTCAGACGTGGCGGAACGACCTTTGTTTAGGTCGTTTACGCTTTGCCTACCCCATTAGGGATAAAGGCGTGACTATATGTATGGATGTATGGTTTTTAAGGTGATTCGTTTTGAGGTAGTTTTAAAGATTTATGCATACATAGGGATATAGGGACACGGAAAGCGACTTTGTTTATACTATGTAGTGAAGTTTAGTTTAATCCAAAAGCTATCCCTTATAAAAAAAGCCCGATGGTGTAGTGGATAGGGCCGCTGCCTCCTAAGCGGGAGGTCGTGGTTCGAATCCCACCACGTACCAATGTGTTTTTTCGGTTTTCGAATTTCATATGTACGTTTATTCGGTGCTTTTTCCGTGCTTCGGAAGGCACGTTAAGCCGTTGGTCCCGGTTAATATGGTTTAATACCGTAGATATTTGTCGTTAAGCCATATCAGAGGCCAGTGCTAAGCATTGGCGGCTTGAAAACTCTGACCTAATCTAGGATTGGGTCTGGTTTCCTTTCTGGGTTGCGGAGGTCAGATGGCAGTCGCTCTGTGTAAAAACCAGTACCCTCGTTCAATCCCCTAGATTAGGATGCCGACCCCGTGAGATACGGGATAAGGCTAGGGAGATGATGAGGGATATAGGGACAGAGAAAGCGACTTTGTTTAATACTATTTTTTTAAATTAAATATGGGTTTGCTCTTGATTCCAGTCTAGGTCGGGAACGACTGAGGCGATCGACGATGGTGCGAGCTCACCCAGAAGATGCCTGTTCACTCTAACTTTGATGGTTGGGGGTTGAAGGCGTTCGGAAACACAGACTATGTAGTGAAGGTGTACATACCACGACAATAAATCCTTTATTTAGTAGACCAACCGGCCATGACTCCACAGAAGCCTTACTCGACTTCTAATCCGATAATACCTGGCAAGGGTTCTCAAACTTCACCTACTAAGCATTAAATAAGACCTAGATATAAAGACCTAGATTAGTGTCAGGTTTTTTCGAGTTCACGAACAGCCCGATTAATACAGTACTCAGTTTTTAAACCTTAAGCCTAAAGCACAAATAGGAAATATTTTGCTTGTTGGTATAACCTAAAATCAATTGAATCTGTTTTTAAGTTTAATAATTATGTTCGAGTCTGGTGGCAGTTGCAGCAGGCTTGTATTTATAAAGAAAGCTATATCAAGATTGCGAGCAATATTAAGCATGGCTTTGTGATCGTTTTTTACTGAGCTGATTATAAATACGGGCCTTAGTAAGCGTTAACGAAAGATGTTTGTGATCACATTCTTAATACTCTATTGACGAACAATTAATTTACATACAATCCCTAGACATTTTATTTAATCTACTATAACAAATATCTGCATTCTAAGCACGTCTTATAGATTCTCAAGTGAAGATGTTGAGTCAAAACAAACACGTTAAATGCATTTTAGTGGCCTTAAAAGGGATCAGAAATAGCTTATACTTCAAACTGGAACTAAACTAGGTGTGGGTTTCGCATTTGTAGCGATGGGTTCTGTAGAACAATTAATGCATACATACATATAATCACGCCTTTATCCCTAATGGGGTAGGCAGAGCGTAAACGACGTAAACAAAGGTCGTTCCGCCACATCTGACAAAGTTTTGAAGGTTATTAAGATAGATTTGTAACTATATTGCCGTAGTGACAGAATGTCAGCCCATCGCCTAAATTGCAATATACAGAAACCCTCGGATCCCTTAGCTGGTTTTTACAGCATGCCCGGGAGGAAATGCAGCTGGCACATTCTCTGTTTTTCTCTCGCTCCCAGTCCAGCATGGAAGCAACAAGAACAATTAATATTAGAAATATACCCACCCAGCGATACGGCGAAGACTTTTGAACCCGTTAAACTCTGACATCAGGGTTCGTCGGGTCGTTCTACTCGAAACCCATATATGTATATATATAATCAGACCTTTATCCCTAATGGGGTAGGCAGAAGGTAGGAAGGTTGCAAGCCCATCGCCTAAATTACAATATACTGAAACCCTTAGATCCCTTAGCTGCTTTTTACAGCATGCTCGGGAGGAAATGTAGCTGGCACATTCTATGTTTCTCTCTCACTCCCAGTCCAGCATGGAAGGACCCACTGCAATAAAAAGAAGAACCTGTCGCAACTGCAATACATCTTCTGGAATGTATGTATGTACTAGGGATGATGGGACTCGAGGGTTACAGTGTATTGTAATTTAGGCGATGGGCTGACAACCTGTCACTATAGCAATACATATTACAATCTAAAATTGCCCTCTATTTTTGTCAGACGTGGCGAAAGCGGCTTTTACGAGGCGTTAAACGCTCTGCCTACCCCGTCAGGGATAAAGGCGTGATTTATGTATGTATGTATGTACTAGGGATGATGCGGATTTTCGAGGTGTCACTTCCGCGGATGTATTTTTTTTATTAATTTTGTATTTATTATTATTTTCTTCCATGCTGGCCTGGGAGAGATAGAAAAACATAGAATGTTCCAGCTGCCCTTCCTCCCGGGCATGCTGTTGAAGTCAGCAAAAGGGACTCGAGGGTTACAGTGTATTGTAATTTAGGCGATGGGCTGACAACCTGTCACTAAAGCAATACATATTACAATCTAAAATTGCCCTCTATTTTTGTCAGACTTGGCGAAAGCGCCGTTTACGAGGCGTTAAACGCTCTGCCTACCCCGTAAGGGATAAAGGCGTGATTTATGTAGGTATGTATGTATGTATGTAATTTTGTATTGATGCCGAAATAGAACGAAAAACATCTTTTAAAACGGTGTTTATTAAAAAGAAATATTTTTAACAGTAAGTAAAATTTTATCATTTTATTAAAAATAGAAAAGGACAATCTTTTAACGCATAAGGGCGTTTTGTGCACTCATCAATATTAGATACGTATCTAATTCGAATCAGAAAAAAACGTTTGTAACGGATATGGATTTGTGCATAATTTGTCATACATTTACTAGGAAGGCCAAATCGTATACGAATTGGATACGAATCTAATAAATAATTCATATTCCTAAATTTTCTGGCGTTTTTTGACTCTCATCTTCACTACACTACACATCTGCGTTAAAATCCGTATTGATGTCATTCGGATGACTATCCCCGGTATGAGCCATTGACGCTCAATCTACCCGTAGGGATATACATACATATAATCACGCCTTTATCCCTAATGGGGTAGGCAGAGCGTATACGACTTTAACAAAGATCGTTTCGCCACGTCTGACAAAGTTTTGAAGGTTATTAAAGATAGATTAAGATTTGTAGGTAGGTATATTGCTGTAGTGACAGGTTGTCAGCCTATCGCCTAAATTGCAATATACAGAAACCCTCGGTTCCTTTAGCTGGTTTTTACAGCATGCTCTGGAGGAAATGCAGCTGGCACATTCTATGTTTTTCCCTCTCTCCCAGTCCAGCAGGGATATAGGCGTGATTTTATGAGTTTCAGTCGCGGCTTTACCCATCCACCATACGGTGCCCCATTTACACGCAAGTTTCACCCAAAAACAGATTTTATAGAGTCGAGAGGCGCCTTGAATAGCACGGCCATCTTGGAATGCGCTTCCGATGTTCCAATTTTAAAATCTCACCGACTTTTTATTTTTAACCGACTGCGTGTAGCAAAGAAGGGTAATACGTTTATCAGCCTATGTTTGTTCTTCTGTGGCGCTCTAGAGACGAAAATATTCGTCTTAACCTTACGAGTGTCAATAAAAGATATGATTGTGATCAAATAATGAAGGCAGAATGTTGAAAAAAAAATACTACGAACTATGCTAAGTGCTATCATTTAAAAAGTCTTTGAAAATTGGTATTAAGGTCTTCTACATGATAAATTTTGAATGACCGTTTATGATTTACTCCCGACCCGCCTCAGCTTCGCACGGAAATCATCAGTGTTTCTCAAATATATTATGCATGTATTATACATATAAACCTTCCTCTTGAATCACTCTATCCATTAAAAGAAACCGCATCAATATCCGTTGCGTAATTTTAAAAATTTATGCATACATAGGGATAAAGCGACTTTGTTTTATACTATGTAGTGATAACGATTTACGGAGCGATCGTGATATCTGTAATCGCTTCATTCCTGTTCTGTCAGTATAAACCTTTGAGGTCTAAACATCGCCACCTGAACATATAAGGCAATGGCGGTGGTGTGTGTATTAAAATTCACTTTTGACGCAGCTGGGTATTTTGAACATTTTTAATTTCTTGTTTAATTTTGTTCGTATGAGGCACACGCTAGCCGCGTTCAGCCGTTGTTGTTTTTTTATTGTGTCTGATGCGAGGGGATTCAGTGATTAGCTTTAATGATTATACTGGATAATTTCTGGAAGGTTCAGATAGATAGATAGATATATTCTTTATTGCACATAAAACAAAAACAACAGGAATTGAGAACAAATTAAATAAAAATTAAAGTACAATGAAGGCGGCCTTATTGCTATGGTAGCAATTTCTACCAGGCAACCTTGGGTAGAGGAAATCAAATGTAGATAATGCGGAATAGTGCATCTTACTAAAAACTAATGAATATAGACAAATCTACATAAAATACATTTATGATATACATAAATAGTTTGCCGTGGGGTAGCGGCGTAGAATACTGCCTCCCCATTTCCTACTCGTGGGGGTCGTAAGAGGCGACCGAGAGAACTATCCTCCATAACAACCATACCCAGAGGACAAAACAACAGCATTCCCAAGGAGGGTTGGCGTCAGGCAGGCGGCCGGCTGTAAATTTCTGCCAAAACCTATGCAGTATGAACAGTATGAATACGATGCGCGATAGGACTAGGGCGTTCCCCGGAGGCGACGCGCAGGGGCAGCACCCGACTCCTGTGGGAAATGGGCTAGGGTTGTTGCACCTTCCGCAGCGGGTGCAACGTAAGAAGCTAGCACGGAAAGGGAAGGAAGTTAGGTTGAGGTTAGCGAGTTGGAATGTAGGAACGATGACTGGAAGGGGAAGAGAGTTAGCGGATGTATTAAAGAGACGAAGGATAAACGTGGCTTGTTTGCAAGAGACTAAATGGAAAGGTGCGAGGGCTAAAGAGATTGGTGAAGGATATAAATTTTACTATTGTGGAAGCGATGGAAAGCGAAATGGTGTTGGAATAGTATTGGACAGTGAGTTGAAAGAAAATGTGATGGATGTCAAAAGAGTGAGTGATCGAGTGATTCTTGTTAGAACCATGCTTAACAATTTGGTTCTCAATATTGTTAGTGTGTATGCTCCTCAAACGGGTTGTGATGAAAGAATGAAGGATAAATTTTGGGAGGATTTTGACAGTGTCATGATGAATGTTCCGGATGGAGAAGAGATCTATGTTGGAGGAGACTTTAATGCGCATGTGGGAAGAATGAACGATGATTTTGAAAGAGTGCACGGAGGTTGGGGGTTCGGTAACCGCAATAGCGAGGGAGAGACTCTTCTACAATCTGCTACCGCCTTTGATCTGGCTATATCAAACACGTGGTTTGAAAAACGAGACCAACATCTAATTACGTACAAAAGTGGCAACCACACGACGCAGATTGATTATATTCTCGTCAAAAAGAGTAAAATCAACTGCGTCAAAGACTGTAAAGTGTTACCAGGCGAAGATTTAGTTTCACAGCATCGGCTTTTATTGATGGAAATTAAACTTAGAGTTCAGACCATTAAGAGTAAGAAATGTCCGTCCCCCAAAATAAAGTGGCATATGTTGGAAAAGGATGAGTGCGCGAATAAATTCAGAGAAAAAGTAGTCGATACAATGATAGAGATGAATGATATGAATGATAAAACTCTGAATGAATGCTGGAATGAAATGGCTGGGTGTATAAGAACTGTTGCGAAAGTTGTATGTGGTGAGTCAAGGGGAAAGAGTATGATAAATAAGGAGACATGGTGGTGGAGTGAGGAAGTACAAACGGAGCTGAGTGACAAAAAAAGGGCGTTCAAAGAGTGGCAGAATACTAGGAGTGGAGATGACGGAGTGAAAGAACAGAAGAAAGCGGTATACAAAGATTGCAAGAAAAGAGCAAAGCGTGCAGTTGCTATTGCCAGAGCTAAGGCTCAGGACAAACTGTACAAGTCTTTAGACCGTTGTGAAGGTCAGAAACAGCTATACCGTATGACAAAAATGAGAAGGAAGAATGCAAGAGATGTTTCGCATGTAAAATGTATAAAGGATGAGTCTGGAAGGGTTTTAACGAACGACGATGAAATAAAAGAACGCTGGAAGATGTACTTTGAAAAACTTATGAACGAAGAGAATGATTGGAATGGGAATGTGAGGGACGTACCCTTGAATATGGGTTTGGTGAGAGAAATTAGTGTGGAAGAAGTAAAAATGGCGGTACGAAGTATGAAAAATGGAAAGTCTGTTGGGCCGGATGGAATACCGGTTGAAGTGTGGAAGTTGCTAGGTCCGGATGGATGGGTGTGGCTGAGTTTATTCTTCGGTAAGTTGTTGCAAGAGGAGACGATCCCTGACGAATGGTGCAACAGTTTACTAGTGCCCATTTTTAAAAATAAGGGTGATGTGCAAGAATGCAACAATTACCGAGGAATAAAGCTCATGTCACATACCATGAAAGCTTGGGAGAAAATAATTGAAAGAAGGATACGAGAAGAGAGTGATATAACACAAAACCAGTTTGGGTTTATGCCTGGTCGAGGTACAACGGACGCCATTTTCGCACTTCGCGTACTATGCGAAAAACACAAACGTGTTCATAAAAACTTACACATGGTGTTCGTTGACCTTGAGAAGGCATACGATCGCGTACCCCGAGAGGTTTTGTGGTGGGCTCTGAAAGAGAAAGGCGTGCCTGGAAGATATGTGGTGTTAATTCGTGCTATGTACGAAAAATGTTGTACACGTGTCCGGTCAGCAGCTGGCACCAGTGACGAGTTCGGTGTGGCTGTGGGCTTACACCAAGGGTCGGCTCTAAGTCCTTACCTCTTTCTGTTGATAATGGATGCCTTGACGTCGGACATACAGGAAGAGGCACCCTGGTGTATGCTGTTCGCCGATGACATCGTTCTCGTCGACGAAGATGGACTCGAGGTGCAGAGTAGATTGGGGAAATGGCAACAGAAACTGGAGAATGTAGGCTTGAAAATCAGCAGAACGAAGACTGAGTACATGTTCTGCGATTTCGGCGGTCTCTCCAGTTCTGTAGCTTTGACTCTGGATGGGGTAGCATTACCCGTCTGCTCCGACTTCAAGTACCTCGGGTCACAAATCCAAGGTGATGGCGACATTGACCGAGCAGTTACGCACAGAATTAACACAGGGTGGATGAAATGGCGGCAGGTCACGGGAACAACTTGCGACTCCCGAATTCCCCTTAGGCTAAAGGGGAAAATATATAAGAGCATCGTAAGACCTGTCGTCATGTATGGATCAGAGTGTTGGGCGATGAAAGTAATGAATGAAAGAAAGCTTCATGCCGCTGAGATGCGAATGCTGAGATGGATGTGTGGAGTAACAAGAATGGACAAGATTAGGAATGAGTACATAAGAGGAAGCTTGAAAGTTGCGCCCATAACAGATAAAATAAGAGGAAATCGGCTTGCGTGGTATGGACATGTAATGCGGAGGGATGAAAGTCATATAGGTAAAAGGGTATTGAATTTGAATGTGGACGGATATGTTGGGAGAGGACGACCGAAGAAAAGATGGATGGACTGTGTGAAAGATGATATGTTGAAAACAGGTGTTAATGTCGAACTGACGGCTGACAGGGATGAATGGAAAAAGAAAACATACTGCGCCGACCCCAAATAATGGGATAAGGGCAAGAGAATGAATGATAAATAACGTAAATTATAACAGATAATAAACTACTATAGACCATATTAATATACTAATACATACATTATGGAGGAAAGGAAATAAATAATTCAGATTGATATGGAAAGGAATGACAGATACACAAATGATATAGAAAGGAATAGTAAACATGTATTCTATGGGAGTTCAGTAAAGTGTTTCTTAACTAAGTGTTTGGATATACTCAGTTGATCTGTTAAGTTTACTGACTTTATCCTAGTTAAATTATCTCTTGGTCTACTCATGCTTGCATGCATTCTTCCATGCGGGACTGGTAGCGAGAGAAAAACACAGAATGTGCTAGCTGCATTTCCTCCCGGGCATGCTGTAAAAACCAGGGGCTCAGAGGGTTCAGTATATTGCAATTTAGGCGATGGGCTGACAAACTGTCACTACAGCAATATACCTACAAATATATCTTAGATAACCCTCAAAACTTCATCTGATGTGACGGAACGGCCTTTGTTTAGGTCGTTTACGCTCTGCCTACCCGATTAGGTATAAACGCGAGATTATATGTATGAAAAACTCATAAAGCCAGTACTTAAGATGTTAACAATCATTACAATGGATCTTCTACCAAGCGCAGTTATTTCTACGTAGAATTTACCACAACCTTAAACAATAGAACAGATTTAGTGATGGGAAATAAAATATTTGTAAAAACGTGTCGAAACAAAAGACGAACCGTGCCGTAACGAACATAGTCCAGTGGAGGAAGGGTTAGAAATAGCATTAAAGTAACGTAAAATGATCATTTATTTATCGTATGGCATTGCTGTGAGCTACAGAGGACAGTGCAGCAGCCGGTATTGTTGCACTCTTAACACCGCTCAGTTTCACGTGTAGGGTTTTTAAGGTAGTTCCTACAGACGTGGAGCAATATCGACCTGTAACGACCACTATTAACTGTGGAATTCCTTGCCCGAGAATGTTCGACGAGCTCCGTCTATCGAATCGTTTAAGGAGCAAACAAGAAATTTCTATCTGGCTAATAATGTTTAATGTGTAGCTGTCTAATTTATAAGTATCATTTAAGTAAGTATATGTAGTGATATTCTATCTAACAATTTCTCTGATATATAACGTAGAGTATCCTATCTTATGTAGCATATATTATGTATTAGTTTATCATAAGATATGTATCAGTATATTTGTTTTTATTGAAATATTTATTTAATAGTGTGTAAATATTGTCTAAGTATTATATGTAGTAATATGCACTATCCCGCTTTCTGCTTGTACAATTTCTATACCCAAAGGTTGCCTGGTAGAAATTGATGCTTTAGCAATAAGGCCGCCTATTTTGTAATGTCACGTTTGTTCCTTTTTATTTTTGTTGTATGTGTTTCTCTGTGCAATAAAGAATTTTGTATTGTATTGTATTAGAAATAGTGACCGAAGCACGGAATCAGTTTTCTTCCAGACAATTAGGTGGATTCAGCCTGCATTTTAATATTGGCTTGGCCCATGGCTTTAACCACTAGACCACGGAAGCAGAGATAAAATACAGGCATGCAGATATAGAATAAATAAATATTAAATAAACGTAAGAGACATCGTACCGCAAACTGATAGGGGTTGCTCAGTCAACGAAACTGAACAACTAGCACCAGAAAATTTTCACAGGAAATGAAAAAGAATATTTGGTTTTCCATACAAATTTTATGATCGATGTGGTCATTTTGTATGGGAAGATTAAATATTTTTTTCACCTCCTGAAAGAATTTCCCGGTGAAAGTTGTTTAATTCCGTTGAATGAGCAACCATATCAGTTTGCGGGACGCACGGGACGGACGCGCTTCCCTTGCTTAAACAAAGGAATCACTCTAGTTAGATGCAAAAAAGAAGCTAACAAACTAATATTACAGATACGAAAGTTTGGATGTTTGTTTCTCGAAAGAAACTCGACACGCATATAGGTTAGGTACTGAAATAGGTCGCACGCCATGTTACCACGGGAAATTACTTCATTATTGCGGGTGAAACCTCTTCCTTGCTGGACTGGGAGCTATAGAAAAACATAAAATGTGAAAGCTGCATTTCCTCCCGGGCATACTGTAAAAACCAGCTAAGGGATCCGAGGGTTTCAGTATATTGCAATTTAGGCGATGGGCTGACAACCTGTCACTATAGCAATATACCTTCAAATCTACCTTAAATAACCCTCAAAACTTTGTCAGACGTGGCGGAACGACATTTATTTAGGTCGTTTACGCTCTGCCTACCCCATTAGGGATAACGGCGTGATTATATGTATGTATGTATGGAACCTCGGGGGAAAGCTAGAAAAAACAGAAGCATACACAAGTATGCATCCAAAATAAAAGCGAGCTACAGGCATCTGGCAATAAACTACGTTGTTCACTAACACATATTATTTAAGCTCACTGGACTAAACCAGATTTCATAACTGTTCCATTTTACTAGATTACGTGCGAAATGTACTAAGTGTTTAAAAAATCATTAGCCCACATGTTTGAATGGCTGTCTGTGCAGATGCCGTTATGTAGGTTGAGATTCGCTTCCTTGCTTTGGCTGAGGTATATGTGAGGTTTATTATGTGAGCCCGATGGTGTAGTGGATAGGACCGCTGCCTCCTAAGCGGGAAATCGTGGTTCGAATCCCACCACGTACCAATGTGATTTTCAGTTTTCAAATTTAATATGTACGATTAATTGGCGCTTTTTCCGTGCTTCGGAAGGCACGTTAAGCCGTTGGTCCCGGTTAATATCGTTTAATACCGTAGATATTAGTCGTTAAGCCATATCAGAGGCCAGTGCTAAGCATTGGCGGCTTGAAAACTCTGACCTAATCTAGGATTGGGTCTGGTTACATTGCATTTTATTTGTCTTGCCCTTAAAATGTTTCTCATTCTCTCAACTGCCAGTGGGTAAGCTGGAAGAGATCTCTTCATAGAGATAAATTCGCCCTTGCATACCTTTCTGTAAACTTGATTCTTGTATTTTAATGCAATAAAGAATATATATATATATGTGTGCATAAAAATGTGTGTCACTAAAGCAATCAATCTTGAACTACCCTCAAAACTTTGTCAGACGTGGCGGAACGACCTTTTTTAGAGCGTGCTTTGCCTACCCTATTAGGGATAAAGACGTGATTATATGTATGTGTGCATATGGGGTAAGCAGCAGAGCGTCAACGGCAATTCTCTCTGTTAAAAGAGCAATGCTCTTTTTAAAGAGGTCAAGCAGCGTGTCACGTGATGGTAGGAGAACAAAACAAAAAAAAAAACTGATCACATATTAAATAAGTATACATCAAGTAAACCTAAACTTGCTTGCCATTATCAGTTTTTTTTATAGGCAAATGTTATTTTGAGATCCGAGATCGGCCCAAAAGCTCAATTTTTGATATCTCAAAAAGTATGATAAAATAAAAAAATATATGTACCATGTTACGCATCACAAAATCTTCGAAACTGTATATTTATTTAATGACATACATACATACATACATATAATCACGCCTTTATCCCTAATAGGGTAGGCAGACCGTAAACGACCTAAATAAAGGTTGTTTCGCCACGTCTGACAAAGTTTTGAGGGTTATTTAAGATAGATTTGTAGGTATATTGCTGTAGTGACAGGTTGTCAGCCCATCGTCTAAATTACAATATACTGAAACACTCGGATCCCTTAACTGGTTTTTACAGCACGCCCGGGAGGAAATGCAGCTGGCACATTCTATGTTTTTCTCTCGCTCCCAGTCCAGTACTCAATTACCTAATGAAAATTACCACGTCTGACGTCAACGCCATAAATGCGCGGAATTTTTACCCCAAACGAACGTCCGAAATACTCACCCCAACCCAACCCTGAATTCCAGGGGCGTGAAGGAATGTGCTTAGAATACTTAAGATTTCTTTGTTCTTACGCGAGCTCGATTTTCACGGGGACACGCAAAGTTGATTGTGTCAATTCATCACTTTGCGATATTGTTTCGAGTTTGGTAAGGACAATACAGGTCGAATTGCCTAATTAACTGTCAAAATCACGTGCTTCATAGGGCACGTTAGACATTAATCTAGGTCACTTTCTCTGATACTACCTACTCATAACAAAGTTTTAGGCAGAACACCGAAATTACAGACTCAGATAAAGTAATTATCGGCTTCCATGCTGGCCTGAGAGCTAGAGAAAAAAAAACATAGAATGTGCCAGCTGCATTTCCTCCCGGGCATGCTGTAAAAACCAGCTAAGGAATAAAAAAAATCAGTATATTGTAATTTAGGCGATGGGCCTGTCACTAGAGCAATATACCTACAAATCTATCTTAAATAACCCTCAAAACTTTGTCAGACGTGGCGGTATCGACTTTTGTTTAGGTCGTTAACGCTCGGGCTACCCCATTAGGGATAAAGGCTTGATTATATGTATGTATTTACATAAAATAATATCTTGCTAAGAACCCGTTGAAATGAAATGTTCTACCGTGCTTTATGAAGGCGAAGCGTTGCCCCGAATCCAATTTCAAGGTCATTGACACTTGTTACTCACAACCCCTAATACCGGAGGGATAGGTAGTGCAGGGGTGGTACCGAAGTCGCCAGTCAGGCGCCTATAAGTTGCTTCAATGCTTATATACATACATAGTTACATACTGGCCTGGGAGCGAGAGAAAAACATAGAATGTGCCAGCTGCATTTCCTCCCGGGTATGCTGTAAAAACCAGCTAAGGGATCCGAGGGTTTCAGTATATTGTAATTTAGGCGATGGGCTGACAACATGTCACTACAGCAATATTCTTACAAATCTATCTTAAATAACCCTCAAAACTTTGTCAGACGTGGCGGAACGTCCTTTGTTTGGGTCGTTTACGCTCTGCCTACCCCATTAGGGATAAAGGCGTGATTATATGTATGTATGTACATTTAAAAAATTCTTCACAGCGATTAACATAAAGAACGCGCAATTATCAATACGCCCTGATATCGTCATAGAACACATTACCCTCCTTTGCGTTGCGCAGTCGGGTAAATATTACGGCTTCTGCTATAAAGATTCAAGATTGTCGAATGTCGATTCGCATGGCGCCTGACTGGCGACGTTGGTACCACGCCTGCCCTGTATTGCTACTGTACTACCCCCTGCGCACGGGGGCAGGATAACAAGTGTCAATAACCTTGCAATTGGTTTTCAAATCACGCCTGTACCCATCCGGTGTAACAATGGCGTCTATGGCCTGATTGGACTCGTCCAAGGCTGATAATAATCATTTTAAAGTTTGTCATCCGTCGTCCTAAGTGCAATGCATGCAATTTACAGACTTTTACAGTACATGCATAAAATGTGCCAGCTTCCTCCCGGGCATGCTGTAAAACCAGCTGAGGGATCTGAGGGTTTCAGTTTAATGCAATTTAGGCGATAGGCTGACAACCTGTCACTATAGCGATTTACAATTTAACTCTGAAATTGCCCTCATAACTTGTCAGACATGGCGGAAAGACCTTTACATTGGTCGTTTACGGGCTACCTACCCCATTCGGGATACAGGCGTGATTATTGGTATGTATGTACCTCAACTCCACCATGCCGCGCTGAACAGCGCGAGGATGGTTTCCGAGGAATATATTCTATGGGCCTCTGTTTATATTATTTAACATTTACTAATGTAAATATTGCATACATACATACATATAATCACGCCTTTATCCCTAATGGGGTAGGCAGAGCATAAACGACCTACACAACGGTCGTTCCGCCACGTCTGACAAGGTTTGAGGGTTATTCAAGATGGATTTGTAAATATTGCCTGAAATAAAATGATTTATTATTATTATTATTAGATAATAAGTGTTCGGAAACCATCCCCGCGGTCAGCACAAAGGCGAGTAATAGATATATAGATAAATCGTTTATTTCATTGCTACAGACACATACATAAACAAAGGCTTTAGTTCGAAATGACAAGACAATTCTATTTAACGATATGCCCTGATATTAATTTAATGATAATAAATGAATAAATAAAAAAAATCTTCCACGCTGGACTGGGAGAGATAGAAAAACATAGAATGTTCCAGCTGCCCTTCCTCCCGGGCATGCTGTTGAAGTCAGCAAAAGGGACTCGAGGTTTACAGTGTATTGTAATTTAGGCGATGGGCTGACAACCTGTCACTAAAGCAATACATATTACAATCTAAAATTGCCCTCAATTTTTGTCAGACGTGGCGAAAGCGCCTTTTACGAGGCGTTAAACGCTCTGCCTACCCCGTAAGGGATAAAGGCGTGATTTATGTATGTATGTATGAAAATCTCTCTGTCTAACATTGCTTTGTGCTGACGGGACGTCACAATTATCTGTAAGACCTTATTCCTACTCGTAAGAATGTACTACTAATTGTGATAGTGCAATAAATATTTAAATTTGAATTAAAGTAATGCAACGCATACGATATACTTCCATGCTGGTCTGGGAGCGAGAGAAAAACATAGAATGTGCCAGCTGCATATCCTCACGGGCATGCTGTAAGAACCGGCTAAGGGATCCGAGGGTTTCAGTATATTGTAATTTAGGCGATGGGCTGACAACCTGTCACTGCAGCAATATACCTACAAATCTATCTTCAATAACCCTCAAAACTTTGTCAGACGTGGCGGAACGACCTTTGTTTAGGTCGTTTACGCTCTGCCTACCCCATTAGGGATAAAGGCGTGATTATATGTATGTATGCAACGCATACGCAATACGCACCCATTTTTTTATGTCGTCTAACCATCTGGTATCCCTCTAATTAAATCATCATTGATCCCGGAAATCTGGTATATGACGAAAGATTAACTGCCATGCTGGACTGGGAGCAAGAGAAAAACATAGAAAGTGCCAGCTAAGATTTTATTAATTGTATTATATCTTTGTAATAAATAAATACATACATACATACATATAATCACGCCTTTATCCCTTACGGGGTAGGCAGAGCGATAATCGCCTCGTAAAAGGCGCTTTCGCCACGTCTGACAAAAATTGAGGGCAATTTTAGATAGAAAAGTGTATTGCTATAGTGACAGGTTGTCAGCCCATCGCCTAAATTACAATACACTGTAACCCTCGAGTCCCTTTTGCTGACTTCTACAGCATGCCCGGGAGGAAGGGCAGCTGGAACATGCTATGTTTTTCTATCTCTCCCAGTCCAGCATGGAAGATAATAAATAAATAAAGCATATATTTTTGTCCGTAAAATAAAAGGGATACGAGGGTTTCTGTATATCGCAATTTAGGCGATGGGCTGACAACCTGTCGAACGGAACTACCTTTGTTTAGATCGTGTACGTTTACCCTATTAGGGATAAAGGCGTGATTATATGTATGTATGTATTAACTGCCAGACAGTCAGAAGGAACATCGGTCTCGGTAATATTCTGCACGCGTCTTCTAAACCATTAATAGGAGATAGCTATGTAGGCTATATTTTTATTACGGGAACTGTGACGTCACTCATGGCTAGACCGCTAGACGCAGCGATGGCGTATTGCGGGTCGATGCGGGGTCATTGAACCCCATGGTGTTTTAACTACGTCTTACAATACAAAACAAAATTCTTTATTGCACAAAGAAACATATACAACAGATATAAAAAGGAACAAACGTGACAGTACAATATAGGCGGCCTTTTTGCTAAAGCAGCAATTTCTACCAGGCAACCTTTGGGTATAGAAATTGTACAAGCAGAAAGCGAGATAGTGCATATTACTACATATAATACTTAGGCAATATTTACACACTATTAAATAAATATTTCAATAAAATATACTGATACATATCTTATGATAAATTGATACACAATATATGCTACATAAGATAGGACACTGTATGTTATATATCAGAGAAATTGGTAGATAGAATATCACTACATATACTTACTTAAACGATACTTTTGAATCAGACAGCTACTCATTAAACATTATTAGCTAAATAGAAATTTCTCGTTTGCTGAAAATTCTCGACGCCTTCTTAATTTTGAGTAGGTTTGTCGAGTCGATGAACCTTGGCGTCAGATTTTTCCTAATAGGCCATGCTTAAATAGGCTTGCATTTCCGCGCAATGTTATTCTTCCATGCTGGAAAGGAGCGAGAGAAAAACATAGAATGTGCCAGGGCATGCTGTAAAAATCAGTTAAGGGATCCGAGGGTTCCAGTATATTGCAATTTAGGGGATGGGCTAACAACCTGTCACTACAAATCTATCTTAAATAACCCTCAAACATTTGTCAGACGTGGCGGAACGACCTTTGTTTAGGTCGTTTACGCTCTGCCTACCCCATTAGGGATAAAGGCGTGACTATATGTATGTATGTTCTTCATATTGAGTGGGTTTGTCGAGTCGATGAACCTTGGTGTCAGATATTTTAAACAGCCTAATAGCACAGCTAATAGGCCAAGGATATGGTTTGTGTAACGACCACTATCAAGAACACAGGGACCGGCGACTTAATGGCCCCTCTGTCTGATGCACGGAATCCTTGGTCTTATCTAGAATCAGGTGATACAGCCTGCAGTATCTTAACCAGATTGGGAAAAATCTCTCAGTGTTGGCGGCCCGCACAGCCTTGCAGTGTATCTGCCTACTACGCAGGTGGTCCTGGCTTCGATTCCCGGTCGGGGATTCAAATGTCTGTTCTTTGTGGTTGTTTCTGTGTTTGTTCATTGCACCCCGATGCAGGGACTCCTAGTGGGGGCTATGAGTGTGTTCGTGTTTTTTTTTTGTTAAAATTACATACATACACACACACACATATAATCACGCTTTCGTCCCTAATGGGGTAGGCGCTCTGCCTACCAAAACGACACAAACAAAGGTCGCTCCGCCACGCCGGACAAAGTTTTGAGGGCCAGTTAAAATTATAAACTTAATAGTTCCTTGTGGGAATCGAACCATGACCTCCTCATCGAGAGCCCATGGTTCAGACCAGGAAGGCGATGAGTTTCGCGGGTCGATGCGGGGTCATTGAACCCCCATGGTGTTGTAGCCTACGCCATTAAAGTATGGCGATTGTTAGTACAGAGGAAATGTTCATTTTGAAAGGTTTATGGTGTTTTGATATAGGTAGATTTGTGTAAGGTTGTACTTCCATGCTGGACTGGGAGCGAGAGAACAACAAAGAATGTGCCAGCTGCATTTTCTTCCGAGCATGCTGTAAGAACCAGCTAAGGAATCCGATGGTTTCAGTCCAATCACGCCTTTATCCCTAATGGGGTAGGCAGAGCGTAATTGACCTAAACAAAGTCGTTCCGCCACGTCTCACAAAGTTTTGACGGTTATTTAAGATATATTTGTAGGTATATTTCTGTAGTCCATCGCTTAAATTGCAATATACAAAATCCCTCAAATCCCTTAGCTGGTTTTTACAGCATGCCCGGGAGGAAATGCAGCTGGCACATTCTAAGTTTTTCTCTCGCTCCCGGTCCAGCATGCATGTCCCCGTGAAAATCCAGTTGACGTCAGAACAAAGAAATCTTAAGTATTCCAAGCACACTTCTTCACACCCCTGGAATTAAGAGTTGGGTTGGGGTAAGTATTTCGGACGTTCGTTTGGGGTAACAGCAATATACTTACAAATCTATCTTAAATAACCCTCAAAACTTTGTCAGACGTAGCGGAACGACCTTTGTTTGGGTCATTTACGCTCTGCCTACCCCATTAGGGATAAAGGCGTGATTATATGTATGTAGGTATGTATCTCTTTATAGAGATAAGCTCACCTTTGTGAACTAAATTTAAATTTGTTTATTTATTGTAATTTTTTTGTACGCAATAAAGAATATATATAAAACTGCCATCGACGCTCTATTAACCCCGTAAGGGACAGATGCGTGATTGCCCGTATCGATGGTGCTTCTTCGGTGTCAGCGTTTTTAAACCGCCTAATAGCAGAGCACAGCTAATAAGCCTCTGACATAGTTTTATGTAACGACCTCTATCAAAGACAGCGGCCGAGACCGACGGCTTAATGTGCCTTCCGAAGCACGGAATCCTATCTATGGTTCTACTAACGTATATCTATGTATTATTTCCTAATCCCGCCCATCGTCCTTCGCGCCGTCCTTGTTACTTCTAAATTGATTTTGCTATTTTTATGAGGGCTTTCCTTCCCTGCCTACCCCAGAAGGAACGTAAGTGTATCCATGGTTCTACAAAGGTATCTCTATGTATTATTTACCAATCCCGCCCTTCGCCCTTGCCACCCCCAAATTGAGTTGGTATCGACCGCGGTAGGCCCGGCTCAACAAGTGTAGCTATTTTTATAAGGGCTTCCCTGCCTACTCCAGAAGGTATAGATGCGTGAGTGCATCCATGGTTCTACAAAGGTATCTCTATGTATTATTTACCAATTCCGCCCTAGAAGGGCTTTTCTATTTTTATAAGGGCGTTCCTTCCCTGCCTACCCCAGAAGGAACGTAAGTGTATCCATGGTTCTACAAAGGTATCTCTATGTATTATTTACCAATTCCGCCCAAGAAGGGCTTTTCTATTTTTATAAGGGCGTTCCTTCCCTGCCTACCCCAGAAGGAACGTAAGTGTATCCATGGTTCTACAAAGGTATCTCTATGTATTATTTACCAATTCCGCCCTAGAAGGGCTTTTCTATTTTTATAAGGGCGTTCCTTCCCTGCCTACCCCAGAAGGAACGTAAGTGTATCCATGGTTCTACAAAGGTATCTCTATGTATTATTTACCAATTCCGCCCTAGAAGGGCTTTTCTATTTTTATAAGGGCGTTCCTTCCCTGCCTACCCCAGAAGGAACGTAAGTGTATCCATGGTTCTACAAAGGTATCTCTATGTATTATTTACCAATTCCGCCCAAGAAGGGCTTTTCTATTTTTATAAGGGCGTTCCTTCCCTGCCTACCCCAGAAGGAACGTAAGTGTATCCATGGTTCTAGGAATCTCTATGTATTATTTACCAATTCCGCCCAAGAAGGGCTTTTCTATTTTTATAAGGGCGTTCCTTCCCTGCCTACCCCAGAAGGAACTTAAATGTATCCATGGCTCTACAAAGGTATCTCTATGTATTATTTACCAATCCCGCCCTTCGCCCTTGCCACCCCCAAATTGAGTTTGTATCGACCCCGGTAGGCCCTGCTCAACAAGTGTAGCTATTTTTACTAGGGCTTCCCTTCCCTGCCTACTCCAGAAGGTATAGAGGCGTGAGTGTATCTACAAAGGTATCTCTATGTATTATTTACCAATCCCGCCCTTTCTCCTTCCTAACGCCCTTGCCACCCCCAAATGGAGTTGGCTATTTTCATAAGGGCCTTCCCTTCCCGCCCTGCCTTTTTATCCGACGTAGATGTTATTCAAGGTTAAGTGTTATTACAGGCATTTTGTCCAGACTATTTATTTATTTTTTTAACAATTTGTTGTACACAAAAAACATCGTAAACACAGGACATAAAAAAACAAAGACACAACAGGCGCTGCTTATTTCTAAAAATAAATTTCTTACAGCAGACCTACAGAAGTGATAGTGACTAGAGTCAAGATCAAGAGCTAACTGTGAAAATGGTACATAAATACATACATACAATCACGCATGTATCCCTCACGGGATAGGTAGAGCGTCATAAACCTCATATAACAGCATTAAAATATACCTACAAATCTATCTTAAACAAACCCTAAAATTTTGTCAGACGTGGCGGAACGACCTTTGTTAAGGTAGTTTACGCTCTCTCTATCCGTTGGGGATAAAGGCGTGATTATATGTATGTATGTTAAAATATCGGGAACTCATCAACGACATCGAAATATCGAATCGAACTCATCAGAACGTCTCAAAGTTATAGTGAAAACAACCGAGAAAGTTTAAAATTAAGTATTCTACGCTTTTCTTCAGCTCCCAGTCCAGCTTCTTCTTCTGTCGAGTGGGTATCGAGTCTATCGACCCGATGAACCTGATGAGTCCAGCTTGGAAGTGGAAATGATATCAAACCGCCTGTGTAAACGTGACACGGTGCGTGCAGTGTTTATCGATTGGCCTGGCCTAATAGCTCGGTGGCGCCTGCCAGTCGAGGTAAGCTAGCTACCTGGGTAGGACGCTATACGGCACTCAATCCCTTATGATAGATGGCGTATAGGAACATATATATCTTTGTATTTTATGTCATACATACATAAAATCACGCCTTTATCCCTTACGGGGTAGGCAGAGCGTCAAACTCCTCGTAAAAGGCGCTTTCGCCACGTCTGACAAAAATTGAGGGCAATTTTAGATTGTAATGTGTATTGCTATAGTGACAGGTTGTCAGCCCATCGCCTAAATTACAATACACTGTAACCCTCGAGTCCCTTTTGCTGACTTCTACAGCATGCCCGGGAGGAAGGGCAGCTGGAACATTCTATGTTTTTCTATCTCTCCCAGTCCAGCATGGAAGACATATCTGTACGATTTTATGTCATATCTGTACGATTATCATATCTTAATTATTATGAACTAGCGATCCGTCCCGGCTTCGCACGGAAATCATCAGTGTTTCTCTACTATATTATGCATTTATTATACATATAAACCTTCCTCTTGAATCACTCTATGCAATAAAAGAAACCGCATCAAAATCCGTTGCGTAGTTTTAAAGATCTAAGCATACATAGGGATATAGGGACAGAGAAAGCGACTTTGTTTTAAACTATGTACGTCTTTAAAACTACGCAACGGGTTTTGATGCGGTTTCTTTTAATGGATAGAGTGATTCAAGAGGAAGGTTTATATGTATTATACATGCATAATATAGTGGAGAAACACTGATTATTTCCGTGCAAAGCCGGGGCGGGTCGCTAGTATATACATACATACATACCAGTGGCGAAGGGTCTATACAACACGATTCCCTGTCAATCTCCCTTTTGAAATTAAGCCAAATTTTAAATAAAACCAAATGAAATGTATGTGTTTTTTACTACGCTCCCTTCATTCCCGAACGATTAAATTCACCCTTCGCCACTGATACATAGGTACATATAGTCCATACATATGATGCCACAAAGAATGCTGTCGCCGTGGCAGAGTACTGGTCAAAATATATTTCAACCATCGACACGACAAAAGATACATATAGTCACGCCTTTATCCCTAATGAGGTAGGTAAAGCGTAAACGACGTAAACAAACGTCGTTCCGCCACGTCTGACAAAGCTTTGAGGGTTATTTAAGATAGACTTGTAGGATTATTGCTGTAGTGACAGGTTGTCAGATCATCGCCTAAACTACAATTTACTGAAACTTTCGGATCCCTTAGCTGGTTTTTACAGCATGTTTTTCTCTCGCTCCCAGGCCAGCATGGAAGAAAAACTGAAACATTTACCTGTATTTCCTGTAAATGCGAAGGTGACTTTTGTTCGTCTGCCACCTCTAAGCACAGACAGAAGACAAATATAAATTAGAGAGATACAGAAATAACAAATGTAAATCACTATATAGTATAAAACAAAGTCGTTTGATCTGTCCCTATATCCCTATGTACATACATGCATACTATCACGCCTGTATCCCTAATGGGGTAGGCAGAGCGTGAACAACCCAAACAAAGGTCGTTCCGCCACGTCTGACAAGTTTTGAGGGTTGTTTCAGATATAACTGGATATTGCTGTAGTGACAGGTTGTCAGCCCATCGCCTAAATTACAATATCCCTCGAATCCCTTAGCTGATTTTTACAGCATGCCCGCGAGGAGATGCAGTTGGCACATTCTAGGTTCTTCTGTCGCTCCCAGTCCAGCATGGAAGCTATGTATGCTTAGATATTTAAAACTACGCAACGGATTCTGATGCGGTTTCTTTTAATAGATAGAGTGATTCAAGAGGAAGGTTTATATGTTTAATACATGCATAATAACATGGTAGAGAAACACTGATGATTTCCGTGCGAAGCCGGGGCGGGTCGCTAGTAAATAAATAACTAATAAAAATATGTAAGTAAATGTTCAGTACGCCGTCTGCCAGGAGGATTGAGGGCGGTCATTCCTAAGGAAAACTCAAGATTTATTAAGACGTTGATACTCTGCCAAACCCTTAAGGTAGTACAGGCGTGACCCTGTATAGGAAGTCCGTTGCATTACTCAGAAAACAATCTTACCGACATAAGCTTTCATCAAACCAGTCATGCGTCACTCATACAAATTAATACACTCATGCCAGTTTTTGGCAGACAATAATGTGTTCATTGAAATCCAAGATGGCCGCCAAGCTAACACGATTATACCAATTACGAACTGGTGGGGTTAAGGACCGCAGATGATGTAATGGTGTTGGGAGGTCATCATTATGGTATGCTTCTATGGGGCCAAATTTAGGGGATCTGGAGTCGTATTTTTGAATCACTCAAACTCCAATGCGTATAAACTATTGCTGCCACGCTGACCTGGTGGCGAGAGACAAACATAGAATGTGCCAGCTGCATTTCCTCCCGGGCATGCTGTCAAAACAAGCTAAGGGATCCGAGGGTTTCAGTATATTGTAAGTTAGGCGATGGGCTGACAACCTGTCACTACAGCAATATACCTACAAATCTATCTAAAACAACCCTCAAAACTTTGTCAGACGTGGCGGAACGACCTTTGTTTAGGTTGTTTACGCTCTGCCTTACCCATTAGGGATAAAGGCGTGATTTTAAGTATGTATGTATGTATAATCATAACTTATCAATCATATTACTAAATATTTACCTTCCTATTCATAACTTATCGATCATATTACTAAATGTTAACGCTGTAACTACCACGCAAGGGTAAACAGGCGTGACTGTGTGTAGGCATCGATAGGATTCACAAACGTTGTATCAAAGTACAAGTTGAACATCGAAGATTCGTCGTCTCGCCTACATGGAGCGAGATTGCTTTTAGGACGCTTCTACTAGGATAGGAGGTAGCGGAAAGCGAGTATTACATACATATATTCACGTCTTGATTAATGGGGTAGGCAGAGCGTAAACAACCTTAACAAAGGTCCTTCCGCCACGTCTGACAAAATTTTGAGGGTAATTTAAGATAGATTTGCAGGTATATTCCTGTAGTGACAGGTTGTCAGCCCTTCGCCTAAATTGCAATATAAAGAAACCCTCGAATCCCTTATTTGTTTTTTACAGCATGCCCGGGAGGAAATTCAGCTGGAACATTCTATGTTTTGCTCTCGCTCCCAGCATGGAAGAAATAAGGCATCGATAGGATTCACAAACGTTGCGTTGTATCAAAGTACAAGTTGAACATCCAAGATTCGTCGAGATTGTTTTTCGGACGCTTTTACTAGGATAGGAGGCAGCGGAAAGCGGGTATTACATAATACACATAATAGCATATTTTCCTTGCGGGGTACACAGAGCGTCAACAACCTCAAAAAAGTGCGTTTTCGCCACATCTATTTTTTTATTTAAAATCGGTTTGCTCTTGACTCCATCGCCGAAATGCGATATTGGAAAACCTAGCATTCCCTCTGCTAGTGTCTACAGGGTGTAAGAGGACAGCGTCCCGTAAACTGATAGGGGTTGATCAGTCAACCAAGTTGAACAACTATCAGTCAACTATCAAATCATGCTTTACCATACAAATTTTCTGATCGAGTTGGTCATTTTGTATAGGAAGGTCAATTTTTTTACATCTTCTGAAATATTTCGCTGTCTGAGCAATCCCTATCAGTTTGCGGAACGCTGTCCCTTACACCCGGTATTTATGTCTTGGAGAGTCGCTCCGCTCGTGCCAAGTCCACGGCCTCCAAGAAAGGGCCAGTGAGTCACACCGGCAGGTCGTTGACCCTGCGCGGGCGCCGTCAGACCGGTCGAGTCGTCGCTATCGATATCGATAAACATCACTAGTTATTGAGTTACGTTACGGTGTGAGATGATTTGTAGTTTTAATAGTTTTTAATGGATTTGAGTTATTCATGATGACAATATTATTTATCAATTTCGGTGGATCCGGTTGTTATCTGATATTTTATACATACATACATAAAATCACGCCTTTATCCCTATCGGGGTAGGCAGAACGTAAAACACCTCCTAAAAGGCGCTTTCGCCACGTCTGACATAAATTGAGGGCAATTATAGATTGTAATGTGTATTGCTGTAGTGACAGGTTGTCAGCCCATCGCCTAAATTACAATACACTGTAACCCTCGCATCCCTTTTGCTGACTTCTACAGCAATGCCCGGGAGGAAGGGCAACTGGAACATTCTATGTTTTTCTTTCTCTCCCAGTCCAGTATGGAAGATATTTTATAGTCTACATATAAGTACCACGTTTTAAATTATCGTGGCTAAAAAAGAAACTAGCGCTGCTATCTTCTTCTCCTCCGTGCTGCCTCCGTGGTCTAGTGGCTAGTGCCATGGACTCCCGATCCGGAGATCCTGGGTTCGATTCCTAGGGGGGAAACACAAAGTTGATATTTGAGAATTTATCACTTTGTGAATTTTTCCCCAGTTTGGTTACGACATTGCAGGCTGAATCACCTGATTGTCCGAAAAGAAAAAAAACGATTTCGTGCTTCGGTGGGCACGTTAAGTCGTCGTCACGTCTTTGATAGTTGTGCTACTAGGCGGTTCAAAAAGTCTAGACACCAGGGTTCATCGGGTCGATAGACTCGATACCCACTCGACAGAAGAAGAATCTTCTTCTATTTCTGCCTAGCGTTTTTCTGGCCTGATTCTAGGGTGCGCTTTCACTTTGCCCGGTCTTCGGGATCCGCTGGTGTGAGATCGTTCTCTTCCATGTCCGCTTTTACGACGTCAAGCCAGCGCTTCTTTGGTATACATACATACATATAATCACGCCTTTATCCCTAATGGGGTAGGCAGAGCGTAAACGACCTAAACAAAAGTCGTTCCGCCACGTCTGACAAAGTTTTGAGGGTTATTTAAGATAGAATTCTAGGTATATTGCTGTAGTGACAGGTTGTCAGCCCATCGCCTATATTACAATATACTGAAACCCTCGGATCCCTTAGCTGGATCCTACAGCATGCCCGGGAGGAAATGCAGCTGGCACATTCTATGCTTTTCTCTCGCTCCCAGACCAGCATGGAAGTATTCTTTGGTATATATATAGTTTATTGCATAAACACAAAAGAAATGTAATTTACAAATATAGTGTGCAAGGGCGAACTTATCTCTATGAAGAGATCACTTCCAGCCAACCCAATGGTAGTTAGAGAAAGTGAATAATTTGGAGGGGACAAGAAAATGCAACATTAACAAACTCTAATACATCTCCCACATCTCCCTAGCCTTATCCCGTATCTCACGGGGTCGGCTTCCTAATCTAGGGGATTGAACGAGGGTACTGGTTTTTACGTTCGCGGGACGCTGTCCCTTACACCATGTTAGTAACACAGTAGTCTGTACATTGTATTACAAGTACAAACGTTATTGCTAACACATCGATCCGCAAACATCATACAGTGCTAAATAGATTCAAGGACTTTGTTCCAAGAAATTCACTGATTCGAGTATTATGAATGAGTAATAGTGACTGTATGTTAATGTTATTTTATTTATAACTACCGACCCGCCCCGGCTTTGCACGGAAATTATCACTATATTCATCATCATCGTCTCCCTAGCTTTATTCCGTATCTTACGGGGTCGGCTACCTAATCCAGGGTATTGAACGAGGGTACTGGTTTTTACACAGAGCGACTGCCATCTGACCTCCGCAACCCAGAAGGGAAACCAGACCCAATCCTAGATTAGGTCTAGAGTTTTCAAGCCGCCAATGCTTTCTCTACTATATTATGCATGTATTATACATATAAACCTTCCTCTTTAATAACTCTATCCATTAAAAGCCGCCCTAATAATTTATAAGATCGTTGACGCTATGTCTACCCCTCGAGGAATACGATGCGAAACGGATAAGAAACTCTGAGTAATACGAGTAAATTCAGCAGTCGACTGTCGGTAACGTATAACATCGCAAAATGACCCTTTCGCAAAATGTAAGTCGTTTCAGTAACTGCCCACTATTTGTACTAAATCTACTACTAAACAGGGTCATTTTGCGAAACGGACTTATTGCGAAGAGGGACATTATGCAAAAGAGACTTTTTGCGATTGTGACATTTTGCGAAATGGTACATTATGCGAAAGAGACGTTTTGCAAAAGGGATATTTTGCGACCAAGAGACATTCTGCGATTGTAACATTTTGCGAAGAGTCATTTTGCGAAAAGGTACATTATGCGAAAGGGATATTTTGCGACCAAGGGACATTCTGCGATTGTGACATTTTGCGAAGAGGTACATTATGCGAAAGAGATATTTTGCGACCAACGGACATTCTGCGAAGTATCGGTCAGTAGGCTAAGCTACTATCAATGTCATCATCCATCCGTATCTAGTGATGACCGAATAAGCCTAATTTAACGATGTAAGGTCAGTCATTCATTCGGCATCGACCTTACTATTTGCATCGGCCTTGTTTTTGATTGTGGGCCAATCTTCTGCCAGGTTATTGTCATACAGAAATCACGCCTCTATGCCTAACGGGGTAGGCAGGTAGAGCATAAAACTCCAAGTAAAAGGCGTCTCGGTATCGACTCGATCGACCCTGGTGTCAGAGTTTTGAAACCGTCTAATAGCACAGTTGTGTATAGGAAGAGGTTGTTAGCTCATCGCATCAATTACATACAATACTAGGACATTACTCCGAGGCCGAAATAGAATAATTTAAGGTCGAGCAATGAAAGGCCTAGGCGCAGTCGAGGAGAATAGTATTTTTCTCTAAATAATAATACACTTAAAAGCAAACATTAATCTTGCAATTCCTCCATATATTTTGATATGTAAGATATATATTATTTTATTTTTACTTCCAAGCTGGACTGGGAGCGAGAGAAAAACATAGAATGTGACAGCTGCATTTCCTCCCGGGCATGCTGTAAGAACCAGCTAAGGGATCTGAGGGTTTCAGTATATTGCAATTTAGGCGATGGGCTGACAACCTGTCACTACAGCGATATCCTTACAAATCCATCTTGAATAACCCTCAAAACTTTGTCAGACGTGGCGGAACGACCTTTGTTTAGGTCGTTTACGCTCTGCCTACCCCATTAGGGATTAAGGCGTGATTATATGTATGTATGTATATATTATTTTAAATATTTTGTGGCTTGGTTGCGAGTCCTTTAAGCCTTGCATGGCGCCTTTGACATGCGCACATTAAAATCATTCATTCATTCCATTTTGTAAATTTAAAATATTGTATAGTTTGGAAAAGATGCGCATTCAGCCTTAAAATAATCAATAATGTGAATTAAAAAACTCTTTAACCATACGTCTTCTTTCACTTAAGAGCTGGGCTCCTGTCGGTGGAGCTACTTCCAAACCATACTAGTGTGTCCTTAAAGACTTCGTGAAGCGGTCGTTAATTCAATTGTTGTCGTTTGGAGAAATTGCTGTCGACTGTGAATATGAGGACCGAAAAGAGTGAATGCAGGTTTTGTTCTTTTTTTTAAATCACGAAGCTTTTTCCGAGCAAATGGGAGAAAAGTGTATTTTGTTGAATACTAGCGACCCGCCCCGGCTTCGCACGGAAATTATCAGTGTTTCTCTACTATATTATTCATGTATTATACATATAAACCTTCCTCTTGAATCACTCTATCCATTAAAAGAAACCGCATCAAAATCCGTTGCGTAGTTTTATAGATTTATGCATACATACGGATATAGGGGCAGAGGAAGCGACTTTGTTTTAAACTATGTAGTGACATTAACGCTCGAAACGATTTGCTGGTTTTAACAGCTTGCTTGGGAGGAAAAGCAATCAGAAAAAAAAGCAAGAATGTGTCAGACATTCATGTTTTTCTGTCGCCCCTGGTCCAGCTTAGGGGAATATTATCATGCATGACCGAATTGCCTAATTCAACGTATGTACATACGGTCATTTTGGTATAATACGTTCTGCTCTGGCCTTGCGTTTGATTGTGGTCTAAACTTCAAACAATCACGCCTGTATCCCTTTCAGGAGAGGCAGAACGTCAACGACATTATAAAAGGGATATCGCCAATTCTAACGAGTTTTGTTTTAGCGCCATTTGAAAAAGAACGAACCGCTTATCACATCGCCTATGAGACCCTCATTTCTATCTACTGACTTGCAGATGTCCAGGAAGCGGGTAGAGAAGCAGCTGAAAAATTCTATGTTCTTCCATCGCTCTCAGTCCAGCATCGAATTTACGATGTACCTACGGTCATATTAGTATTATACGTTCTGCTCTGGCCTTGCGTTTGATTGTGGTCTAAACTTAGCGCTGCCAGCTTATGTCATTCGGGCATTAATGTCAATGGCGTGGTGACACTATTTCTGCTTCTGACCGGTCGATACGTGATGTGATGATATACATACATGTAATCACGCCTCTATCCATAATGGGGTAGGCAATCTTCTATGCTGGACTGGGAGCGAGAGAAAAACATCGAATGTGCCAGCTGCATTTCCTCCCGGGCATGCTGTAAAAACCAGCTAAGGGATCCGAGGGCAGAATATTGCAATTTAGGCGATAGGCTGACAACCTGTCACTATAGCATTATACCTATAATATCTTAAATAACCCTCAAAACTTTGTCAGTCGTGGCGAAACGACCTTTATTTAGGTCGTTTACGTTCTGCCTACCCCATTAGGGAGAAAGGCGTGATTGTATGTATGTATGTATGGGGTAGGCAAAGTGTAAACGACCTAATCGAATCTATCATATTCATATCCTCCCCCAACAGCCAAGATCGCAACACTGAGCCATAGATGGCGCTGAGCTGTTACGAAAGGAAAAAATATAGCATATACATACATATAATCACACCTTTATCCCTAATAGGGTAGGTAGAGCGTGAATGACTTAAATAAGGTCGTTCCGCCACGTCTGACAAAGTTTTGAGTGGTATTTTAGATAGATTTGTAGGTATATTGCTGTAGTGACAGGTTGTCAGCCCATCGCCTAAATTACAATATACTGAAACCCTCGGATCCCGTAACTGGTTTTTACAGCATGCCCGGGAGGAAATGCAGCTGACACATTCCATGTTTTTCTTTCGCTCCCAGTCCAGCATGGAAGAATGCGATATGTTTGCATTGATTAAATCGTTCACAGATGCAAAATCAAAATCATTGTGAGGGTTTTTCAGCAGACCAGAGGGTCAGGATCGGGATGTTCCGTCATCTTCGTTCGTTATATTCTAAGACTCGTATTTATAGCGATCTCAACATTGAGAGCAATATTAAGTATGGTTTTGACAGGTCATATTGCACTGAAATGACATTCCTGATACGAACTCAAACTAGCTGTCAATGTCGAGTGCTGTTTACAAATACGGGAGAAAGATCCAGTCTAAGCCAGACTGATCAAGTTGACAATGAAGACTTTGGCTTCTGAGATTTCTAGTTAGGCCAGAGATTTCATACTCTGACAAAAAATTGAGACAACAAAACCAGCTGCTGGTCTGCAGAGTGGAAACTTTTAATCAGACTTAATAGTCCTCCCACCGATTTTTGGTGATGGCGGCCAATCTCCCGGAGATGGGCCAACTGCGCAGGACTTGTTTTTAGTGCCCAAGTGTTTGCGCTACACACAGGTGCACTCTCTGTTCCCTCAATCTCTTATTCTGATGGGACAGACTGACTGACACGACCAGAGAGAATTCAGGCGCAGGACCGACTATTTACATGCCCAGACTTATCCATAGACAAAAGTATAGAACCAATTTGCGCTGTCAAGAAGCGCCGCAAAGTTTAAATTCGAAATTGGAACGCGAATTTTCCCGCGCGTTTCCGGCGCGCGCGCAATTGGCCGCGTCCTGCGGAACGCTACTTCCGGCGGGATGTCACCTGCCTGATTGGCTGTAGCTAGGCGCTGGGTTCGCTGTTCTATTGAGGAGTTTTTAATACTGCAAACTACCTTTAATTTAGATCTTCTAATGTTGCTAGCTAAGTACCTATTTAAGTTAAGTTAGATGAGTAACAATTGTTACCTAAGCCTACGTATAATACAAATACAAATATTCTTTATTGCACATAAACAACACATTGTAAACCGACATGGCTGTAAAAGTTATTTATACTGATTGTAATCTGGTTCGCTAACCATACTCTTTATTTGTGATCTATATTTAGTAGCTTCCATGCTGGACTGGGAGTGAGAGAAAAACATGTAATGTACCAGCTGCATTTCCTGCCGGGCATGCTGTAAAAAGCAGTATACCTACGTTATTTTCTTTGTGATAGACTCGCTTGTGACTTTCTAAGTGTTCTTAGGAATCTATTTGGAAATAAATGATTTGACTTTGACGTACAAATACCGGGTGCAAGGGACAGCGTCCCGCAAACTGATAGGGGTTGCTAAGTCAAAGACACTGAACAACTTTTACCAGGAAATTCATTCAGAAAACTGAAAAAATATATATTTGATTTTCCATACAAATTGTCTGATCGAGGTAGACATTTTGTATGGAAAAAAAGTCGTTATTTCCTCTACAAACAACAACACAAAAGTAGATACATAAGCAAATAAAAGTTTACAATTTGTTTGAGAGGCTGGTCCCTAAACCCGGTAAACCTGATCTATAGGTAACCAGGCCTCCACCTCCAGAATGAATAACAAGAAGAACAAGATATTGTGTTGAAAAGCCATTTTTTTTATACTTACATACATACATACATAAATCACGCCTTTATCCCTTACGGGGTAGGCAGAGCGTTTAACGCCACGTAAAAGGCGCTTTCGCCACGTCTGACAAAAATTGAGGGCAATTTTAGATTGTAATATGTATTGCTATAGTGACAGGTTGTCAGCCCATCGCCAAAATTACAATACACTGTAACCCTAGAGTCCCTTTTGCTGACTTCAACAGCATGCCCGGGAGGAAGGGCAGCTGGAACATTCTATGTAATTCTATCTCTCCCAGTCCAGCATGAAAGTATTTTTTATTATTTTTTATTTTTTTATACTTCCTGAAAGAATTTCTTGGTGAAAGGTGTTCACTTTCGTTGACTGACCAACCTCCATCATTTTGCGGTAAGGGATTACATACATACATATAATCACGCCTTTATCCTTAATGGGGTAGGCAGAGCGTAAAAGACCTAAACAAAGGTCGTTCCGCCACGTCTAACAAAGTGTTGAGGGTTATTTAAGATTGATTTGTACGTATATTGCTGTAGTGAGAGGTTGTCAGCCCATCGCCTAAATTACAATATACTGAAACCCTCGGATCCCTTAGCTGGATGTTACAGCATGCCCGGGAGGTAATGCAGCTGGCACATTCTATTTTTTTCTCTCGCTCCCAGTCCAGCATGGAAGTAAGGGATTACACCTGGTATATCTTAAATAACCCTCAAAACTTTGTCAGAAGTGGCGGGACGACCTTTGTTTAGGTCGTTTACAACCTACCTACCCCATTAGGGATAAAGGCGTGATTATATGTATGTAATCTGCGCTAACAACCAAACTTTTTATTTGGGACCTACATTCAGTAGAAAGTAAACTGGATTTTTTAAGGATGTGTGTAAGCAAGTTAACACACATACACAACACATGCATAAAATCACGCTCTTAACCCTTGTGGGGTAGGCAGAGAACGTTGTAGCCTCTTAAATTTCATATAGGATTTTGTACTCAAATACGTGTTTTCAGCCCATCGCCTAAATTGCAATAAACTGGAACCTTCACCATATTAGCTTGAAGTGGCTAGCACATTCTATGTTTATTTATTTGCTATTTAAATACCTTCCATGGTGGACTGGGAGAGATAGAAAAACATAGCATGTTCCAGCTGCCCTTCCTCCCGGGCATGCTGTAGAAGTCAGCAAAAGGGACTCGAGGGTTACAGAGTATTGTAATTTAGGCGATAGGGTGACAACCTGTCACTATAGTACTACACTTTTCATACATACATACATACATATAATCACGCCTATATCCCTAATGGGGTAGGCAGAGCGTAAACGACCTAAGCAAAGGTCGTTTCGCCACGTCTGACAAGTTTTGAGGGTTATTACAGATTATCATGACGTATATTGCTATAGTGACAGGTTGTCAGCCCATCGCCTAAAATTGTAATATACTATAACCCTCGAATCCATTAGCTGGTTTTTACAGCATGCTCTGGAGGTGATGCAGCTGGCACATTCTATGTTTTTCTTTCACTCCCAGTCCAGCATGGAAGAAACTACACTTTTCAATCTAAAATTGCCCTCAATTTTTGTCAGACGTGGCGAAAGCGCCTTTTACGAGGCGTTAAACGCTCTGCCTACCCCGTAAGGAATAAAGGCGTGATTTTATGTATGTATGTTAAATACTTCCAGTCCAGTCCACCATGGAAGTATTCTTCTGTCGAGTGGGTATCAAGTCTATCGACCCGATGAACCCCGGTGTCAGAGTTTTTTAAACCGCCTAGTAGCACAACTAACAGGCCTCTGACATGGTTTAAGTAACGACCACTATCAAAGTCAGCGACCGGGACCGACGGCTTAACGTGCCCTCCGAAGCACGAAATCATTTTCTTTTTCGGACAATCAGGTGATTCAGCCTGCAATGTCCTAACCAAACTGGGGAAAAATTCACAAAGTGATAAATTCTCAAATATCAACTTTGCGTTTCCCCCCTGGGAATCGAACCCAGGACCTCCGGATCGGGAGTCCATGGCACTAGCCACTAGACCACGGAGGCAGTTAGGCAATGAATAAAAGCCCTGGTCAATGATATTTGGTGCACTGAATTTCCGCTTGTTACTCTTCGAACCTTTCTCGAAGGTCAGAGAGCTGTCAATTGTCAGAATCGACACAATAATTTTAATACTGAACGATAAACAAGTGTTATTCATAATGAAAACTGATAAGCTTACTTGTTTTAGTTGAAATCGGGTTAGCCATCAACGTTTCGACTCTATACTATCTTCATCAGAAGAGAAGAAAGTCGAATATAAGATAAGAATATACTTTACTGCAGAGAAAAGACACAAGGGAAAAAAAATAAATGAAACAAATAGCAGTACAAATAGGCGGCCTTATTGCTAAGCAGCAATTTCGTCCAGGCAACCTTAGGGCACAGGAAAATAAAAGTTGAACTAGTGGGATCCGGATCGGGAGTCCATGGCACTAGCCACTAGACCACGGAGGCAGTTCAGATGGAAGTATTAATAGCATAACGCTACCTGGAATGTCGTTTGTTCGTCGCTACTCCCACATTTATACGTTTGCGTTCTATATTTAGCTTGTTATAAAATCACGTCTTTATCTCGAGGGCAGGCAGAGCACCAGCGGGATAATTACACAGTTTTCCCCACGCCTTAAATACTTTAGGGACTTTGCGTCTATGTACTACGTAAGTAGTTCTAAGTTGTCAGCCCATCATCGCCTATAATGTAATAATCGAAATATTAGCGTCCTCTTCAGATTTTTACAAGAGCAGCAACTGGCACATTCTATGTTTCTTAATACTTCCATTACTAAGTTTATTAAGTTTTAATATTACGTTACGTGGTTTGCAACTCTTACATTTATACCTACAGCTATAGGTACCTACGTTTTATACATACATATAATCACGCCTTTATCCCTAATGGGGTAGGCAGAGCGTAAACGACCTAAACAAAGGTCACTCCGCCACGTCTGACAAAGTTTTGAGGGTTGTTTAAGATAGATTTGTAGGTATATTGCTGTAGTGACAGGTTGTCAGCCTGTCGCCTAAATTGCAATTTACTAAAACCCTCGGATCCCTTAGCTGGTTTTTACAGCATGCCCGGGAGGAAATGCAGCTGGCACATTCTATGTTTTTCTAGAAGTTTTTTTTTTTGTTAGCATGGAAGTATACCGGGTGTAAGGGACAACATCCCACAAACTGATAGGGGTTGCTCAGTCAACGACACTGAACAACTTACACCAGGAAATTATTTCAGAAAATAAAAAGAAAATGGCTTTTCCAAATAAAGCCAATTTTTATTTTCACTTCTTTTTATTTTTTGTAATTTAGTCGATGGGCTGACAACCTGTCACTTCAACAATATACCTACAAATCTAACTTAAAAAACCCTCAGTACTTTGTCAGACGTGGCGTATCGACCTTTGTTTAGGTCGTTAACGCTCTGCCTACCCCATTAGGGATAAAGGCGTGATTATATGTATGTATGTTTTTTTTTTCACTTCCTGAAAGAATTTTTTGGTGGAGAGAGACCTTTGCCCAGCACTGGGACACTTAACGGCTATAAGATAAGATTAACTAAACTAAATAGTTAAATACTTACTCACTGACTCGCAGTCTTCGATTCGGCTCTTGTCATGCACAATCTGAAACAGAAGATAACTAACTATATTACATACGACGGGTGGCTGATAAGTAATCTACCTAACTATGAAAGAAAAGACTTTGATGGCTAGTTTATTTTTTATTTTTCTATATAGTCTCCTGCAAGTGAAATACACTTATGACATATGCAAATAATAATAATAATAATAAAGTAATAAATACCACATTCACCACATTCACTCAGCAGTAGAAAGATTCACACTTAAAAGGGAAAAGGGAGGTAGAGGAATAATAGACATAAAGAACTTACATTACCGACAAATAGACAACCTACGCACATACTTCATACATAAAAGTGAAAAAAGCCTAATCCATAAATCTATATGTACAAGACCTAACTCAACACAAGGCACACTACAATTAAATAAACCTACATACAATCCAAAAGAAAAGATATACACAGAAGAAAGTAAAATAGAGAAATGGAAATCGAAAGCATTACACGGAAAACATAGTAACAACCTTCAGAAAGAACACATAGATAGTACAGCATCAAATTCATGGTTAAAGAAAGGGAACATATACGCAGAAACAGAAGGATTCATGGTAGCAATTCAAGATCAGACTATAAAAACAAGAAGTTATCAAAAGCGTATAATGAAAGACTCCACAATAACATCAGACAAATGCAGACTCTGTAATCAACAACAAGAGACAATAGACTATATAACCGGAGGCTGTAATTACTTAGCAAATAAACAGTACACAGATAGACATAATAATGTAGCAAAGCAAATCCACGCAAAATTAGCCAAAAAATATAATCTAATAGACACTGTAGAGCCATATTATAAATACAAACCACAAAACGTTCTTGAAAACCAAACCGCTAAATTATACTGGGATCGAGATATCATTACAGACAGAACAACACTAAACAATAGACCCGATTTAACGTTAACACTTAAAGAAAGTAAAACAACCTACCTAATTGACATTTCTGTGCCCAACACTGACAATTTACTTAAGAAACATTCCGAGAAAATACAAAAATACATACCCCTTGCTGAAGAAATACAGGCCATGTGGCACCAAGACAAAGTTCGCATCATCCCAATCATAGTTTCATCCACCGGTATCGTACCTAAAACTCTACATAAAGCAATAGCAGAACTAAAACTACCCAAATCCACCTACGTTAATTTGCAAAAATCAATAGTTCTTGATACTTGTTCCATAGTCCGACGATTCCTAACAAACGCAACAATATTCCAACCACACCCACAAACATAGCATCGGATCCAAGCTACTTGGCATAGCCCGTACTTGGATCTGTAAATACCGGCTCAGTGCCGAGAAAAGTAGAAATGACTACATGAAAATAATAATAAAAATTCTTTATTTTCTCTCACAAGTGAAACACTTTAGCACAAAGTACGAGGGCAATTAAATGTAAATAAGTGACATCATGCCGTTATAATAGTAATTTTTATTTTGCTTGTCAAAATGGTCAGTCACAGCCTCCTTCATTTCTTCGTCCGTCGAAAATCTGCGACCCGTCAATTTTTTCTTTAAATCTTTGAATAAGAAATAGTCACAGGGAGCCAGATCTGGACTATAAGGTCGATGGTTAATTTC